>VDFB02281492.1:923922136-924445665 GCA_007258455.2 Sequoia sempervirens
TGTGATCAGGGTTTGAGCATTATTTTCCATTGGAGAACGATTCCTCTTCGATGTTGAACACTTTTGAGATTGTGAGAGATCAGTCAAATCAGTGTAGTTGAGAGCTTCATTTAGAGGTTCTACATGCTTCCAACAGAGTTTATTATTCAGTTTATATGTGTCTGCAATAAGGAAGGGGGTTTCTACACTTGAGGCGTCCTCTTCAGCAATTCCACAGCTTCCATTTTTTGGTTCTTCAGCATTCTACTTGAGCCATACTTTTGCATTGGTAAATGTGCCTGTTTTGGAAAGGCGTGTGAAGGAACTAGTTGAAACGCCTTTCTCTTGGCTTCCTTTTGTGACCCTTTCTTGGCGTCTACCTCTCTCAAGGGATTGTATCCTATTTTGGAGTGGGAGAAGTTAGATCTGGAGCTTTGGCAAGCATTTTTGTCAATTTTCATCAATTCCAGCTGGCAAACTGAGAAACTTCTTTCTTTAATTATTCTGGAGCATTTCGGGTATGTGATTTGTTTGCAATCTCATTGTATGTATTACAGAATAACATCTATTACATTTGTTGCTAAGAATATGTCTATATTGCATTTTATAAGCTTTAATATGATGCACACCTTCTCTTCTGTCTACAAACATTCTCTAAAAAACTAAGCAAAACACATTAAGACTTAAGAAATTATTGGGGTTTGAGTTGAGAGCCAGCAGGGCTCATCACAGTGGTATCAGAGCTCTGATCTTGCCAGCCTGCAGGGTTAGCAGTCTTTATGCGGCCTCACCAGAATAGGTTTGACATGTACCACTCATGCAGGGGTACAGGTTTGCAAAGAAATACTTTTGAACCTTTTCCAGCATTTCCGTTTGACGAAGAGGAAGAAGAATTGGACTTTGATAACATGGTTGACAGAGAAGCTGAAGGTTCTCGCAGGAATCCTCTCAATGAAGAGGGCAGAGAAGCTAGAGATGTGCTCAGAGGCATGGTTGCAGGCCAAGAACAGGTGGCGAACATTCTCCAGCAGCTCAGCACAAATGTTCAAAATTTGACAATTCGTAGAGCTCAGAATATGGATTGAGATCAGGAAGGCAGTATTCAGAAAGAACCTCAAAGAATCATTGCTCCAGCACGCACCTTTGAGAGAGCTACTTGTCTTAATTTTATCAAAAATGATGTTGATGAAGAGGAAGAGGTTGAACAGGGTGGTGAAGTGAACTTTGCTGATAACATCATGACTATGTATGATGAATGGGATGCATTGCCTCCGAGAGTTAAGGAGCACCTTAACTTCGATCGATTCATGAGCCAGAAGAGAGAGTATAACCGTAACAAGAATCATAGGAGGCCTAGAAACAAGCAAAGTGATCTCAAACAGGCTACCAACAAACTAACCTTAGTTCACTATGATGGCAGTGGTAGAGTTACAACACGTGCTTGGGTGAGTAAGTTGGATACATTCCTGACACTACGTCCTATGCCAGAGGAAGATGCTATACGATTTGCAGCTCTCCACCTTGATGGCGTAGCACATGACTGGTGGATTCATGGCATGGCTACACTACACCATGATAGGATTACCTTGTACCAGGAGTTTACTGATAGACTGGTAGAGAGGTTTGATAGACGTGATCCCGAGCTATTCTTCAGAGACCTTGCTCAGCTAAAGCAGTTGGGTAGTTTGGAGTCTTATATTGGTGAGTTTCAGAAGCTCTCGGTTATGGTTACCGGAATCTCAGAGAGGAGACTTGTCATTCTATTTGTAGAAGGTCTCCATGAGCCAATGAAAGGTTGGATCAAGACATTTGATCCACCTACCCTGCATGAAGCTATGAGAAAAGCTCGTAGCATGGAACTTACAGCTTCACGTGGTAAGTTCACTTCAAATGCAGAAGCATCTTCATCCTATAGTGATAGCAAATTAGAACCTAAGGAATCAGAAAAGATTGATGAAAAAAGGAAGTTTGCAGCTCCTTTGGACCGAGAGACAATAAATGATTTGCGTAGGAGGAAGCTATGTTTCTATTGCAAAGCTCCTTATGACCAAAACCACAATTGTCCTCTTAAGCCTAAGGGTTCAAATAGACAAATGGAGTGGTTTTATGAGGGTGATGACATTGCTGATTTAACGGACCAGCAAGCTGGTTTTAAGGATGGGAGTATGCGATCTATCATTCTCGTCAATGCAAAAAGTGAGAAGATAGAACAGGAGATTCTAGTGGAGGAGGAGCATGAGATGATTCAGGAGGATTATCATTTTGCTTCTAGTCCCATGGAATCAGAGGTGTTTGATTGGGATCAGTACAGTTATGAGGCTCAATTTGTACAAAATCCTCTTTATGAGGTGGATGCTACATCTTCTTGTGATAATCCGCTCTTTGAGGTGGATGTTGATTCTACTCTTGACTCTGATTTAGGTGTGAGCTTTGATCATAGTATCGGAGATTCCGTCAGTGCATCGAGATTTTAGACAGAGCTCGTTGAGGAGATTCCCAGTGTGTGCATGATCAGGAATCTACACAGTTTCACTTTCAATCATCATGTACATGACCTGTTTCGGATGCACAATTCTGGGATGCACGTGTTAGACATGTTGGATGATAGCATATCTCGTGCAGTTTTAGGGAGCAGGTGTTGTTAGCGGTTTGACTTGCTCTCTTATGAGTTCCTCTCTCCTGTGACAGATGGTGTTGAGATTGACAGGGTACAGCATGATGATCCAGCTGATCAGATTTGGGAGTTACAAGAGACAGTTGATGACAGTAGGGACATTTCACGACACTATCCTTGGGATCCTGGTGGAGTGGTTGATTCTTTGTTGTTGAGATTGTTTGCGGACAAGCAATTTCCAGGAGGGCGGACTGTAATGTCCCCTTTTTCGGCATGATCATGTTTGATGGTGGTTAGCCTATTTCTCAGACTCTCGTAGGCTAACATATTGGGTTAGAGGGTCAATGGCATTATTTGATGAGTTTTTTCATTCTCAGTTCAGAGCCCAATGATTGGTTCACAGCAGGCGTTAGCAGTTCAGGAGTCGACAGCTTCTGATGGCATAGGAATATTTGGAGTTTTGAGTGAGTTATGGATTTTTAAGTGATTTGAGTTAATTAATTAACTTAATGCCTTTTTATAAAGTCAATTTGACTTTATACATTTTATATCACTTAAATACTCTATAAAGGTGATTTAATATTTTAATCACTTAACACAAAAAGGGCGCCCACTTTATTTAAGTCAAACTATTGAAAGTGACTTAAATTATAATTTAAAAGATTTAAATGTCAAAAGTGGCGTATCTTCTTGGAAATGCGTGCCTTCTTGATATAAGGCAATTTGGCAATGAGAAACCCTATTCTTGATGATTTCGACTTTGCCTTGGATATTTTTCCCGTGCCTTCCTCTGTGATCAGGGTTTGAGCATTATTTTCCATTAGAGAACGATTCCTCTTCGATGTTGAGCACTTTTGAGATTGTGAGAGATTAGTCAAATCAGTGCAGTTGAGAGCTTCATTTAGAGGTTCTACATGCTTCCAACAGAGTTTATTATTCAGTTTATATGTGTCTACAATAAGTAAGGGGGTTTCTACACTTGAGGCGTCCTCTTCAGCAATTCCACAACTTCCATTTTTTGGTTCTTCAACATTCTACTTGGGCCGTACTTTTGCATTGGTAAATGTGCCTGTTTTGGGAAGGTGTGTGAAGGAACTAGTTGAAACGCCTTTCTCTTGGCTTCCTTTTGTGACCCTTTCTTGGCGTCTACCTCTCTCAAGGGATTGTATCCTATTTTGGAGTGGGAGAAGTTAGATCTGGAGCTTTGGTAAGCATTTTTGTTAGTTTTCATCAATTCCAGCTGGCAAACTGAGAAACTTCTTTATTTAATTATTCTGGAGCATTTCAGGTATGTGATTTGTTTGCAATCTCATTGTATGTATTACAGAATAACATCTATTACATCTGTTGCTCAGAATATGTCTATATTGCATTTTTATAAGCTTTAATATGATGCGCACCTTCTCTTCTGTCTATAAACATTCTCTAAAAAACTAAGTAAAACACATTAAGACTTAAGAAATTATTGGGGTTTGAGTTGAGAGCCAGCAGGGCTCATCACAGCAAGTGGGCTATTTGACATAACTACTCAAGGGGTGAGTTTGCAAAAAATCTGAGTGAAATTGATAGGGGACGTTATATTATTAGAAAGTAATATTACATCATAGAACTATGTAAATAAAAATAATAATATGACATAATTATATTAATAATAACCATAGGAATGGTTATTCAGTTATCAATGGTTGTTTTCTCAGTATATGGTTGAACCAACTATCTCTCTCAATATATTTCTAATGGTTATTCTCTACACCCTAGAGGCCAAGTAACCTTGCTCAGTCGTGTGTTGACCTCCCCTACAATTCCAAAGTCATATTGTGAAACCTTTATTTGTAGACTAAGGCTAATGAAATTATTACCACTTCTTCTCCACCATCTAGGGAAACAAAATCAACATAATTCCAAGGGTTGACATTATGCTCCTGCCCATCCAAAATGTCGCTTTGATGGTTTATATGCTATGGATCTTTCCCTCTTCCTGTTTCTCAAAGAATCAAATCTCTCTTTGAATCTTATCAACAAACTCAAGTAAATAAAAATTTTGCCTTGTCCTTGGTCACCAACTTTGAGTTTTCTTTTTGCAATACACAACTCTCAGCATGCTGGCAGTGGTGGAAAAAAATCAATTGAAGCTCTAATACCACTTGTTGTGTCCCTTAACAAATCATAGTAAAAAATGCTAAAAAGTATTGTGCAGACATATATGCAAAGATGGAAAGCACCTGCTCGCCCAAGATGGACTACACCTGCAAATATGATTGTAACACAATAGTATATATGTTGGCTTTCTACATTGCATTAACAAAATAGTATTGAAAGAGATAAGAGATACATATTTTATGGCTTTCACTAACTATATACTCAATGGGAAAGAAACCCTATTAACACTTGACTAAACCATGAATTAACTCTTAAATCCTAGGGAGATAATTATTACTAAATAATAACACTATGATCAGGAACTAGGACTACATGCTAAAAACATATATAATAATATGTTGTGTGCAGGTACACAACATCACATTTTTTTCTAGAGTGGCTTCAAAATATTTATAAAACCTTGCAATAGTGTGTCAATCAACACTTGATGTGTAACAAATACACAGTTACCTTGCTAAGAAAATCGGCAAGGTCTGCACATGGATTTCTCTAATAGCGACCAGTTATGGTATAGCAAAATGAAGCAAGTTTGGTAAAACCAACCCTCCCCTATGGAGCTCTCAATGGGGCTCGAGGCAATTCCAAAGATACACTCAAGAAGTTAGTAATGATGCCATAAGACCTCTGCTTATTTGATACTCCTAAGGATTTTACCAACAATCAAATCTTTCGAACACTTTAGATATTTTCCCTACTCTGTATAATCCAAAATCCCTAATCACACTCTAGTATTTGTATGTAGACGCACCTACTATGGCCCATGCATAACAAGGCTCACATATACTATGAATTCCCTGAAATCTGACAAATCGTATACATATTTACAAACATAGAATTAAATGTACAGCTTTGTGTCACAATCAAAGGCACCAAATTGCACAATGAGCTGCATCTCCTTTTATATTGTGAGAATTCCGAGTTGCATCCTTTTTATATAATGAAAATTCTGAGATGCATCTTAATATTTTTGTTTATCTTTAATTATTTTCTCTTGCATGAAAGCATATTATTTGAGCCTTGTAGACAAAGCTTATAACTATTGTTAAATGCACAATAGATCTTAGGCTTGATGAAAAGCATCTATCTTATGTTTTTTATACAGATTGAACATTCAGATAGCTTATCATGTTACCTGCATCAGTCAATTTATTAAGAAGAGAAGGAAAAACTGTCCACATAATGAGCATTTGTATTTTTCTTGGATATCTATGTCTCTTGAATAAAAAGTTAACTTTTTGAATCTCCTTAACCTTTAAAAAACTCGAAACACAAATATTAAAACAATGCCCAAGCCAGAAAGATACCTTATCACAGACTGGACAGTTTTTACTTCTTTCCATCCATTCATATATGCAGCCGAGATGAAAATGATGCCCGCATTGTGTGGGAATTTTTGGATTATCAGTATTATAGCCTGAAAACAACAAAATTTCATCAACTGTGAGTGCACAAACTATCATGTCCCCTTCCAAAAAGTAACTTCATGCTATATTTCATAAAAGACAACTTATTTTTTATTATTAAAGTTTCATTAAAGTGTCACTAGGAATGGGTTCCAAAAGTAATGTCCATAAAAAGTCTTTCTAGACACTTCTTAATTTAAGTTTTGGAGGGAAAAAGAAAAAAGAGAAAATAATATTAAATTCCCCTCAAAAGGTTAAAAAAGGAGCTAGGTAAAGAGAAGGATCATCTAACAAACCCCATTATGAGATTGAACCCTTATGTTCATTTTTTCTGCCCCAGGACAAAAATCCTTTGGCAAAGTGGATTTGAGGAAGAAAAATCTCCTATTCATTGAGTAATTTTATCCAAGGATTACTTGTGTGCTGCAGAGATTGGATTTGGGGATGAAAACCCTCATCTCCATTGGAGTGATTTCATTCAAGGGCCACTCGTATGCTGAAAATATTGAGTTCTAGATTTGAAGGTTTAATTAGTGTTTAATGTTTGCATTTTTCCAATGGAAGTAGTTGAATAAATATTTCTAGTTTTTATGGATTTTAGATTGATGAACTTAGTGAATATTTACTTGCTTAGAAAAAATTGAATCAATGCTATTGTAGGATGAATAATATGACCACACCATTTGTTGTACCCCAAAATTAAAATTTTTGTTACACTTAGACATTTTGAAGAAATGAGTAAAAGTCTTGTTAAAACAGTCAAAAAGGTCAAAATTTGGGTGTGCATGTCTTGCATGGAGGGTTACAAATTTTTCAATTTCGACGATTCAATCATATAACCTACAAAACCCGTATTCTCATCCCTAAATTTTAGGAAAACTGTATTTTAGAAATTTTCTTGAAACAGTAAAGTTTTCTGGTTTTCCGGTTTCTTTTGAACGATGACAGCAAAATTTTCTAAAAATAGAAAATTTCTAAAAATAGAAAGTTGGTCCTAACCCGATTTTGATTGCCAAATGTGTCCAGATGTCGGTACGTAATCTTAAAATAACTGGCCCTCTACCGGGTCTATTCAGCTTTTTCAGAAGCATATCTGGAGTTCCGAGGTCATCAATTGAGGTCATCTGACTGCCAGGCGTCAATGTTAGCATTCAAACTTCCGGCAGAAGGTAAAATGATGAACATGCACGAGGATTGAGGAAGGAAAGTTGAAAAGTCATGAATTTTTCTAACACTGCTAAGTTTGGGCGCCCCTGTTGAAGAAAGGCGCCCACCTTTTTAGGTCACCAGATGAGTGAATTAGGGTTTGGATCTCAAATGGAAGTTGCTCAGTTTTCAGTCTGCTTCGCAATGGATATCCCCGTCAGAGCATCCGACGATCCAGTCTCCAGCAAATTCAAGTCAAAGTAGAAGGTATAAAATGAAGATCTGAAACTTGAAGAAGATTAAATTAAAATTTTTTCCAAGTCTGGAGAAACTGGGCGCCCTAGTTGAAGAAAGGTGCCCAACTTTTCAAGGGTTCAAACAGATGAACTTGCAGTCGAAGTTACAACGGGATGTCTTCAGAATTCAACTGGCTTTGCAGTGAGCTATTCAGCACGACAAACGGAGCTCGCAATCATCAGATTCAAAGGGCTGAACAGAGGGTCCGATGAGAGGTAAAAAGAGAAATTCAAAGCAAAAGTGAAAAAAGTCAAAAAATAAACTAAGTGTTAGTAAACTGGGCGCCCCCAGTCAAGATAGGCGCCCAACCTTTTGAAGGGTAAAAATTCACTTTTTGACCAACGTGTCTCCAGAGGACCCCTCTTCATTCTCCGTCAGCTTCGCGATGAGCACAGCCATTCAGCAATCCGACGCCCGGAGCTCAAGATTTAATAAGATCATCTGTGGAAGAGAAGTTAATGAACTTGGAAATTAGAAAAATGGCTAACACTGAAGAAACTGGGCGCCCCTAGAAGGAAAAGCCTCCCATGAATTCGGAGGTCGAAATCAAGTTTTTAGCAGGAGGTGCCTCCAGAACGTCTTCTTCAGAATCAGTCCGGCTCCGCAGTGAACCACTCAGCTCGCCTGTCGGGTAAACCTGTCAACGAGAAATCAGAGGCAAAGTGGCGTGTTAAAATGAAGAAAAGTTGAAAAAGTGGAAATTTTGACTAAGTCTGGTGAAGTTGAGCGCCCCTCTTGGAGAAAGGCGCCCAAATTTCCATGCCTTAGAAGATTTTTGAGATTTTCAAATTTTCAAAATTTTGCAAGAAGAGAAGGATGGCGTCCAATTCAAGAGGCTGAGATTTAGGGTTTTGAAATAAAAGCAGAAAAAAAAAGCAAAACCTAAATCAAAACCTAAGTCTATTTAACACTTCTTTTCAATGTATTTTTCATTATTTTTGCAGGTAGCATCCAGAGGAGAAAGTTGGAGCAGCAAGTTTGAAGAATTTTTGTGATTCAAGAATCCATAGTTGCTGGTTTTACATCAGATTTTTCAGACCAGCAAGCATAAACCCTTGTTCTTTCAAGCTTTTTGTTCCAGAAGATCAAGTTTTTCAAGCAGAAGGCCAAGGCTTTCAATTTTTCAGTCATCTGGGTCTTTTTGCCTCTATCTTCTGAAGAATTTTTCAAGAACTTCATCAAGTTGCAGCAAGTGCTTTTATCTTGCATGTCAGTGAAAACCTCTGCATTCAAAATTCAACCATCTGGGTCCTTTCCAATCAGTCTTCTGAAGAAAACCCATATCGCAGCTTTTTTCAAAAACCTAGGGTTGGCTGCTTTTTCAATCAAACGTCAGAGTTTTGCAAATCCAATCAACTGGGTCCATTTCTAACGATATTCTGAACAAAACCCAGATGCCAGCTTTTTTCGGGAAAAATTGAAGAAATTAGGGTTTGCTGCTTTTTCAGTCAAAATTCAAGATTTTCAAAAACGGACGATCCGGGTTGTCTTGTATCGCCATTCTGAACAAAACCCATATCTCAGAAAAATTTCTCAAAAATTGTCCGTTGAAGCACAAAAATCAGCATTCTAAAAATAGAAATTGCACAAAGACTTGTCAACCAAGGCGAGTTTACAGTCATTCTTCAAGTTTTCCGAAATGGAGTACACTCCTAATGTTTTCAAGCGAATCAGCACTTTTTCACAATTACATCAAAACAAATTTGAGACAACTTGCATCATGTCAAGCTTCAAGTGTTCACTCCACGCGTTTTGGAGAGAGCAACACTTCAATCAAGAACTGGTCATTTCGACTCGCAGGGCTCATTCCTATATCAGCTTCAGAGCCTTGAGTTCGTAATCAGCATTACAAACCCTACTAGGGAGATCCGCACAGATGGTAGGTTGATTTGCGCCTAAAGCCTGATATGGTTGAAAAGTGTTTTTCCATTCCCCCTGGCCTGAAAGTGTAACTCTTTCGAGGGATGAATGTGAAAAGATGTGGAATATGCATAAAGACAAATACAGCAAGAAGATTGCCCAGAGATGGATGAAAGAAAAACATAAGACATTGCCCAAGAATGTCGGACGAGGGGAGTTCAAGGACGAGGTTGCCATCATCATCACTTTGCTCAACAGGGTCACTGGTTCCGAGGATGCCACCAAGTTCCAACCTTGGATGTTTTATGCCATACCTCACATTATGAAAAAGACCGAGTTTTAGGATAGGCCATATTTCAGTGATGTCAGCAAAGTTCAATAAAGCGGCCAATGAGATTAAGATTTCTGAGATCTATTGAAGATGCCGAAGATATTCTTGAAAAGCAAGTGTTTTGTCGTTGATGGTATAGATGCAACAACCCGACACAAGCCTCAAACTCCTAGCGGATGTGATCGAAGCTTTTAAAGCAGCTTTCTTCTAGAAGCTTTCTTTCCCGCTTTCTTTCTATTCTTGG
This sequence comes from Sequoia sempervirens, assembly GCA_007258455.2. Classification (NCBI taxonomy): domain Eukaryota; kingdom Viridiplantae; phylum Streptophyta; class Pinopsida; order Cupressales; family Cupressaceae; genus Sequoia; species Sequoia sempervirens. Next base: position 923,932,171 of record VDFB02281492.1, read on the forward strand.
AATAATCCTTATCCATTCTTTGAGGATAGAAAGAAGATAAGATGTAATAGTTGGCGCTTCCGCTTTTTCTGCTTTCTAGGGTTTTATCTTTCTAGATTTAGTAATAAAGCTTGCTTGCTGAGCAAGCCCTAGATTGTGAAAGCAAGGAGATTTTAGGGTTCCCTACTCCTCTGCTTCTCTATAAATAAGAGCCTTTGCCCATTTAGTTTCTTTAACGGTTATTGTCATAGCAAATTGCGAGCCTGAATTGCAGCAAATTGTTATCAGTTTCAGTTCACTTAGTTAAACACGTGAGAACAAAACGCCAGCCTATTGTGCCTTCTATTTGTTGCTCAAGTATTGTTCATTTGTGTTGTGATAAGCAAATTGTTGAGCCTCTTTAGCCAACAAGGAGTTAGTGAGATTGTTGTTTTCTATTGTGTTAAGAATAAGTTGCAAGCCTCCTTAGCTGCAATTCTCTTGTTCAAGGCATGTTAGAAGGAGTTTTGTTTCAGAGATTTGAGTAATAAAATCATGAGCCTCTTTTGCCTTGGTCGAAAATCTCAGATTTCCGTTATCTATGTTATGCTTTCATGATCTTTATTTCAGCTTACATGAAGTGTGTAGGTGTTTGTTGGGAGAGAGATTATTAAAGTATTTTTGTCAGAGAATCTACCTTGTTAATTTCTAACTTCTCTTGCTCTGCTATTACTTGAGAGGTTAGGAACGTCTTTAGTTTAAGTTAGTCGTAGTTGAACTTCTTATCAGAAAATCTCAGCTGCGGCTTAAAAAACCTTGTGCTCTAAGCTGATCAAAAAGATAGGCAACTTAGTTTTAGTTTACTTTCTTTCAAACACCATCAGCAAGAGGGAGCTTCCCCTCCTAATTTGAAGAGCAGTTTATCTGTGCATAGCTGTCCGTTTTCAAATCCGCATTCCAGAGGTGCGAATTTAAACGCCAACACCATTGTGAGAGGGCAATATACTTTATAGATTTGTATGTGGATCATTTGAGTAATCATTGAAGCAGTCATTGGGCAAGCTATACTATTTTAGACTTTTTGACCCTAGCTGCCTAGTATAAAATCAATTATTTGCATTTATCATTTAGTCGCTGCTCTTTATACAGGCCATATATGCTCCTTCAACCTGCCACATGCATAGAATCACATCATTGGTACTAATATTTGCTACCGCATCATTCTTTACACTTGGTTGTGCCAATTTGGGAAGAAATTGCTGCACATTTGGTTAGGATTATGAGTTGTGATACCATCCATAGCATTTCTAATAAATATGATGCAGTTTGGCCCAATATTCTAGGTGTTGCTTTCAGCCGCACCATTTGTAGAAGAGGCCATACCTTTTTGGTTATAGCTGTTCAGCTTTTGCAGTATTTTCAGTGATATCTAAACAGCCATTTGAGTCTACAGATAGTGTTGTTTCAATGTGGGCAGATTCTGTGCATTTTGTGCATCATTATCGGTATTTTGAGCAGCCACTTGAGGATTACAGTAGCAGGTATATCATACAGAGACTCTATATAATTTCATATCAGTTATACCATTGGTTGGTTGCCATTTTGTCTCTACAGCTGGAATACATTTGTAATTGTCGTTTCTTTATACCTAAGTTGCCGGTTCCGGTACGGGACCGGGCACGGTTTTCCCTTGGGTACGGCTGTATATATATATATATATATGCAAAAAATTAAAAATATACAGAATTGTAAATACATTTGATAGTATGGGCCATGATACTTCATCAATCATCAATCATCATTAAATCTAAAATCATTGATGAATGCTAGTGATAAACTAAAAATATAAATGCTAATTGATAGTTCAAAATCCCAATACATATTATATGCTTTTCATATACGCTGTTATCTTTTATAATTCTGCTGTTATATCTGTTTATATGCTTTCCATATATGCTGTTAACTGTTAAGTGCACTTTATGCATGTTTACATTGATGAACCCGACATAGCAGCACAAACAAAGTTGCATATTTTTATTAGTGGAGACAGCGGTTTAACTGTTTAGGAAATTTGATTACACCTAAGAACAGGCGAACAGCCAGGCAAAAGGTAAGAGATGTGAGAAGATCCTTGAGATTGTGGAGAAACTGGCATTCAATTGGTGTTGATGCAAATCATATTCATATGTCAGAACTAGAAGTTGACTGATTAGAAAAATAGAAGCATTGCAAGTTGAACCCAAGGTTGGAGAGGAAGTGGCATTAGCTGCTGGAAGAATTCAGAGCTGATTGGGTATACTTTTCAGAACAAGAAAGAAAAGTTTCTTGGACCAGTCAATTGGCCAAAAGAGAGAAAAACCATAGAGCTAACCCAAATACATGTTAAAAAGAAAGTTGTAGGACTCAAAACCCTCCTTAGATTTCCAAACCTGCCAGTTTTGGTGGTGAATGCCAATTGAGAAAAATGGAGGGCAGAATATGTTTGTTAGAGCAATGAAATGCTGAATGAGTGATGAATGCATGTTATGGAGGTGTTTTAGGTTTTTATTAGCACTTTAGTTGTTTAAATAAAAGTTTCTTTTTTTCTTTTTGGCGTCCAAACTCCATAGGAGCATTTGGATTCTCCTAGGCACGTCTGGGAGCGGCCAAGGAGCAACTGGGCACCCCCGGGTTCCCTGTGGGTCCACTAGAGGGCAGAATATGTTTGTTAGAGCAATGAAATGCTGAATGAGTGATGAATGCATGTTATGGAGGTGTTTTAGGTTTTTATTAGCACTTTAGTTGTTTAAATAAAAGTTTCTTTTTTGCTTTTTGGTGTCCAAACTCCACAGGAGCATTTGGATTCTCTTGGGCACGTCTGGGAGCGCCCAGGGAGCAACTGGGCACCTTCGGGTTCCCTGTGGGTCCACTAGGAGTGGACCCACAGGGAACTCGGGGGTGCCCAGGTGCTCCCTGGGCGCTCCCAGACATACCCCAACAAGAACCAGAACCCAAATGCTCTCGGAGCGGGTTCTCTAGGCAAAATAGAAGAACCCGGTAACATAGCTTTATACCATTGTTATTCAAAGCATTAACTTGGTTGTAGCATTAATATTTTCATTGTTTAGATGAGAATTTGTGGATATCATTTCAGTAGTGCATTGATTTCTTGTAAAAACTAGATGGTTCTTTATCAGTTAGATAAGAGTTGTTTCAATCTGGGAAGTATAACCGCCAAATAATATTTTGCATTGAAATTGTAAGTGGATTCTGGAGGTTTACACCCAGATCCCTAATTACTATCTACATTGACATTGTAACGAAGAGTGGATGGCGTAGTTGCCAAGATACACATTTCCTTATTTTGATTTGATACTTGCATGCTTGCTTTGGATGCCCTGCCACCAAAGTCAACATATTTATCTTCTAGTTCTGCATAAATTATAAATTGTATGGCTTGCAGCCAGTAACTGAAATATATTGCTTATTGTTCACATCCCAGTTACCATATGCTCTCACCTTGCCCACACTAGGATCTTAGTGATCGGAAAGTGCTAGGGTTTGTATTTGATTTTGAAATTTTGGTAAATCAAGCTATATCCAGTTATGGACATTACAAAAAAGGAAATTTTCTATAATATCAATCTAACCACTTTCACCATATGCTCTCACCTTGCCCACATTAGAATCTTGGAGGTCAAAAAGTGTTAAGGTTGCATGCTTGATCATTGTGAAAGTGAAAATAAATAAAAAAATCAGTTTGAGACATTAAATAAGTCTCAACTTTTTGCTCTAGGTGGATTAAAAAAGGCATGCTTTTGACTTTATTTATCATGAACATTAATCACCCTAGAAAACCACTATAAAGATTGTGAATTGCAAGTCCACATTGTTCATAATAGGTTAATTTTTGTTTTATAGGGAGCTTCCCCTTCTAATTCAAAGAGCAATTCTCATGTACATCTATTTTGTTTTTGTGTTGCACTAAAAGGTACAAATTAAAAAGTTGGCACTAGGTATTTTTTAAATTTTCTTTACAAAGTCAACATTCAAAATTTCCTGTCTTTTAAAATCAAGGATTTCAATTGTTTTGTGCAAGGCCCTAGTTGTTGGTATGAGCAAAGAAATGGGATAAGAAAAAATGGTTAACAATGGCTTGTGTCTCAAAGTGAGATCACAACATTATATAGATATAGAAATTCACTATTACAACTACCATATTTAATGTTACATCCACCTCATTAAATGACAATGCAATAGGCTCATTACAGATTTGCAACAACTACAACCTTATTAAATAGCCATCCCTAACTAAAATACATATAAGTGTGTATACACTTTATTACATTATTATTATTCTAATTACATTCTAACATATATACTAATACTAGTGGTCTCCACTTAAAGTCTAGATTCTATTTGTTTTTAGTCTAGAAAAATTTAAAAGGGGGTTTTCAAATAGTTTTGAAGGGGTTGTGAGGGTGTGAACTTTTTTATCACATGTAAAAAATTCAGGGTCATTTTTCTAGGTTTGTTGAGTAAAATGCCCGCTATTTAGAATTTAGTGTTGTCCAAGTCAAATAAATTAACAAGTTAAAACTATAAAATATGGAGTCACAAGATACCCGCTATCGCTAAGTATCGGGAATACGACAACCTTGTTAGGCACAGACACTAGGCCTATCAATATTTCAAGTGATTATGATAGGCATCGTAGGGAAGCTTTGTTGATTCTCAAGTTATCAATATTAGATATTTTAATCTTCAAAGCTTGAAATGTTACATCTGCACATGCACTATGGGATAGTTAGAAAAATATCATCTCTGAATAAAGCAAAGTTTTGTATTTGAAATCTAATGTTTTCTACTAAATTGCACAATGGTGGATCTTTGTCAGAGCATCTTCTAAAAATCAAAGATCTTAGGAATCAACTCACCATGGTCAAGAAACCAGTGGATGAGGAAGATATGGTGGCCCTACTCATCAACAACTTACCACCTCCTATGAGACTTTTGTGGAGTTTGAACTTGTAGGCAAAAAGCCAAGCTTCGATCTTTGACAAGGTTAATTCATACTTGTTGTAGAAGGAACAACAACAAGAGCAAATGAGTTAAATTTCTTCTAGAAGTTCAGAAAGTGCACATGCTACACAATCTTAGGTCTTAGGGTACAAACCGCAGTTTTTTTCCTTCTAGTTCACAATCATAAGAAAGGTACAATGCTTCTATTGCTAGAAATTTGGGCATGCTAAGAATGATAAAGAAAAGATAGTATGATTTATTCCATAATCAACTTAATGAAGCTAATGTGGCAAATACGATTGAGGAAGAAAATAATGAGGAGTTTGAATTGATGAAATTTTTAGACACTACTAAAAGCAATTGTTAGTTCTTTGATTCAAGTGCATCCAAGCACTTCACATGTCAAAAGGATTGGTTGTTAAGTTTACTATTGATGATAGTCATACGGATTTTGATTTGCTTATGGACAACAAGTCACATGCAAATAAAGGGATAGATGATGTTAGAATTGCACTCAATAATGGCATCAAACTTTTATTATGGAATGTTACATATGTCCCAAGATTGAAAAAAAATTATTCTCTATCAGAAAAATTACAAAAAATCCTAATATTCTAGTTCAATTTTGTGGGATGGAATGCATTGTTTGTGATGTAAACCAAGATAAAGCAATTTCTCAAGGCATTAGGCAAGCGGTGTGTATGAAGGATTATACAAACTTCTTGATACTTTTTTGCATGCTACATTGAAGGAACCGTGGTCTGGTCATTAATCCAAGGAAGTCAAGATAGAAGCTCGTACATGGCACTATTGACTGATATACCTTCTATTTCATGGGGTGTTTCAATGTGTTAGCCTTTGGGTGGATCTTCTCCTCCTTTATATCGACAATGCAAAATTAAAGGTGTCTCCATCTTGATTGAGGGTCAACCCATATAGAATTTGTCTCCAATCGAGACTCTGTCTTCATGACATTCATCTATTGTGCCTCTAAGGCACCACTAGTACTTATAAGGTGTGCTCAATGATGACTTCACCAAATTAGATATGTCCCCTCAAAGAATAGGCAAACCAACCGATAACACCATAGTAGGGCATATTTGTTATGTTCTTTTTGCATATCTTTTTCATGTGCCTGTTGTCATGAAGATTGCTTGTTAGATGTTTCTTACTATTTTTGCACATCTTAGGAGCTATATTGTAACTTAATCACTAAACTTCCGAATCCTTTAGGTTTAGTAATTAAGGGGGGTATTAGGATATTATTAGTATATTAGAATATTATTAAATAATGTAATGTAACTCCTATTACACTTATCACATACTAGGGTGATAGGAGTTACCAAATGATGATTGTTTGCTTCAACACATACACTTTGATAAAGATCCAAAGCTTCAAGATTTGGACCTATATGGGTGACCAAATCAAAGATTCAATGAAAAAAAATGTTGAAGGGTTGCAATCCCAAGGTACAAAGCTAATATGAATTCTGAATTTGGAAAGTCATGAGCGAGTGATGGACATTTTTCTTCAGCATCTTCAACCTTGCCCATTTTCTTCACATCTTCAACCTTGCCCAAAGGATGATGCTTTAATTGAACCCAAAGTTGAATATGTCAAGCTCATAGGAGAAGGGAACCAAATCAGCTATGTAAAGATCATCATTTTCATAGTTATGCTATAGCTGCAAGACCTTGCTAGATTCCTTGAAAAGAAGGCACAATATCTTTACTTTCTCAAATGTTTTTCCTTGTGGAAGACAACCGTCCAAGTCCAATGCACATCACTTAGTTTGTGTTAAATTTCTTACTACATGTTCATTCCTACCCACTTGAACCATGGATTTACACAAAATATTTGCAAAAAAAACAGGACTTGAACTGCCACAATTAAAGCCCCAACTTCAACAAAGAAGTAGTTACTTTCCTAGACCATTGGCAGTTTCATCTAGCCAATGTGCTTCATTTTTGTCCATAGGTATATAGGTAGATGTTGTCCCTATGTTCACGATGATATAATGTTCCCCTTTCTTATAATCATTATGTTTTAAGTTAGACATTAGTATAGCCTTGATTCTATTCTCCATAGGTAAGGAACCGGCCAAAGTATTCTACAGATTATGAAGTCTCCTATGGTCCAAGTTTGTCCCATGGTCTCGAAAAAGAGCCACTATTAGTACCGATATTGGTACCCCAACAAAACTTTGCCTTTGCCTACAACAGATTTGTAGCCTTAAACCACCAAGTTTTGCTTGTCATGTTATCAAAAGTCAACTAAATTTCTTCCTCATCAAATTGTACGTTGTCCTGACTCAATCTAGTTTTTCAACAAATATTCTTGCAAGTTGTTTGAGGTTGCACCACGTCGAAAAATGACAAATAAGTATTGAAGGCTCGAGCTTAATAAAGAAGAGAAAGGGATATCAGAGGCTTGAATCTTAAAACAAGGTTAGTAAATAGCTAAATGGCTACTCCTACACTCAATTCAAATGGCACATCAACAAAAGAGAAATCAAGGACAAGTCTTGAAAGAACTCATCCTCAAAATAGCTGAGAGCTTGGTTAATTCCACCAAGAAGGAAATCAAGCTGAAAATTTAAATGAAGCACAAGTTTTAAATGATAATATCATAAGGGAAAGGAACCTAAGGGTGGCAAGTGAGGCATAAAACCATACCAACAACACTCAAGTTATGTTGCACTTTTCCACTAGTTGTGCCAAAACAAAATCACTATAAGGATGGTAGGGATATTGTAAAACTGCAAGGAGAAAATGCATTCAACCAAGTGAGGAAGTTGTAATGTACAGCTGGTAATTCTAGTGTAAATAACTAATTCAAGTCACTAACATCAAGTGAAAATGTGTCTAAGTATGAAGATGAGTTAAAAACAAGAAGTGATCACACTTTTTCAATGGCAATAGCATTCTAAAAATGTGACTCAAGCGACAAGTGATGACCAAAACCATGACTAGCATGAAGCCAAGTGAAGAACAAAAGAAAAGTTGCACTTTTTCATGGGCAATGCCATTCCAAAATGACAATTCAATTGATAGAGACAAGCTAACTCCAACAAAGAAAGAGCTTAAATAAAAATTAGCATTCATGTCACAATTTTTTAGTGGCATAGCCAAGAGAAAATGTGACAAGAATGGTGATGCCATTAGAAATGTGCGACTAGCAAGCCAACAAAAAAAGATTAGTGAGGTTTCACATTCATTGAGTGGTTGAGCAAGTTAAAAAGGGTGACCAAAGTTGAAATCATGTTATACAGCTGTGCCAATCACTTAAGTAAAAGAAAGACAACTTTTGGGTGCACTTTTCCAAGTCATAAACCACTAAAAATAACCAAGCACACTTTTTCTATGGCACGCTAGCTCAAAAGCACAAAAAAGTGGTGAATGCCTCATAAAAGCACACCAAACATGAGAGAAGGTTTCTAGGTACAAGAAAATTGTACTTTTAGAGTGACAATGGCACTCAAAAGTTCAAACAAGAAGTTATAAAAGTGAACATGTTATTAATATACGATAGCCTAAAGAAAGATCAAATTTAAGTGAATGTGACTTTTTCAATGCAATAGCCAAGGGAAAAACATGACGAAGATGAAAAATGGGTGAAGAAAATGCAACAAGTGTTTAAAGTGAAAGAAGATGAAGAAATCCCACTTTTTTGGTGGCATTACCAACACAAAGCACAATGAACATTTGAAGGGAAATAAACATTAACTGAATCACAGTATTTGGTTGGTATTGCTACCCAAAAGCTCCCACAATCGCATTCTTAGCTACTATTGCCACCCAAAAGTTCCTACTAATGGCAAAGCAACCCAAGAGTTACTAGTGGCAATTAGTAGACTACTAGAGGTGAGGTATCCTACATCGTTTTGAAGCTTGTGTGCCACCCATTGCCTACTAGAGGCGAGGTATCCTACATCGTTTTGGAGTTTATATTTTAAAAAACACTTTAAATAATGATAATTTTAGCTCCTTATAAAGTGACTTTATATTATTTTACTTTTGGCCTCATCTTAAGTCACTTTATAATAGTAAAATGTTCAGCTTTACAAACATAATTAACTAAATACAAGTTGCCCATAAAATAATAATTTAACAAAACCTTATTTAATTAAGTAAATTATTCCCTCTCCAAACCCCGAATTAGTCTACACGAACAAAATAGGCTAAAGGGTCCTCTCTGAACACAAAGGTCAAAGAAAGGGACAATGTAGTCCTCCCTCTCCGAAATTGCTTGTCCCCAAGCAACTGCAGATTTGGATGTTGAAGAATCCGCTCCCCTTCCATGTGGCATATTTTGGAGGCAAATCCTTCCAATGGACCATGTATTCTGGAATACTCCTATTTCTGATTTTCTTCTCCCTTACATCAACGGTAGCCTCCAGAATCAATACCAATTTTCCTTCTTCATCCAATGGCAGTAACTCTACAGAAGGTATAATGTGTTGTCCTAGAACCCTCTTAAGGCATGAAACATGAAACCCATTGTGAATCCTACTGTGCTTTGGAAGCTCAAGCTTATAAGCAACTTCCTTGATCCTCAATATGATCCTGTATGGTCCATAAAACCTTGGTTTTATCTTTTCTGCATCACTCCTCTTAAATGAGGATTGTCTATAAGGTTGCAACCACAAGAAAACCAAGTCTCCAACCTCAAATGTCCTCTTTGTCCTGTGCCTATTAATGTACATATTTTGTTGATTCTGAGCTTGTTGGATAATTTCCTTCAAAGCTTTCATAATATCCTAATTTTCCTGCATCCAATCTCTAACTTAGGGTGCTCTGCTATCAGCAATAACCAAGTCCACAAAATTTGTGGCATCATATCCATACAATACCCTGAAAGGAGTCATGCCTACACTCATGTGATGAGTAGTGTTGTAGCAATGCTCCCCCAAATACAACCATCTACCCCAAGTAGTCCTTGTTTTGTTCAATAGTGACAATAGGAGTTCTTGGCAGAAGTTTGTTTAGTTGTGTGCTTCGATCGTGGGCATCTTCTTGTTACAGCTGCTGAAAATGTTGGAAAGCATGATCTTTGTGCCTTGAACAAAAGTCTATGATTTAATCTGAGACAACTTGAAGCTTAGTGATGGCATTGTAGCTCCTCCTTTCCTATGTTTCAGTCACAAAATTATGGTCTCCTTCAGCAAGCCATGCCATTCTAGATTTCAATCTCCAAAGGGATTCTTCCTTGTTGAGAAGAATAATTAATTGGTTTGAAAATTTTTGTTGCTGAACCATTAAAAGTCTTCACAAGGCCCTTCAAGTCTAGAATTCTTATCATCCTTAGCGTCAAATCCTTAGCATCATGATGCTTATGATTTGATTGAAGCTAACTTATTGTAGTTCTAGTATTCTGGGTTTTGTTCACCCAACACTGACCAAGAAGAGACTGAAAACATGCTTCTTGCCAAGCTTGTTTGACAACCTATTCAATGCCCTCCCATTTAAGCCAACGAATGAATACTTAAAAACAGTAGGACTTCAATTTGTTCTTTGCTTAAATTGCAAACAAATTACTTTGTGGTCAGAAGTTGGGTTAAACATCCAAACGGGCAAGAGGATATGCACCCAAAAGCTCTCCAAAGATTTAAAAGTTAAAACTAGTCTAACCTGGCAGCAATATAGGCAGCTCCTGTCCTTTTGTTAGACCAAGTAAAGTTTTATTTTGCTTCTTTCCTAGTCCTTTTATATTCCAAGAAAGATTTTTTACTGCTTACCTGCTTTGCAATGAGCTTTAAAGGCCAAACCTATAGTAAACTGTTTTCCTAGCTGTAATGTTCTCAGCTGCTTCTTTGGAGCGAACTTCCACATTTTTCTTTCTTCTTTCTGATCTTTAGTTTGCAACAGGGAATGTCAGAATGTTTTCTTCATCCTAATCCTTGTCTTCTTGAATCGAGACATTTCTTTTTTCATATTGGGAAGAAGACTTTTATGTGACTTGGTTTTTGTTGCATTAGAGTTTCAAAATGGTTTGAGGTGGAGGGAACTTTATTAGCTGGTCTTGTTTCTACATTTTCTCTATTGCTTTGTCAGAGGACTTGTTGATATATATCCTTTTGAGCTTCTTGTGGCATAGTTTCACTCTCTCTTTAAATGCCCATGTTCATGGCAAGGGTTTGACTTAAAGGGAATCTGCCCATAATCAATTTTTTGAGAGAATACCAAGTCATTCTTCTTGAGGTTTATGGCCTCTAGAAGACCCTTCAGGAGATCAACTTCCACACAAATGCGGGCTATAGAGTAGTTATTCTCCTTTACTTTTGCCTATGTGATATAAATCCCTTCATGCTACAGATGCAGAGACAGCAAGATCAGCATCACCCATACCGATGGAGCCTACTCTAGAGGGTCGAAATTTGGGTCCAATTGTTCAAGTAAAGCCCACAGGGGCCAAGGAACCAGGAGCCATGTCATGTCCCCATAAAATTTCCAGCCAACCTAAAAGGTGTTTTTTAACACCATTATTTAATATATATAAATAAACAAATAAGAATTAATTTTTAGGCGCCTATTTTAATAAATAAATAAAATTAAATAATTAATAATAAATAATTATAGCTGGGTGCCAATTTTTGGAAATAAGTAAATTTGAATTTTTTATTTTGTCACCTCTTTTTGGAACTACACGCCTCTATTGGGGGTCTATTAATAGGAGACTAGGCACTGAAGGAGGGCATCTGAAAATTGGCATGAATTCTGGAAGAAATTCCAAAGTGGTGTAGCTGGGACGAAACCCCTCACTGCCCTCTAAGGCTAAGACAAAATCCATAACCTTGTCTTGCTGATTTTCCTTTTGATAGTTTATTTTCATTAAAGCCTTGTTGACTGATCTTGCCAGAGAACTTAACAGGTCTACTCGCCATTGCGATTGGAAAGGATTTGCACATCATCAAGGTCGCAGGCCACTGAATTCACCATCTAGGCACTACCTCAGGCACCCCCCCTCAGCATATTACTTGTTGGAAGACACTGGAGGAAGGCATGGAACAAGAAGCCTAGGGTTGTTTGGGCCTAGAACAAGGACGATCTGCAAGGCGACCGGGTGCAGTCTACAGCCACCAAGATCCCAGCTTTGAAAACCTCAAGACAAGGAGAATCACAGCAACAACAGGTCTGCAACAAAACCAGCTATCAGGTTGATCCCAAGGTTGAGGATTATCTGCTTCATGGGCGATTGGAATGAAGAACTTGGAATGCAGATCTTCCTAGATCGGATCCCACCCTGCTGACCTCTAAACCCAGCTCAAAGAGAAAGATAGTGATCTCAGTTGGTGGCCCAGTTCTGAGCACAGCGACAATATAGGGAGAGTTGTCTTTGTCTGGATCCACAAGCAATCACCCCCAGTCAGCTGAGTCGCCATTATCAAGTTATTTACCAAAGGACTGCCATAACAGCACCCTAATGAGGTCTGTGTACCAGTAATTGCATCAGAAAGGTGTAAATCAGATTATTTTTGTAGTATTTTCTTTGCTGGGCAGTCAAACTTGAATTCCAGACCTGAACTCTAATTCAGAAATCTATATCAGTTTGTTTGCTGTACAAATTTGTCTTTATTGAGCGTGATATGTTGTTTGTCTTTCATCTTAATCACTGTGAGCTCTCTAAATTTCTGCTATTATGTTAGTAATCTGAATGATGTTGAGAACAATAACCCTACTCCAGGAATTCTGAAAATTGCAAAAGAAAACCCTAGAGTTTTTACAAGCCACTACAGAATATCAGATCATTTTCTTCTTTGCCAGAGAATGTAGCCACAAATAAACCCATCATGAAAGGGGATTTCAATGTTGCCCCTTACTTTTGTTCTCCATTCCCTGTCTACCCGGTGTTTCAACAGTTTGGCAGATAGCCAGGGACCTGTAAAGTTTCCCACCAGCACCAGCTCTGTTAGATAAATTAGCATTTTTTTCTCACTTCATCTTGGAGGACAATTACTGTTAACACATCCTTCCATCTTTGAACAATACAGAGATCAACTCTTTCCTTAGCTGGCTCCCTGTTAGGTTCAACTCCATAACTAATTGAGACAGAAGAGAGTTTTTCCCCTCTTCTATGAAAAGACATGTTGCAGAAATAGGGAAGACACTCCCACCAAATAGAGAGGGGGACCAGCAGATTGAATTGGCAACAATTGAGTTTCTTCCAATGCTCCTTGCCAGTTCTCCTGTGCTTAGACCAGTTTCATATAGGAAGGATAGATATTGGATCAACATTCAGGCTATATGATCATTAACACTATGGTATACAGCTATTTCACCAGAAAACTTATGGAGGCTAAGGTTTTCCAATAATTTAATAGTTTTAAGAGATAGATGCACGTGGACTTGTGAGTGACATGCTTTATGATTTCTGTTGGTTGAGAGAGATTTATACCCTTCCTATTGAGTTGCTTGAGAAACACTCAGTTCAATTTATGAACTTCCCAAACTTCTTAAAACTTAATCAACAGTGCTTAAATGCAACCACAGTTAAAGCTGTGTGCACCATTTCAATTTAAATTTATTAAAAAATAAAATGACAGTCTCTTTGAAAATGAATCAATCTCTTGAATAAAAATCCCCCTTAAAACAAAATAAAGAGAAATAAAGCTGTTTTCTATAACAGAATCAGTAATTGGGAAACCTTATAAGGAGCAATTAACCACACAAGTCAAGAAGAGGAGATTCTGTTGTCAATCTCAATGAAGCTTGGCTGCCTCATTTCAACAATCAATTTGGAAGGGACTGGAAGGGGCTGTCCCTCTAGGATTAGGAGACCATTAAGGCCCTGGATGATATTGCTCAAAAAGCTCATAGCGTCCTGAACGAATGGTCTAAGGCACTTGGAAGCATGACTGAAAGGCTCTTTTGTCTCTGATAAGCTCCTGGACTCACCTAGTGAAGTTCAAGTGAAGTTTTTTTATGTAATCAATTTCTTATATTCATGGGGCTTGTGTTGTCATCATAGCTTCTATAATCTATTGGGTCTATGCATTCACATCACAATGCTTCCATATTTGCTTCTTTTGAATCAGAGGGATCCTTAGTGTAGACCAGTCTATACTCTCAAGTATCAAAATTATTACTATTTAAGGGACTGGTTTTTGTTCCTCTACCTCCTGCAATGGTAATTGCTCCAATGAATTTAAGACCAGTTTTAGACAATTAACAGCTCTTAAAATAAAATTATCACTTTTCTGATTAAAAAAGAACATGTGAAAATTAGAGATCAAGTCAAAATCCAAAAAAGGTAGCTACTTCTGCATATATATCAATTCAATTGTTTAACTAGAACTACTAATAATAAAAGGATATAAAAGCAAAAAGTGTGAAATACCATCAAGGCAAGTGGGGCAGACATCTTCATCTCCCAGGAGAGATAGGCTGGATTCAATTCTCATCATTGCTTTTAATGTCTGTCGTTTTCCAGGTGATTCAGGTTGATATCCTTGGCCTTGATCCTCATAATCCACCTCATTCCAACTCTGCATTGTTGTCAATGGTTCACCATCTCCATCACCATTAGTTCGTCTAAGGGGCTCAGATTCTCCATGCAAATGGCTACCAGTCTTGTCACGTCGTGAAACCAAACCATCACGCTGTAAACGGAGATACCTGGGATCTGTATCATAGGGCAATGGCCTTGGAGGAGCCCTATATGTATCAGGTGGGGAACTGTCAGGTGAAGTGACACCTAGGAATCCAGCCGAAGATGAAGGGACTCCTTGAATAGATGAAGAAACACTATTACCTTTGACTCTATAAAAAACTGAAGAATACTGCAGAGAAACACATGAAAAAGAATAAACACACAAGTTAGCTGATGAAATATTTTCCTAACTAGCCAAACCTGCTTTAGTGCTGGTCATTCAATCACAAATATTCAAGGAATAAATTAACAGAACCATGCCAATCTCAAATCTAGGGGATTTAATCACTAGAATAAAAATATTTTTACATACATTCACCAACAATCCTCAATATTATTTCGCCTTTTTTTGTGGGTGGGGGAATTTTTCCACTGGCTAACAGTATGTTTATTTCTCAAGTCATCACTGTGATGATGATGATTACTATTTTTCACTAAGTAGTCATTTCTGTAGGAGCTTTAAGTCCAGGACATGCATTGGCAAATAATCACAAGCTAGGGGAACTGAAAAAACGCATAAATATCTCTATGCATTTGTTAGTTAATGGATGACGATGGTTTTTTAAAAATTCTTAAGAGATTCTTTTGTGCTTTGTGGTCCCCTTGCCTCCCTTGCCTCGTGAATATTCACATATAGAATGACTAATCATGAGAAATCATCATCCTGCTTATGACATCAGTATTTACAAAATGCTCCCATAGAGTGACATCAGTATTTAGTTTTACTCTAGTTACTTGGAAAATTATTAAACTTAGTTGCTTAAAGTCTTAATTTAATTGTGTATTATAATTCTTCTTTAAAGTTTGTTTTTAATTTTTTAATTTTTTAATTTTTTAATTTTTTAATAGGTTGTTGAGACTCATTTTACCCCTAACACAATCATCTTGAGACTTGTAAAGCTTTGAGAGACACTTTTTAGCATGGTCATTACCTAAACTTGGTCCATATGGAGGCAATGGAACACTTGGAGAGCAACAAATACTAAGCGGGTGATCCTTAGTTCCACTGAGCTCGTTTTTAGTATAATTTGTTAGATTGGCATGGACAAGCCTTGCTTGAGAGAGATATATGATAGCATCGACTCAATGATTGAAAAAACGAAGACCATCATAAATGAGAAAGAGCAAGATCTTGAAGAAATTATGGAGATCTTTCTTCAAAAACCCCAACCTCTTCTTGATTTGAAAGTGGTCTGATTTCAGTGGACAATGGGGTTGGGGCTGCAAGTTCACCTACAACAACTAATATGACACCATAGAAAGGATTAGTGGTGTTGCAAGTTCACCTACAACAAAGGCCGCATGTGTTAAGAATCAAGATTGTTGCTAAGTGACCTACAACAACATGATAGAGATAGGCTTCCCTCTAGTCATCTTTTAGCACCAATTACCAACAATAACACATGAATATCTCAACATTGGTACTTGCAACAATGTTGTTCGGCCCAAGACAATAATGCTACTTGCAGCAACCATTGAGTCACATAGTTACCTAAACAACACTGCAAATTGAAATCCATGAGTAAAGGTTGAACTATGGCTGCAAGTGATTGAGAATAGTTGGCGTTGTCCAGTAGGGACATAATGCCATGTGGAATGTGTAGTTGGTGGCAACAAGATTGAGGCAACGTTTTCAAGGTGGTAGCTTACTTTCTATGCAACCATTTGTATCTTGCCAAATGGAAAAAGTTGTGGCAGCAATTATCATTTTAGTGCAAGCAGTTTCAACAATTGTTTGGATAGTTGTTGTAGGCTATTATTTTGAAGGGTGTTTTGCATTCTACAAATGCACATTCTCTTCCATTCCCATGCATGCTCATTTCTCTTCCTAGGGTGCACAAATCATCTTTCCAAGAATCTAATGAAAGGCATGATTCATCTTGCTAGGGGTCATTTCATTCCTGGTTGGCATCATACCTTTCCCAACAACTAGGCACAATTGCATGTTGACAACAACAACTAGGGTAGCACCTATTATGTTTTGGGTAGTAACTCTAAAAGGGCAAAAGGTGAAAAAATGGAAGGTGAAGACAAGGTAGAAGATGGATTGATTGGGAAGGAACAATGTCATGTCCCCAATTTGGGGCCTTTTTCCAATTTGTGGGAAAAATAAAGCATTTTTAAATGCTAATATAAAATAATATTAAATGATAAATATTAAATAATAAATAATAAATTTAAATTATTATAAAAATAACATTTAAATTTAAATAAATCTTTTTGGGCCGACCTGCTTTTGGAAGGCTTATTCATTAGTATTTATTGGGGCTAATCGTTTGTCTGGGATCATCACGAATTTTGGATGCACATCTTGCCAAGTTACTGGTGAGGACGTAGTCGCTCATGCATTGGCACCCAAGTACTGGACGTAGTCTCAGTTATGGGGAAATTCGTGCTTTGCTTTCACTATTTATGTATCCTTCGCTGAGTTCAGGTTCCATTCACTGCATACAGGACTTTGATCATTTAAAGGAGGCAAATTAAAGATGGGACTGGTCGAGTTCTTCTCTGGCCATCATTCTGTGCCATCTCCAGAATACCCGCACACACCTTCACGAGGTTAGGGCAGGCATCACCCAAGCCGTCTTCCAGGGAGCATTGTGAACCATTACAATAAATGAAACGGGCCTATCATACATCTAACGGGCACTACATCATAATCCCGGGACTTTCCCTCACGGCAGCTCGTGCATCTAAGGGACTCAAGCAGAACAAGTAGCGGTTGTCTCTTGAGGGCGGAGCCACCATCCATTGAATGCGTCTGTGATTGCGGTGCCTCCCGTCCACATAGAAGGGTGATACAGTCATTACGTCGACCTTACGATTTCATCTCACTCAAGTGGCGCAAGGGATAAAATGTCTCCTGATCTATTATATCGTAATCATCACTGTATCCACGCATTGAATAAATGACTTCCAATGCACAATCCCCATATTGTGAGATATCTGTGCTTCAGTCATAGGCACCCGGCTAGCGGGTTTGTTGAGTTAATTTTATCTGCATGAGTTCCAATTATTTTCTTTCAAATACTCAGATAATTGTGTTATCAGTTTACCGTGCTCTCTGACTGTTGAGTTTGTAAGTCTGGGTGATTCGTTAGATCTGGAATATCAAAAGCTATTTCCTATAACTGAAAATCTACTTACAATCTGACTTTGAAATCCTGAGGTACAAATTAGTGTTAGATCCATTGATCCTTGAAGCTTCGGTTTTTTTTTGAATGATCACTGAATGTTTATTTCTGGATCTGGGCATTTATCTGTGTTTCTAAGTCACAGTGAAGATTGCATAAGTGTAGAATTGCTATGTCTGCCTTTGTCATGTAATTGATTGAGTCTATAATTGGTTACTTGAACTGAGATTGATACTCCAGGAAGGATTGATTTTTCAGTGTGTTTTGCATCATACCGCTGTGTAATAGTTGTTTAATTGGCAAATTGTGCTACCGATTATATGGTCCTAGTTAAGCATCTTACAGTGGTATCAGAGCCATGATTCTGCCAGCCTGTGGACAATCAGAGATTTAAGGAGAGGATAGAGGCAGAAGATGGAGGAGCAGATCATATCTTTCATTGAGAAGCAAAATCAAATAAATCAGACACTGTTGCAAATAATGCAGACCCTCACTGCTGCAATAACCAACAACAAATCAGGAGCTCAGAGAAAGGACATAGATCTTGAGATTGAAGCGGCCAAAACTTTGAATGAATATCAAAGCTTGCCGGATGATGCCAAGGTTTGCATTCCCTTTGATGCGTACGTGAGAACACACGAGTCCCACTACCCTCGCAAAAAAGGACTTTATGACTACATAAGGTGAAGGAAGGAATAAGAGGAAGATTCAAAAGCCACCAAGGAAGAGATCAAAATGCTGGAGCCAGAAAAAAGCAATTTTGAAACAGGAAGAGCCTCTTGAGGATGTTGAAAGGGAGCTTGAAGTAGAGAAGATTTCAGATGTTAATAAAGAGGCCAATGAAGTTGTGATGATAATGGAGCAAAAAGAAGGATCAGAATTTGAAGGCACCAAACAGGAAACGTTTGCACTCCCTTGTTCCAAGGATTATCAGATCATTGATAGAGTTTGGATGAGAGATGTTTATCTCTTTTCAAAGTTGCATAATGGTATTCTTCAACGAAGCATGTGGGAGGACAATGATGACACAGGAATTGGTATGATTGATGTGATGCTTCACGAGATGCTGTAGAAAGGTAATGTTATCCGACAAGATGATGGAGCAGTGACTTTTAGATCAATATGGGATCCAGGTATACAAGTGCGAATTGCTTGAGGACAAGCAATTTTCGGGACGAAAGGACTGTCATGTCCCCAATTTGGGGCCTTTTCCAATTGGTGGGAAAAATAAAGCATTTTTAAATGCTAATATAAAATAATATTAAATGATAAATATTAAATAATAAATAATTAATAATAAATAATAAATTTAAATTATTATAAAAATAACATTTAAATTTAAATAAATCCTTTTGGGCCAACCTGCTTTTGGGGGGCTTATTCGTCAGTATTTATTGGGGCTAATCGTTTGTTTGGGATCATCACAAATTTTGGATGCACATCTTGCCAAGTTACCAGTGAGGACATAGTCGCTCATGCCTTGGCGCCTAGGTACTGGACGTAGTCTCAGTTCTGGGGAAATTCATGCTTTGCTTTCACTGTTTTTGTATCCTTCGCTGAGTTCAGGTTCCATTCACTACATATAGGACTTCGATAATTTAAAGGAGGTGAATTAAAGATAGGACTAGTCGAGTTCTTCTCTGGCCATCATTCCGTGCCATCTCCAGAATATCTGCACACACCTTCACGGGGGTCGAGGCAGGCATCACCCAAGCCATCTTCCAGGGAGCATTGTGAACCATTACAATAAATGACATGGTCCTGTCATACATCTAATGGGCACTACATCATAATCCCGAGACTTTCCCTCACGACAGCTTGTGCATCTAAGGGACTTGAGCAGAACAAGTAGCGGTTGTCTCTTGAGGGCAAAGCCACCATCCATTGAATGCGTCTGTGATTGCGGTACCTCCCGTCCACATAGAAGGGTGATACAGTCATTACGTCAACCTTATGATTTCATCTCACTCAAGTGGCACAAGGGATAAAATGTCTCCTGATCTATTATATTGTAATCATTGTTGTATCCACGCACTGAATAAATGACTTCCAATGCACAATCCCTGTATTGTGAGATATTTGTGCTTCAGTCATGCGCCCAGCTAGCGGGTTTGTTGAGTTAATTTTATCTGCACGAGTTCCAATTATTTTCTTTCAAATACTTAGATAATTGTGTTATCAGTTTACCATGCTCTGTGACTGTTGAGTTTATAAGTCTGGGTGATTCGTTAGATCTGGAATATCAGAAGCTATTTGCTATAATTGAAAATCTGCTTACAATCTGACTTTGAAATCCTGTGGTACAAATTAGTGTTAGATCCATTGATCCTTGAAGCTTCAATTTTTTTTTGAATGATCACTGAATGTTTATTTTTGGATTTGGGCATTTATCTGTGTTTCTGAGTCGCAATGAAGATTGCATAAGTGTAGAATTGCTATGTTTGCCTTTGTCATGTAATTGATTGAGTTTGTAATTGGTTACTTGAACTGAGATTGATACTCCAGGAAGGATTGATTTTTCAGTGTGTTTTGCATCATACCGCTGTGTAATAGTTGTTTAATTGGCAAATTGTGCTACTGATTATATGGTCCTAGTTAAGCGTCTTACAAACAAAACACCAACTATTGTCTAGTCAAGGAAAACCACATGAGCAGAGGAGTTTGGCTATTGCACAGAGCTAGTTGTGTGACTAGTGTAGTCAATGTACAATGTCTATTATTATGTTTCAATAAAATTGATTATCTGACTATGTGTTAATTGTTTGTATTAATTGGTTGTCACCTTCGGCTAGTTATAAGCATCAATTGGTTGATGGTTGTGTTCTTCTTGGGAACCATCGGGTCCTTTAAATAGATTGTGTA
The DNA here is from genome assembly GCA_007258455.2 of Sequoia sempervirens. Lineage (NCBI taxonomy): Eukaryota > Viridiplantae > Streptophyta > Pinopsida > Cupressales > Cupressaceae > Sequoia > Sequoia sempervirens. The sequence continues at coordinate 923,952,775 of VDFB02281492.1, forward strand.
TCATCAAGGAAAGTAGTATGATCTAGTTGGATCAACTCTAATCCTTCGTTGACCATTTTTGATCTTCTTCTATAATAATTTCATGTGCGAATAAAGATATATTTTACTCATGTATTTCATATGCATTGTCATCTCTATTATTAATTCATGTATTTCATATGCATTGTCATCTCTATTATTAATTCATGTATTTATTTTATTAGATAGAGCAATAAAATTTTGGCATCGTTACCTTAAAAGAAATCGAGTCCAATATAAGTGATTAATGCCCTTAGACCCCAATAAAGGCAGAAAGAGACCACAAGGTGGTCAAGACCAAGAGATCAAGCGATCTTTAAGGATCGTAGAGCAAAGGGAACAAAGAAGAAGATTACGAGAAACACTTAAGGAAAATATAACTGTACGATTTCCAAATCAAAGACCATCCTAAGAACACGATCAAGTTGAAAATTCAAGACAACCTTCTCTGGACGAGGGAAGTTGGGAGACGAAGTCACATTCCTTCATAGAATTGTATGAAAGTAGCCTTCAAGGCATTGAAAGTTTGTCAATCAAAGGAGAAGAAGCTGAGCCAAGGGTGCATAAAAGAAAATTTGAAGGAAAAACAAGTGCATGGAAGGTTGAAGCCGAGGGAAGAGTTGAGGATTCCTATGTGGTCAAGAGTGTGAGAGAAGCACCAAAATGTCCAAATCAAAACTTCCTAGTAAGAAGATTCCAAGCACTAGGTTTGCATCAGAATAAAATCATGGTAAGACCTAGTGGAGAAAAACAAAAGTTGCGCAAGTTTATAAGCAATGGATTGGAGGATCCCATTAGGCACTCTAAGACTTGTGAAACAATCTAGAAAACAAATGGGCAAGACGATAAAGCAATTTAGCTATGATTTTTCCCAGCCACCTTACGAGGTGTAGCGATTGACTGGTATACAAAAATTGACTAAGCCTCTCGAAGCACATGGGAGAGATAAAAGAAGGCCTTTGAAGAAGAGTTTAAACTGCTTCGTGACGATAATGAAATAGTAGCAAAAATTTACAATACAAAACAAGGTAAGCACAAAAACGTATGAGCTTATAATTGTAGAATTAAAGAATTGCTTGTAAAGTTAGAAATAGAACCAGCCGACGGTCTCAAAGAAAGATGGTTCATCAAAGGTCTACGTTTGTCATTAAGAAAAAAAAAGAAGATAGTACCACCCTCTTCATATTCAAAAGCCTACAATCAAGCAATGGACATAGAAAGTGAAGATAAAATGTCCTTGCATTGTAAAAGAGGAAGATGGAAGCTCGGATGACAATAGCGACAATGAAGTGGGAACAATACAAGCGCTTCAAAGGGACATGCTCTAAATGATGAAAGAATTCAAGGTAGAGAAAGAAACCAACAAAGAGACTAACAAACTATGGTGTAATGAGTGTAAAATTGAGGGGCACACAAAAGGTAACTATCCTAGAAAGATGTTTTGTGAGATTTGCCAAGTTATGGGTCATTCAATAAAGGAGTGCCCATACAATTTGAAGACTAGGAGTACACAAGTACTCTTTACACAAGGAGAGGATTCCACTCCATTAAATCGACAAAATGCATCTCTAGGAAGTTATCAAAATCAAAGAGGAGGACAAAGTCAAATACAGTACAACCCCAAAGGAAACCCAATCATACAATGCTGACAATGTAACGAATGGGGACATTTTGCAAGAGATTGCCAGAACAAGCAAGACAAAGTGCAATTATTGTGCAAAAGGTGTGTGCTTGGAGACCATGAAGACATTGGATGTCTGAAGCAAAAGACTAGCATCAGCATGATTGATGTAAGGCATAATGAAGTATTGGTTGTTACTCGCACCCAAGCAAAGAAGGCTATATACTCGGACCCATGTATAGAAAAGAAAGGCTTCGCAAAGCAAGGGATGAAGTGGAGAATGCTATGGATTGAATGCCGCCACTCAAATGCAAACGCAAGTATAATAACAAATCAATTACATTCAAATAAAAATATTGCACAAAAAGTATTTCAAGCTACCGTACCAATTAAAGCAGTAGATTTATTCCAAAGTATTCCTGAAATTTGAAATGCTATTGTATTGGGGGAGAATGAGATGGTGCATGCTACAACCCAATTAGAATCTAGTGAGGATGAAGATCCAATAATCGAACCTCCATTATTGGGTGACCAAGTGAATGATCCAATGTTAATGGCAATTAACACGATAAAGAAACTAGGGATGGTGAATATGGAGATCCTTGAAAGGAATATTACTAATACAATTGTTAATGGCGAGCCTAGTGTGAACTTACTACCAGAAGACTCTTGGAGAAGTTTGAGCAAGCCAACCATTTGGCCCCCAAATTTTCAACTAGTGGGTGCAAATCAACAAAGAATTAAGGTAATTGGAGTTGTAATGGGACAAAAGGTAATTATTGGAACCCAAGCGTTTTTGTTGAACTTTGAGGTCATTTTGTCAAGGAAGAAAGCGTATGACGCATTGTTAGGTTGAGGTTGGTTGGTAGCAGTCAAAGTTGATCACAATTGGAAAAAAATAATACAATCTCCATTGAAAACAAGGGTCGGAAGTATTTAATTAATTTAAAGAACCAAACCATAAGTGAGGAAGTAGCTTCCTTCAATTCATCAGAGACAGACTCCAAAGAAGAATTTACAAAGAAGCATGATCTGGGTTTGATAGAGCTAAATGACAAAGGGATCCTAGAAGAAAAGTCATGCTCAAAGGATAAAACAAACTCTATCCGAGGCCCATTTCACTAGAAAATGGAAGACCATGACCTATTTTCGTTGACTTGTAATTTTCTCAAAGCTATAACTCTTAGTGAAGAGCAACCGACGAAAAGTGACTTTGAAAAATTGACAGTTTATGTGTGCAAGATGCAATCCATGGTTGGAAGAAGATGGCAACTACAACAAAGGTATCTAAATTTGCAAAAGAATGCAAAATGACGGCCTAGACAATCCTGCATCATACATCCTGAACACTTCTACATCATATGGCCTAGACACTTGTGTATCGTACGACCTGGGCATTCCTTGATCACACGGTTTGGGCATTCCTTCATCGCATGGCCTGAACATTCTTTCATTGTACAACACAAAATGCCAATTCTCCAACATATGGTGAGACCAAAAAACAATGTATGGCGAGTTCATTCATACTTCAACGTATGGCTTGCACAACTTGTAGAGTAGAGCTTCTCGTATGATGTACGGCTGGCAAACTCCATCATGAGGCAATGGACGTATGGCCGACGCTCAGTAAGCACATCATACAATGGGGGTTTACCATAGGCTATTTGTTTATTCTTTGCACCATACAACCATCATCCATCATACGACAACTTCCTTCTTTGGTCGCCATCATACATTGGCTAAACACTCCAAAATATCTATTTTTTGGCTCTATCAACGTTGTTTTTTGCCTCTTAAAATTCATGAAAATGATGTGTGCCATGAAGTTTTGTGTGGTTTTGTAGTTCTTAAATTGGGCTTGATGGCGAGGGCTCCACCCCTCAACCCCGCCTTGTATCGTGACAGGGAGCACACTCAAGCTTTGTCCCTAGACCCTACAAGGGGCACTACCCCTCAACACGACTAGGGACATTGCCCGTCGACCCCATTGGGGGCTGTGATGAGCCCTGCTGGCTCTCAGCTCAAAACCCCCAAATTCTTAAGTCTTTAATTGTTTTTTTAGTTTTTTAAAGAAATCTTATTAGACAGAAGAGAAGGGGCGCAGCATATTTTTGCTCATAAAAGATGATTTTGATCTTATTTCTTCAGAATGAAAGTACAGAATATAATATTAAACACCAACAGATAGATTAAGAATGATAAACATACCAATCAGGCTCCAGATTATTTAAATAAGAAACTGGCCAGATCTACAGCTGGAAATGGTGAAAACAGGCAATAATGCACGCCAAGACTCCAGACAAGGTTTCTTCCGCTCTGAAAATGGTCACAAAGCTCTGAAAGGACTAGGCGCCAAGGATAGAAGCCAAAACCAGCTCACAAAGAAGGCGTTTCTCCCTTTCACTTCACACGCCTTTCTCAAGGCACACAAACCAAGGCAGTCCGTACGGCCATGTAAAGAAGGAAATGAATCTCTGAAAGAAGAATCCCTGAAGCAAGAAGTACGCCACCAAGAAACCCTCAATTATTATCAAGCACAAATACTGCATAAATAAAGCTCTGTCTGCAACTGTAGAACTTCTGTGTGAAGCCCTCAACTGTACGGATTCAGCTGATCTCTCACAGCCTCAAACGTACTCAACACTGAAGAGTTTTCCGTTCTCCAATGGACACAATGATCAAACCCTGCTCTCAGGAGAATGCTCAGAGAAAAGATGCACAAGGCAATTCGAAATGGTCCAAAATGATATGAGTTTCAATTGCCAAAATGCCTCTTTATGCAAAAGCACGCATTTCCATAAAGATACGCCCTTTTTAGGTTTTAAAATATCATAATATTTTAATATATCCCTTTTCAATAGTTTGAGCGCACTTTTATAATATTTAAAGTTATTAAAATATTATAATCCCCCTTTTGACATTTAAGTGATATAAAATATAAATAAAGTCAATGTGACTTTATTAAAAAGGCGTTTTAAGTTAATAAATTAACTTAATCACTTAAAATTCCGCAATATGCTCAAAACTCAGGATAATCTCGTGCCGTCAGAAGCGATGAACTCCTGAAATGCCAACGCTCACTGTGATCTAAACACTGTCCACTGAAAACACGAACAAACAAACTCTCCAAAAAGCAACACTGACCCTCTATCCAAACTGGCTAGCCCACAAGGGTCCAATAAAGGGCTAACACACTGTCAACTATGATCATGCCGAAAACGGGGACATTATAGCACTACCCCCAAACACCCGCAAGGGGTGCTGCCCCTTGACCCTACTAGGGGCGTTGCCACTAGACCTCCATTGTAGTCATTTGATTTTCTAAGTACACTCCATGTCCAAGTTTGCAAAGTACACTTCTAAGTTTGTTTACAAGTCCTTGTCTACAATATCATCATCAGTTTGGAAATTCTTCCCTAATGTTACTTAATGTTTACTTGTCATCTAGAAGCTAACTTTTTTTTTTTTTTGGGGAGGTGGGTAGGGGGATGATGTAGTCAATATACAATGTCTATTATGTTTCGATAAAATTGTTATTTGACTATGTATTAATTGGTTGTCAGCTTCGAGTAGTTATAAGTGTTGTTTGGTTGATGGTTGTGTTCTTCTTGGCAACCGTCAGATCCTTTAAATAGATTGTGTATCATCAAGAAAAGTAGTATGATCCAATTGGATCGACTCTAATCCTTGGCTGACCATCTTTGCTTTCTATAACAATTTCATGTGTGAATAAAGATATATTTTACTCATGTATCTAATATGCATTCTCATCTCTACTATTAATTCATGTATTTATTTTATCAAATAGAGCAATAAACAACTAGCAGTGTGTTGAAGTCATGCAGAGTTAGTTGCATTTGATGGAGCCATCTAGGTTTGGAGGGAAAAAAGTGATGTCTTTTGGGGCCATGGATTAGTAGAGTTGTTGAGCATCCTATCAATGCAAGCATCAATTGCAAATAGGCTGTAAAAGCTATTGAGAGAACTTGACAGAGGTAGAAGTTGAGGGTAGATCAAAGCCATTATGTAAGTTACTAGAACTTTGCGAAGCTGATTGGTCAACAAACAGTCGTGCCTCATGAATTAACAAAAGCTGAGTCTGGTTGGTAGAGAGGGTCTTGGAGAAAGGAGAAGCATGGTGGTAAGTATGGAATAATAGCACCTTTCTAGCATTCCATTCAATAAAGGTTGCATGTGGAGTCACTTGGGACTATTGCAACATATTTCTAGATTGCTGCAAGTGGACAGAAAAACCTGTGCATGTAGGTTTCATCCTTCATTCTCCACTATAGTGAGTAGACTTACAGGTCATGATCCAGTTGGGTAATGTAAGTCCCATTTATGTAAAACCATTGTACATTGTGGATTGTGGCATGAGGCACATTGTTCACTCTTTCAACAGTTTTCTGCCCATATGAGGGTTTCTCCAAAGTTCATTTTCGTGTTGCATATTGTTTATTTGTGTGTGATGCAAGTTTTTATGTTCACGTGTGAAATGTTGTCTTAATGCACATTTTAAACAGCCATTAGAGGTGGTTAATTCCACATAGTGGAAGTTAGAAGCATCTCGATTTTTAAATCCTTTTTTGATGCACCAGAATGCAGCATAGCTACCTGTTGATGTGTGTTTTATGACACAACAAACATTCTAGAATAAAGTGTCCAAAGACACTCTATCCTCTCTTGAAAAACTACCTCATATGCTAAGACTGCAAGAAAGATCATACGGCAATTCTAATGTTTCAGTTGGGTGTGGATAAGCTCTGTGGTCGTTGTGATTTGCCGGGAACACAAAAGGATTTACTTTGGCAAGTTACTCAGAAAAGCAAAGGCGCGAATACAGTATCATTTGAAATTTTTCCTGACTCAGATAAAAAAGTGAAAAAGAGTAAGGGTTTAGGAGTCCTATGCTATTCTTATGAAATGAAGAGACAGCAAGGATTTAGTGAAACTAAATAAACAATACTTTGTTTCGCCACACTAAACGACAACTACACAAAGCAAGTGCAATCTTTTGGGATTGTGCTTAAAATTTATTTACCACGAACAATACCATCAATGAACAACATTATTCGAAGTAAATGTTGAAGCATCCGCATCAAGAGCTCAATCTAACTTTACGCATTGAATGAAAAGCATCCACTCAAAGAAAGTATGAGCTAAGTTTCACTAATCTTTACTATCAATCTATCATTCCCTTAACATGCATTTTAAATAAAATTCTAATTTGAATCTACTTTACGAGGAAGAGAAATATGCAACCATACAACCATTTGACAATGAAAGGATTCAAAGCATCTCATGCATTATGAACTTTATTATCAAGATAGTCTTTAGCAACAATTTCATATAACTCTCTTATTCTCTAGAATCTCTTCTAATCTCTTCTAATGATTCTAATCTCTAATCCCTGATGAATTCTCTAATTTTTAATTGATCAAATGAGAGAGACGAGGGGATTTATATAGAGTTTTTCGACTACAATGGACAGCCAAGATCAAAATGAGACTAATGGACCAGATTAAACATAACAAAACCCTAATTAGGGTTTCCTAAACAACAATCAGTTAATTGCAGAGAGCTTCATGCACTGGGAGTTGCATCCTTATCCACTCGCAAAACACTACGTTCGGTAAACCTGGACACGATCATGTTGACTTCTTCCATGGTAATGTCCGGCAGTGCATTGACTTTGTACTCCAGCAAGTCTAGACTTTCTGCACATTCTGCAAAGGTGATCATCCATTCTGACTCTTGCAGCAAGAAAATGTCTCGGACGGTTAGGAGGCTGAATGCTTTGGTCAAATTTTCCTTCATGATTGGCCCAAAAGTGGTAGAGAAAACTCTTTGAACTTTATCATTTAAATTTTCCGGCTGCAAGTGTTTCTTTTGGACAATATCTCTATCAAGTACATCTGCAGCCATTTGGAAAATCTTGCTTTGAATCTCCTTTGCTTGCTCTTCAATTTTGGCACCATCTTCCTTTACTCTTTCCAGGACTTCTACTCATGAGATCAGTGCATAATACCAGCTGCTGAAATCATATGCCGCTCTAGCTTCAATAATATTTTCATCAATCAATCTCTGCTTTGGTGTAAAGAACCAGACCAATTTTTTTCCAATTTTTCTATATAGCAACTCAACAAACAAGAACCCGTTAGGGTTAGTTCAAATCAAACCAGCAGTTACAAATAACTCGTTGCCAAGAATGCGCACTCAATCTCAACACGAGAGAGGCTGTCATTTAGCAAGAGGATCGTCAGTACATTAAATCAGAACTGCAACTGAAAATACTCGACACCAAGTATGTGCTACCCAAATCCAAGATCAAAATGAGGCGACCATATGGCAGAGATATAAAGAAATACAAATGCAACTTCAGAATGTAAGTAGGCGGCAAGCCAGCCTCTTCCACTTATCCAGTGGATATTACAAAACTAAAAGAGAACAAGTACAGAAAGTAAATAGGCGGCAAGCCAGCCTCTTCCACTAATCCAATGGGAAAATACAGTAAAGTAAGAGCAGAAGAGAGAGTGCTGACAGTACTACTGTTCAGCTTACAAAATATAGGAAGTGTCTGCAAGAACAAGGATTAGAAGCTCTTCAATTGCTGCAATAGTAAATGTGACCTCCACCGAGCGTAGTAAGACTTCCTAACACTAACCCTTCACCAAAAATGCACTTTCCAAAATCTGATATGACAGAACAGCAACTTGAAATGCATAACCAGCAACCCTAGAACCCACTAAAATACTCACAATTCACTCAATACTTGTTGGAATGACATGAGACTTGATGCAAATGAAAGCTAGGATGATGACAATGAGATCCACGCTGAGAAATGACCCACTAAATGCAGTATTATTTTTGTGCACGCTTTCCAACACAGCCCCAGAATGGTGCAGCCAAGAAGAGGGGCGATTTTTAATTATAAAATTCTAGACACCTTTAAAAAATCTGGAAACTCCCAAGAAGGGTCGCTCCAAGCTGGAAAACACAATGGAAAACTACCCAGAATGATAATATTTTTATTTCCAAAGATATGAGCAATTCATACATTCAGCAATGCTATTCAGCAACTTCAAAATGAGACAGAAAATGCAAAACTAGAACTCCAAAATGCAAGATACTCAACTAAAATGCAAGACAAACCTATTACCAACTATCTCTCAACTAGTTGCTATCTTTCAAGCAAGAAGATGAGCCAAGCTAGGAGGCATTCATTCCTCGAAGCAGTCCCAACACCATTTCGGCAACATAACAATATTCAAGTCAGAAGATGATGAAATGAAGACCCAAGGCTCCCTTTTATAATTTTGAGAAGACACCTCTAGAAGCTTCCAGAAGGTGCGCCCCACTCCCCAAGATGCTTTTAGGGTTTTGACTTGACCAAGTCTCCCTTCAAGATGGCATCCTTTTTCATAAAGGCAATTTTCTTTTAATTTAAAATTATCTTCTCTCCAAAAGTTGGCATCCCACCTCCAAGAGCAATATTTGACTTTAGAAATATTAAAACTTTCCCTGATGATGCGTCCACCCATGAGGTCCCCCTTTTCAGAACAACTTAAAGTCATGAAGTTAGGCCAAGGGGTTATAACATTATAACATAACATTATTTTAATTAAAATACTTATCTCTCCAGAAAATGCATCAAAAGGCCAAAACAATATTATCAACTGAACTGCCAAAAGAGGAAACCTGTTGAGCTGATGCTGACTGGACCATTGCTAAAAATAGTAAATTCAAGGAGTTGCTCAGAATGCAATGCATGCGACACCATTGCGAAGCTTTCTGAAAACCTAGAAAGAATCCGCAATCCAAAATCCCAAACTCTGAGATGTAGCCGTCATAACTTACTAAAAATAGTAAGTCCAGAAAGTTTGCGAAGCTCTCTAAAAACCCAGAAGGAATCCAGAATCCAAACAACCAAACTCCAACATGCAAACCCCCGAAACTTCATAAGAACCCACCAAGCAGCCGGAAACCCTAATTCTGCTTCTGACTGGTCGACAACACTCCAGGGATAGGCCATCAATCACAGAACAGTGTAGTGCTAAAAATGGGGACATTACAGTCCGCTCTTCCCAAAATTGCTTGTCCTCAAGCAATACCACCACAACTCCTGAAAATTTAAAACTGATCCATACCAAGACATGTATGATCCCAGGTTCCCAAGTCTGTCTCAGGAAGGACCCACCATGCCGATGCTGCACCATTCTGATCGCATCAGTGAAAACATTATGCCAATGCTGCACTAACCTTCCTTGTAACTCCAAGGTGTTACCGTCCATGATACTCAAACTGAAAGATCTCAAAGGACTGAGATCAATATCATGCAACGCCTCAAGTCCAAGATGCCCAAAGTCAACAGTATCAACCATAGTTGCAAGACTCGCACAAAACCCGGCGAGTAGTGAAAAACTCGCGAGTTTTTCCAGGGGGCGAGTTTTTCAGGCACTTGTACGCCAGAAAACTCGCCCGTACTTTCTGGAAAAACTCGCCGTACTTTTGGCGAGTTTTTCCAGAAAGTACGGCGAGTTTTCAGAAAAACCCGCGCGACAGTTAGAACGCCCAAGCAGCCGCTAAAAAGCAATTTTAAGTTGTCTTTTTTCATTCACTCTCTTCTCACACTCAGCAAAAAACCTCTCCAAGGCATTGTGCACTCATTTGCAGTGATTTTGCATCCAAAAGACAAGATTTGAAGGGCATTTACATTGAATTTAGAAGGCAAATTGGATTTCCAGGTAGGGTTTCTCATTTTTCTTGTTCTTTCTTCTTTTTTAAAAAATTCTTCATTCTTGTTGGTTCTATGTTTAAAAATCATTTGATTGTAGTGTGAAAATGATTTAAATGCATTTAGATTCATCAAAACAAGATTTAGATTCATCAAAACAAGATTTTTTAATGATTTTTTCTGATTTTTTAACATATTTTGCTGATTTTTTCATTTTTTTTAAATTTTCTTTAAACCCTAGTTATTTTTTTTTTGTTTTGAATGATTGAATCCTCTTTTTTGTTGAATAACATGCTTACAATCTTAGATTAGCTTAATTTTTTACTAGTTTGAAGTCATTTTCATATTTTTTACATTTTTTCACATTTTTTTGAAACCCTAGTTTTTATTTTTTATTTTTAAATCCAATTTTTTTGTTATGAAAATGTTTAGATTTAGAATCTAGTGATAGATTTTTAGTAATTTAAACTTAAAGTAATCTCTCTTGATTTAATCTAATTTAGTTTGTTTTTAAATTTTCTATCAAAAACTAACAAGTTGTGCTATGACTTTCACTTTGTGTAGGTTAATAATTAATTGATAATGGCTTCTGAACCCACTTCTGCCTCAGGCTCTGCCCCATCCGTGCCTGCGGACTTTGTAGGTAAACGTCCTCCAGGAGCTAGAGATCCTGCTTGGAAGTATGCTTATCTAGGACCCATACCTGGCACAGTATATTGCATTCCATGTAAAAAAGTATATCGTGGGGGCATCAATCGCCTCAAGTACCACCTTGCAGGCATCCCTCAACGTGATGCTAAGGAATGTCCTCATACAACAGAGGAAATAAAAAGACAAATGAATGCCATACTTTCAGCTGCAGAAGAAAAAAAAATGAAAAGAGAGATGGCAAGAGCAGCAATGCAAGCAACCATTGCCTCTTCTCAAGGTGTTCCAGTTGAGTCAGATGATGATTATGATGTTACTCAGGAGATTCAGGAGATAGTGGGCTCTCTTCGTGGCCCACGTGTGCGAAGGTCAAGGCAACCCATTGGCACCTCAACCTCCATCCCTTCATCTTCCTCTAGTAGAGCACCAGGGGCAAGGGCAGCTACAGGACCTACACCGACACGGTTGGATAGTTTTTTTGTGCCTAGAAACACAACTGGTGCACAACCTTCCTTAGAGGCGACTGGATGGAATAGGGAGGTGCATGAGCAAGCAGACATTGCTTGTGCAGATTTTTGGTATTTTAACAATATTGCTTTCAATGTGGCGAGTTCTCCTTACTGGCACAATTTGGTCACCGCATTGACAGTTGCAGGAAAAGGCTACAAGGCGCCTTCTCGCACGGACTTGAGTGGGAGGTTAGTTTATGTTATTTAATTTATGTTTTTTAAGTTTAATTTATAATGAATTTAAGCTATTTTTTTGTTTACAAATTAAAATTGTGTACTTAATTTCACTTTGTACTTGTAGGTTGCTTACTAATGCAACTGAAAGGGCAAGGGCAGCAGTAGAGGAGCAAAAAGAAAAATGGCAAAAATATGGCTGCTCTATTCTTTCTGATGGGTGGACGGATGGAAAAAACCGTACCATCATTAATTTTTTGGTTGCATGCAAAGAAGAGGTGGTGTTTTTAAAATCAGTTGATGCCTCCCACATTGTAAAAAGTGCAGAAAATTTGGCTAAGATGTTGGAGGGAGTTTGCATGGAGGTGGGGATAGCAAATGTTGTGCAAATCATAACTGATAATGCAGCAGCATATGTGGCAGCAGGAAGACTTCTCCAAGATAAACACCCCTCAATTTTTTGGACACCATGTGCAGCTCATGTCCTTGACCTTCTTTTGGAGGACATAGGAAAACTAGATTGGGTCACACCAATTGTAGAGGACGCGAGGAGAATCACTAAATATATCTACAATCACCCTTGGGTTCTTCGCTTGATGAGGGAGCACACCCATGGGAAAGAATTGGTGAGGCCAGGTGTCACAAGGTTTGCAACGATCTTCTTAACGTTGCAAAGCATTCTTGGTTCTTTGACGGCTTTAAAACAAATGTTTGTGAGTAAATCATGGGATGACTCAACCTATTCAAAGAAGCCGGATGGAGATAACGTGTCAAGAATTGTGTTTGATGCTGAATTTGCAAAAAAGGCTGCAGAGATTGTGAAGGTAACTTCAATTTCAAAACTTTGAATTTGAATTCAAATTGAATAAATTTTTTGATGTCTTTCATTGTAAATTTGAAACTCTAATCTTTTTGCATTTTTATATTGTAATTTGTAGCTTTCAGAGCCCTTGGTTAGAGTGCTCCGCTTGGTGGATGGGGATAAAATCCCAATGGGATATCTTTATGAGGCCATGGATAGGGCCAAGGAGGCTATAAAAAATTATTATAAAGGGGACAGCCTCAAATTTGATCCCATTTGGGAGATTATTGACAGGAGGTGGAACCATCAACTCCACCAACCCATCCATGCAGCAGGCTACTTCTTGAACCCTCATTTCTTCCATTCAAGCACCTACTCAAATCCTACTAGAGAGGTTATGGAGGGACTCATGAAGTACATTCAGAGAATGTCACCTAACCTTGATGCAGGAGACCTTGTTGTTAATGAAATCCAAAGTTATAGAGAAAAAAGGGGTGAACTCTTCTCTTTAGAGCTAGCAAAGAGAGCAATACACAATCAACCACCAGGTATAAATTTTGAAATTTACAAGTTACAAATATTGATAATTTGATAAAATATGTTTTCAAATTTCAACTTTTGAGTTTTGACTTTCCTTTCTAAGTTTCTAGGTTCTCTTCTAACTCTTAATTTGTTTTTTGTAGATGTTTGGTGGTCAAATTGGGGTGGAAATACCCCACATCTCCAGCAATTTGCCCTCCGTGTCTTATCGCAGCCTTGTAGCTCTTCCAATTGTGAGCGCAATTGGAGCTTGTTTGAGGCCATCCACACAAAGAAAAGGAACAAACTAGCTCAGAAACGCCTGAATGACCTTGTGTATGTGCAATATAATCTTCGGCTGCGCAAAAAACAAGTTAAGGAGATATCAGATGATCCAATTGATTTGGATGAGATAGATCCATACAATGATTGGATAGGGCAAGATGAGCAACCTCCATTGTTTTCTGACAATGAGATTTATGACTTTGAGCGACAAGCAATGGAGGACGAGGGTGGATTTGCATTCTCATTGGATGACATTGAGGATGATCCTGAGGAGGAGTCATTGGCAGTGCCAGAGCCACCGGTAGTAGCCTCTGCATCCAGGATGGAGGTTGAGGAGCCACAGCAGATGCCTACAACTACAGCCGCTCCCGTAGTGAGAACACTGAGAAATACTAGACATGGGAAGAGGAAGATGTGAATTTGTAAAAGCTGAAATATATTAATGTTGTATTTACTTTCAGTTTTACAAAAACAATTTGCTATTTTCATTTTGTTTCAAACTATTAGTATACTATCAGCGTATTGAGCATTCCACATGGGGATGCGATTTTGTATCTAATTTTCTTTCAAATCAATCAAATATAACTAGACTCAGCTTGTTTCTTCTATGTTCTCATTTTATTGACTCATTGGATGCATCTTATCATTGAATTTTGCAAAAAAAATGTGATTTTAATGAAGTTTAAGCAATTTTTTAAGTTGCCGAGTTTTTTGCCGAGTTTTTTCCGAACTTTTGCCGAGTTTTTTCTGTACCATATTTTCCGGGCTTGGCGAGTTTTTGCATTTGGCGAGTTTTGCAACTATGGTATCAACCATACCACTGCCAACCACAATTCTAGGAAAGAAGAAAGATAGGCTACTCAACTCAAAATCAAACTCCTCAGCATACCTCCATATGGTAAGAAACGGAGTCATGACTGCAAATGTGACATCTGCAAATCTTCTTGCAAGGAGGAAAGCAATCCTTTGCAAGAGCTCAACAAATTCATACTCATGTCTCTACATAGAGCTACTATGCCTCATCTAAATTATATTGATACCACCATGAAGACTACAGAAAACTCTCATAGTTCCAACCTCATGAGTCTCAGAATGATGAATCAAAACAAGTGGTAGTTTGCTATCCTGAACCAACAATGAGAGAGAACTGTCAAAGTTAACATCGCAAACCTCCATAAGACGAACTCCAAGAATAGGATAGGTGTGAAGGAACAAATAATCTCTACTGTTCAAGGCTGAAGTCAACGAAATGCAATCTGATTTTAGTACTTCACACAAGGACGAACAACACCAATGAAATTTCCAAGAGTGAGTGTATGAGATGAACATTGAGTTGCAAGATAAAGCCTCAAAAATGGCAGGAAAACCCACTAGAACAATCTCCAACTGAAAATTACCACCTCTTTGACAAGTAGTGATGGGCAAACTCTCCCAAACGAGAGTAACTCCACAAGTAACATGGCTAGTCTGCCTCCAACCAGAAAGCTCATGTCCCAAAATCTGCCCTTGTCTTGGCCAAGGATCAATGTCAAGTGCAACCAACTGTTCCTCTTTCCAACCCATACTCAAAATTTCTCTCCAATCCATTTGTTGATGAACAAACAGAACCATCAAGTGGTTGGAAAAGAAGGGAACAATACCAACCAAAATGGAAATTTGATTCATATCCCTCCAAAAGTCTTTTCCATATGTAATAAGCTCCATCAACCTATGTTGAGAATCCCAAAGCATGGATGCCCAACTGAAAGTGATTTTCAACATTGTGAAAAGAAATCTCAACGCACTCCCAAGTGCTAGTGAGAATCAAGTGCATTCTCTTAAAACTGATGTACCATCCAGTGAATCCTTGAAGCTTAACCATGAAAGCTTCAGCAACATTGGAGTATGAAACATAGAATGGCTTCAAATTCAACTCCCAAAACTGAATAGTATGAACCAAAACATCACTCCACCCAAGGGAGGGATTATCAAGAATGCATCCACCAAATTCTGGTCCACTTTTCTTCCATGCCTTCTGGATAGTAGGTCTGAAATCTTCACTCCTTGCTGCTGTAATGAAGTTACCAATAGCTACCAAGACTTGTCGCATCAACATCTTGATGTCGAAGATGTGGAAACCTCCTCGAATCAACACTTCCCATGTAGACTTCATCCTCAAACCCTCTTATGCATTCGCTAACAAGCAACCTTGGAAGATTATTAATCACAATTTGTGTCACATCTTCATAGAGTGAAATCAAAGCATCCTTAGATTGGAGTTCATGCTTGACCTCATGCTTGGTCACTTCACTACTTGACTCATTTTTCAAAACAAAAAGAGGATTGTCATAAGTTGCTTTTGCACCCACTTAAAGAAGGGATTGTCAAAAACTTGGGAGTCATTCTTTTCATCTTGCTGATCCAAATCTGCACATGCAACTTCTGATTTTCTTGAGATGCTTTCAAGATCAAACTCCTCTTGAAGATAGTCAAGATCTCCAATCACTTGATTGATTTCTTTAGCTCTTTGTGCATCCTCTTGCTCCTTGAAAAGTTTGAAAGCGGCAAACTGATCCTCAACCTCTGTTAAATCCAACTGAGTTTCTTTAAACTTGTCCTTTATTGATTTAAGCTCCAGTGTAAGCTCATCAACCTTTCTCTCTTTTCCTTGGAGAACACTGAAGGACTTCTTTGCAAGTTCAATGGCATGATCCCGATCCTCCATCAAGTGTATGCAATCTGATTTCAACGCCTCCAAAGAGTCTCTAATAAGTTGCAAGTTGAGAAGAGCAACTTCATCCTTAACTCCTCTTCTTCTCTCTTCAAGCTGAGCCTTCCAGTAGAGATCCTCAATCAAACTATGAGTGCGATCAAATTGGGATAGAACTCGCACTTCCCTCTTAAAGGACTCTTTGACTTGATCTTCCCACTCAAGAATATGCAAAGATGGCGGATTGCTGGTAGGCTGATTTTCAAAATCAGAACTTTGTTTTGTGTCTTTGTGGCCATTATAGCTGTTCCAGCTTTCGTGTCTTTCACCATCAACTAGAGGAGAATGCTCAATGTCATGGAGAGGAGCACATTCCACAATTTCTTTGACCCTAAGTTTGAAATCAACTTCATGCATTGAAAAATCAGATTCGTGCTTAGTAACACCTTCAAACTCTACCTCTTCAAGAGCTATAGGGTCTTCTAGCTCTTCTTCTTCATCATTGTCTCCTTGATCAAACATTATGCCGGCATCCAACTTGCTCAATAGATCATAATCATCCGCTGTTCAGAAAGTTTCTGTAGAAACATTTTCTTCTTTAGTGGCTGCAACCACTTCAAAGAGATCATTATGGAGCTTCATTGAACACTCTTCTTCTTCAAAGAC
Organism: Sequoia sempervirens; assembly: GCA_007258455.2. Lineage (NCBI taxonomy): Eukaryota > Viridiplantae > Streptophyta > Pinopsida > Cupressales > Cupressaceae > Sequoia > Sequoia sempervirens. The sequence continues at coordinate 923,969,440 of VDFB02281492.1, forward strand.
AACTTCCTTTCCAAAGGCTACCACATAGTTTGCAATACAATCTGATTTTTGTTCTTCATCAGGATCAAAGGGAAATTCATCCCACAACGGTTCTCTTTCATACCTTGGTGCCAACACACCCGGATCCCAAATGCTAGTGGGTTGATTAGGATGATCAACCGGAAAAAGCTTATCATGCTCCTCCTGAAGTGATGACTCCTTAAATAAGTCAACTCCCACATAACTTAAGCTGATAACATCAAAATTATTTTTCTCCAAAGGCTCAATTTGCTGCTCAAACCCAAGGTCACCACCATAGTGAATTGAAAAATCTTCAATGCTTGTTGTTTTGAAAACTTCACTATTGTTATCTTCTTTATGAGGAAGTATTACGCTGATGTCTTCGTGTAGAACTTCTTGAGAAGTTGGGACAACAACTTGAAGAGAATCCATCTTTACCAAATCGTCAACATGATCTGGTATGGACTCTTTGGAATCATCTCCATCTTCATGACCATTAATCTTTCCTGCATCTTGCTCTAATTTCTCCAAAAGTGGTTTCAATTTCTCCTCACATTGATTAAACAACTCCTTAATCAGCATAGCAGCAGTAGGAGAACCCTCTTCTTCATGTTCGTATGCATCCAAGAGGAAGGATTGGACACTAGGTGGAATTTCATCAGCCTCATTAATAGTGAGAACAAGAATATTATTCACAGCTGCAATAACATCCTTTTCCTGTTTGCTCCAAGTGGATTTGATGAGGTAACGAAACAAGTGATAAATCTGATCATGCATTTCCAAGTCTAATAGCAAGTTACTTATCCTGAGTTCTGAAAATGTTTTTAAAATAGCAACCTTTCTAGAAAGTAGACTGCTTCCAATTTCATCAAGATCTTGGAAACTTTCAACAATTCTATGAAGAATCTTCTTCATAGTTTCATCATCATAAGGCATCAGGGGAATCACAATTCTCATCAACTCCATGAGGCAAGAAGTAATGAGTAGCTTGGTTTCTTCATTTGGATGTCCCAGCCAATAGGGCTGAATTAAAAGGTGAACTGCAGGTGATAATGCCAACTACATCCGTTCAGAAGGTGACTGCTTCACCTGTCTCAAACATTGTTCCAATATTTGAAGATTGTTCTTTTTATCTTCCCTTGACTTACATTCTTTGTCAAGTCTGTTTCCGGTCTCAAAAAGTGTTTGTTCCAGCTTTATCTCTTCTCTGTTAGCCATGTTTATCAGCCACTTCTAAACTGAGCTGAACTCTGTTCTGACCTCTGGTGTAGAAACTGATTTCTCTATCATTTGACTGTCAACTAAACCTTGTTGGGCACAGGATGGCAGGATCTTGGCTATGATACCACTGTAAAGAACCGGACCAATTTTTTTCCAATTTTTCAATATAGCAACTCAACAATCAAGAACCCGTTAGGGTTAGTTCAAATCAAACCAGCAGTTACAAATAACTCGTTGCCAAGAATGCGCACTCAATCTCAACATGAGAGAGGCTGTGGCAAGAGGATCGTCAGTACATTAAATCAGAACTGCAACTGAAAATACTCGACACCAAGTATGTGCTACCCAAATCCAAGATGGAAATGAGGCGACCATATGGCAGAGATATAAAGAAATACAAATGCAACTTCAGAATGTAAGTAGGTGGCAAGCCAGCCTCTTCCACTTATCCAGTGGGTATTACAAATCTAAAAGAGAACAAGTACAGAAAGTAAATAGGCGGCAAACTAGCCTCTTCCACTTATCTAGTGGGAAAATACAGTAAAGTAAGAGCAGAAGAGAGAGTGCTAACAGTACTACTGTTCAACTTACAAAATATAGGAAGTGTCTACAAGAACAAGGATTAGAAGCTCTTCAATTGCTGCAACAGTAAATGTGACCTCCACCAAGCGTAGTAAGACTTCCTAACACTAACCCTTCACCAAAAATGCACTTTCCAAAATCTGATATGATAGAACAGCAACTTGAAATGCATAACCAGCAGCCCCATAACCCACTAAAATACTCACAATTCACTCAATACTTGTCGGAATGACATGAGACTTGATGCAAATGAAAGCTAGGATGATGACAATGAGATCCAAGCTGAGAAATGACCCACTAAATGCAGTATTATTTTTGTGCACACTTTCCAACACAGCCCCAGAATGGTGCAGCCAAGAAGAGGGGCGATTTTTAATTATAAAATTCTAGACACCTTTAAAAAATCTGGAAACTCCCAAGAAGGGTCGTTCCAAGCTGGAAAACACAATGGAAAACTACCCAGAATGATAATATTTTTATTTCCAAAGATATGAGCAATTCATACATTCAGCAATGCTATTCAACAACTTCAAAATGAGACAGAAAATGCAAAACTAGAACTCCAAAATGCAAGATACTCAACTAAAATGCAAGACAAACCTATTACCAACTATCTCTCAACTAGTTGCTATCTTTCAAGCAAGAAGATGAGCCAAGCTAGGAGGCATTCATTCCTCGAAGCAGTCCCAACACCATTTCGGCAACATAACAATATTCAAGTCAGAAGATGATGAAATGAAGACCCAAGGCTCCCTTTTATAATTTTGAGAAGACACCTCTAGAAGCTTCCAGAAGGTGCGCTCCACTCCCCAAGATGCTTTTAGGGTTTTGACTTGACCAAGTCTCCCTTCAAGATGGCGTCCTTTTTCATAAAGGCAATTTTCTTTTAATTTAAAATTATCTTCTCTCCAAAAGTTGGCGTCCCACCTCCAAGAGCAATATTTGACTTTAGAAATATTAGAACTTTCCCTGATGATGCGTCCACCCATGAGGTCCCCCTTTTCAGAACAACTTAAAGTCATGAAGCTAGGCCAAGGGGTTATAACATTATAACATAACATTATTTTAATTAAAATACTTCTCTCCAGAAAATGCATCAAAAGGCCAAAACAATATTATCAACTGAACTACCAAAAGAGGAAAGCCTGTTGAGCTGATGCTGACTGGACCATTGCTAAAAATAGAATTTACTAAAAATAGTAAATTCAAGGAGTTGCTCAGAATGCAATGCATGTGCCACCATTGCGAAGCTTTCTGAAAACCCGGAAAGAATCCGCAATCCGCAATCCCAAACTCCGAGATGTAGCCGTCATAACTTACTAAAAATAGTAAGTCTAGAAAGTTTGCCCGACGCAGTTGCATGTCATACCTCTGCGAAGCTCTCTGAAAACCCAGAAGGAATCCAAAATCCAAACAGCCAAACTCCAACATGCAAATCCCCGAATCTTCAAAAGACCCACCAAGCAGCCGAAAACCCTAATTCTGCTTCTAACTGGTCGACAACACTCCAAGGATAGGCCATCAATCACAGAACAGTGTAGTGCTAAAAATGGGGACATTACATTTGGAATGCCCTTTATCTCTCGAAGACATGGGATAATTTTATTTTGGATGTCTTGGAGGCCATCCCATGCTTCGGCCAAGTTTGCCACTTGTGATGGCAGAAAGGAAGTTTGCTCAAAAACATATGCCAACTTCTCTAAGAATGCCATCACCTCTTCTTTCTTTCTTGCCATCCATTCTTTAGTTTCTTTGGCTGTAGTCAACTCTTCTTCAAAATTTTTGGCCGATTCCTGTAAAGAGTTTGGAAGTGGAGGTGCTGATTGGTCACCTTGATTGAGTGGCCTAGTTAAATGCTAGATATATTCTTTCAGACACTCAATCTCTCTTTTATATTCACTTTTCTTTGCCACTTCTCTCTCCAGCCTAGTCTTGATGGTGGCAATAGAATTATCCAGGTCCTCAACTTCTTGTCATTTTGTTGTCAGACCGATATCAATAGTTGTGATGGCATATTCGTTTGGGGCAATCTCGTCTTGGAATTTATCGACTATAGGCACTGCAATCTGCACTGTGCGGTTACCAACCTCATCTCTTTGTATGGTAGAAAATTTCTTGGCTGGCTTTCTTGTGGCAGTCTGCTCTAGCCTTGCCAAGAAGTCTGCGGTATCATCTTCTTCTAGTACCTCTATTGGCGCCTTTATCTTTAGTCTCTCTTTCAACCAATTTGGGATGGTTGACTGTTCAATTCCATCTTCCTGATGATCTTGGACGTCCTGCATATCCTGAACTTCTGGCATATCCTGAATCTCTTGCACGGATGGGTCTTCCTAGATTCCCTTGAGAGTGGAAATCATTACCTCTTCAAATTTTCCATCCATGATATCCATGTCATTGTTCAACTCCAGAATCTCCGTGCCTGTAGGAGAGGGATGATCATCATCCTCCAATTGCATTGGCTCCATATCTCTTTCCAAAACTGGCGAGGGAATTCTGACTTGCTCCCAAGACTCTTCTTCCATGATCAATATTTCATCTACATTTCTGGGTGCAGCCGAATGAAGTGGCTTGGATTTCTGTTTCTTTTGAGTGAGTCCATCTGCTGTTTTCTTCTCGTTCTGCTTTGCAAAGTCATTAATTTCTTTTCTCTTTTTCAGGTTGGCAGCTTCCATTGGTTCACCTCCATGAGATGCACCAGCATTTGAGGAACAGGACTCTGTCTCACCCATCAAGTCATATGTGAATTGTACATTCCTCTGCCGTAAAGCTTGTACTTGTTGGTCCATCCACCATTGGGAATATTTGAATACAGGCCTCATGAATGTTGTCAGGTCACCAAGCTCAGGCTCAGACCACCTCACAGGAGGAAGCAGCTTCTTTTCATCAAAGCCCGACTGCACGTACACTCCGTCATCATCCACCTGATCAGGAACTCGGAAAAGTTTTGTCGTCCTTATCATATCCAACGACAGCCTTGACCATAGTCTTTTTCTTATGTCATACTCATCAGTGGCATTTGCCCAAAAGTCTTCTAAGTCAATTTTGTGTTTATATTTCTCTCCGTCCATAGTTCCAATGTGATGAAGTGGATTGAAGCCAACTCTGGACTTGTAGGATATTGTTGATGTGTTTTTCGTGACCGCACCAAACAGCGGAACAAAGTTTCCCAACGGATACCCTATTCCCTCTTGAACAAAGTATTCAACATGCTAAGATTGTGAGTAAGATCATGTTTTCAACTCCAAGGTTCCTTAAATGCGAATAGGCTCAGTTTGGTTGATGTGTTTTGCTGTGTTCTTACGAGGGGACTTACGCAATTGTTCAGACTTCTCACAGTTAGCAGCTGATGCGTGATTTGAAGGGGATTTTGTGCGTGTGATTTGGCAATGTAGTTCGTTTTTCTAAAAAAAACTAATCAGAAATATGCGGAAAGTAAAAGAGTATAAGGCCTAAGAAACTTATGTTCTATACTAAATGCAAGATATGTGGGATTCAGTTTTGGCAGACTTCAACCAAATTTCACCTAGCCTCACGTCGGACAGCTTCAGCGAAATCAGTGCAATCTTCAAGGGAATAGCAAAAGGTTTTCAAATTATGATTTAGCATACATACACCATCACGACGACGCATATAAGCATACAAATCACAACCGAAGTTAGATTCAAGATAATCTCCAGTTGACCACGCAAGGCAAACTTATCATCAACAAGTTGCTAGTGGTATGGAATAAAGAAGCTACCTCAACAAAAATACCACACATCAAAGTAAACTACTTGCATGAAATTAAGCTACTTGGATACGAAAGGAAGAAGAGACCTTGCTAGCTATTCATGACAAGACGAGTTCCACCATCAATGAAAAGATCTATTATCATGAAAAGTGTTACACAACAATCTCCCAAAAGTTTTCAAAGGGAAAACTTTCTTTCTTCTCCACAATATGCAAAGCAAAATGACTACTATACTCTACTATGCAATCTCTCCAATCTCTAGCTCTAATGCTAATGCCTGATCTAATGAATTACAAATGAGGGGGACTCCCCCTTTTATAGCTAGCCAAGTCCCAAAAGACGGCTAGGGTTACAATTAATAGAGTGGCCAGAATCGTGCCACCTCAGCCCTAACCCTAAAAACTGCCAGAATAGGGAGTGGTACATTAAATGAATCAAAGATTCCCACTCACTCCCATAAATAGTAAAGGAAATAAATGCCCATATTCAGTCTTCTAGAAGATCCTCGTCCAGTAGTGCGTTCCCACTTGCCTTCTCTCTGACTGCCAACTCAACAAATCTGCCAAGTACAGCCTCAACTTCCTGAACCGAAATGGGTGGAATGCAATCTAACTGAAACTCTAACACTGTGACTGAATGTTCATGCCTTGTACAAGATTTTCTCCAAGCAATCAAGGAGTCCTACATGTTCTGGATCAAAGTGGAGAAAGTAGAAGTATTCTCGAAATCATCCTGTACAAAGGTCTTAACATCTGCGAAGAAAGGCACCAGCAAACCCCTCAAATTATCGAAATTAACTTCATCTGGATTCAGCCGCCTAGCAAATATAGCCTCAAAGGTATTCTGAACTCCATCTATAAAGTTGGCCATAGCCTTATGTACTCTAGCTGAATCTGCTTGTGCCGCATCGAAGAAGCCACGCCCCATGATCGCCGAAGAATACCACCGAGAGAAATCATATCGGTCATTCTCATGAATGACACCTCCATCAATCAGCAACTGCAATGGCACATGCCTCAATGCCTCAAGACGCTGAATAACCTTACTCTAATAGATAGAAGCATCGCCCCAAGCATGATCCACCGCATCTATCCGTGTCAAAATACTAGAGGCCTGCTGAAAGGCAGAAGCAAGGTCCTCCATAAATTTCTGTCTCGGCACGTACTCCTGTGACCCATTTATCTGCCTCCTGTGCCATTTTTCCTAACTCCATCAAGCCGCTGATCGACTCTCTAGGTACATCTGTCGGAGGCTCTATCACTGGAACATCTTGCCCTCGAGAACAAGACAACTGCTGAACATATCCAATTAAAGCTTTTTGTTCTCTCTTCAACTTCTTATACTTCCCTTCTTTCTTGAATAACCTATCCTTGAGGGCGAGGTAGGAGTTATCACACTCCTCCACAATCTGCGCACCAGTAGGGCGTCCCAAATCCAGAGTAGTGACCACATAATTTTCAGGAACTGCTTCATTCCGGTCACACTCAACTCGTGGCACAGCAACGTGAAGGGTGCGAGAGCCATCCTCCTCAGTGGAGATCTTCGAGAATTTTCTTGCTTTCTTCTTCTGTGGAGGGGCACTGATCCGGTTCAGAAATTCTTCCATCTCAACTGCTGGATCAATTTCCTCACTAGGGCTTCTTCTCATTCTGTCCTTAAGCCAATCAAGCACATCATACTGTATATCGAAGGGCTGCTGCTCCTGTGCCTCTACTTCTCTAACTTGTTCAACTTCTTCATCATTCTGGCGAGGCTCATCGTCCTCAAGTGGCTGAGTATCACCTGAAACTATATCATCATCATTGTTCATGGCCACATCTAACTCCTGCTGAAACTGAGGGTCAGTAATAGTCCCCTCATCATCGTGCTGATCAACCCTACCAGGTGCGTTGACGCTCTGGCCAACTGACTCCCTCCGTGGAGGCTGAATATCATCCTGCACTACTTGCACCTGATTCAATGCAATCCTCTGATCAGCAAATAAAGAGACCTCCTGTATACTTGGAGAACGTGTCTCCAATGGTGTCGCAACTGTAACTCGTGGAGGCTCTGGCTGAGTGGGCTCCTGTCGAACTATCTCCTTTTTTCTGGACTCTGGACCTCGTGTAATCTGTTTCTTCCGGCCAGTGGTGGGTGTCCTGTGATCTCCCATCATATTGTAAGTCAAAGCAATTGACCTACTCTTTAGCCTGTTGACCCGTCTATCAACCCATGCTCTGGTGAATGTCATGACAGGGATAGAAAGCGTATCCAAATCTGCAACTTCGGGCTCTGACCAATCAGGAGGTGGAAGTGGAGTATCTCTAACAGCTGCATAATCCGGATGCACTACATCCATATCCTCATTGACCTGGTCTGGAACTGGAACAACCTCACACTCCCTGATCAAAGTGATAGGCAATCGAGAGAACATCCTTTTCCTCACTTCAATCTCATCAACCGCATCAGCCCAATAATCTTCAATGGTGGCCTTATGCTTAAATTCTTCTGACAGTACCCATTTGATGTTATGATGTGGGTCATAGTGCTGTCGGCTTGTGTGGTATGAAAAATGATAAAACTGAAGTTCACTTTCAGCCTCTCTAGCTGCCTGTATCGAGGGACACACCTCATCTGAGTTGCCCATGACAACTGGAAATTCTATCCCTCCCTCCTTCTTCTTCTTTTGAATCTTATCAAAGGCAAGCAGTTGCCTTGATATCTCTAGCATCAATATTCTATCTGTTGGGTACTTAGGCAGCCTATAAGGGTATGATGAGAAACCTTGCAGCCTAATGTAAGAAAATCTCGGAAACTGTATGAACCAGCACCCATACCTCTCGATTAACTCCTGGGCATCTCTAGAGATTCTGTGATGTAACCGCTCCTGAAGCAATCTCGTAATATACATGGTGAATGAATCGTTGACACGTTTGTAGTGAGTTGTGCTCGACAGGTGCAACTGCAGACAAGCATCATAAATCTTGAACTGATGAGAGCCACATCCAACAGGCTCCTTGTAAGATATTCCCCTGTACTTCGTCATCCGTGCCAACATATAAATAATGTAGGAACTCATGTAAAACGTTTTCGTCCTTCGGAGGCTCAGGAGTTGCTCATGCAAGTTATCACTGATCATCTCGGCCCAATTGACATAGTCCTTTCCTTCCAGCACCAGGTTGATGTAATAAAACATCCAAGGCTCAAAAATAAATGACTGTGCACAGCCTCCAACCCTGCTCAACATCATGATGAGGTCACAATACTCCTGCTTCAAATCATCCGCTATGATCTATTTGGGAAACTTCGTTCGAGAAGGCTTAGGAGTGCTCATCCAGTGGGTGTTAATTGTATCCATGCATCGCTCAAAAGCAGAAGCATACATCCACTCCACTCGCTCCCTGGATTTATAGATCATATTTCTGTGCACCGGGATCCCGAAAGCTTCACCAATGGCTGTCGGAGTAAGATTAGCTAGCACTTGGCCATCTGGTGACATGATCGACCGGTGTTCCTTCTCGTAGCAATTAGCACACTCCATCATCAGCTCCGAGCATTGAATGGCTGGCGGAAAACCAGCAGCTGCATATAGTCTGCTTCGAACAATGTTGTGCGAAGTGACCGAAGCCCGATGACTTCCAATTCTAAACATCCTGTTCTTGAAGGTCTCCAGGTTGACGGAGCCCAGGTTGGTGTCTGTCAACTTGCCCAGTTTTGAAATAAACTTAGACTCTGGCATGAACGTCTTACTCAGCTTCTTGATCACCGCTTGTCTTGAGGCACCATTGTCCTTTCCAGTTGTCCTTGCCTCAGCCATCTGCAAACAACAACATCCATCAGCAATTTAATTTATAAAAATAAAATAAGGCATTGTGTGTAGGGGCTGCAGTTGACTTTAGAAGCTGCAATAACTTTCGTGTTTGCAAACCTCAGCTTCTTTTCTTGAATTTCAATACTTAGAAAAGTTTCTAAGTAAATTTCGGTGGCTTCACTACTCAGCACTTTGAACTTTTATAGCTTCGTATTTTATCAGCAATCAGCAATCTCACACTAGCAATTTTCAGCAATTTACTTCACTTCAAGGCGTCCCCTTCAACTGGCTACTTCTACTTCAGTAATGAATCAAACTTCAGCCTCAACACCAGCAAAGTCGTACCTCTCAGCACAAGCAACTTCTATCTTCAGCAAAAACTTCTTTAACCAGCAAGGGCGTACTTCTCCAGCAACTCAAGGCGTCCTTCCAGCAGTCTCAGCAAACTTAAGCTTCGAACTTCTCAAGCAACAACTCACTGCAACACTTCACTCAGAGCAAATTTGAACTTCTTCAGCTGTGAAAACAAGTGAAAAACTTCTCCATTTTATAGCCAAAATTCGAATTCTAAAAGAAGTCATTTTTAGCCAGTGCATTTAACTTCCACTACTCTGCTTCAAAAATTTGAATTCTCCCTCTCTGGTATTTCTGACACTTGTCTCTCGACGTCAGGAATCTTATTCTTCTAGAAACTTGACTTTGACTGGCATCTTTGAATTCGTTTTCGAAAAATTTAAATCCACCCTTTTAATTCACCAGCCGGAGCTCTGTCACTTGAATTTGAATTCAACTCTTCATTATCTCTGGAGAATTCATACTCGAAGAATTCAATCACAATCATCTAGGCAACTGACTTTAAATTCATCATTCGAAGAAAATTCATCCTGAAAGCACATTTTATTCATCTTTGCCTTAGAAAATTTTAAATTCTCCCTTAGGAAAATTCACAATTTGAGCACTGATCAAATTCTTTACTGAAAAGGTGTCGGTGAAGTTCAGAAGACTTGGAAATCCATCTATCATCGCGAATGCTTAGTACCTAGAAGAAAATTTTCTTCAGAACGCCTTGAATTCATGGGTACCCAACGAACGGGTTCATTTAATTTTTTGAAATTTGAACCTTAGAAAATATTATTTTCACCATTTAAATTCATTCTTCGCCTGTGATCATTCTGTGTTGCTCCAGCTTGGAAAACTTGAATTCATCCTGCATCTTTGACTTCATCACTGAGGAAATTTGCTCGTGCTCTGAAATTTTACCACCTTGAGGCTCTAGGCGTATTTTCTAAGAAGAAAATATTTGCCTTAGAAAATATTTTAATCATCTTGCATTTTGAGAATTTACCTTAGAAAATATTTTGTTTGCCTGCCAGCGAGAGAAGTATCATCTTCACTTAGAAAAAATTTATTCACAGAGGCGCCTTGTACATTTTATCTTCACTTGCCACTTGCATTTCACTCCACACTTAGGAAAAAAATTCCAACGCCTTAGAGAAATTTTAAAATCATCTTAGGCGCCTAACATACTTAGGAGAATTTTAAAATTACGCCTCAACAATTTATTTCCACCACCTTAAAATATTTTCCAACACACATCACTTCACCACGCCTTAGCAAATTTTCTAACACCTTATGACTCCCACCACCTTGGTGCATGTAGCACACTTGAGAGAAAATTCAAAAACCACGCCCAATATTCACCTTGGGCGCATTCTTAGTGTGGAGGAGGATAACGCCTTGGTATTTACCACTTTTCACCATGTCTAGGCAACATTTTCACCTTATTTACCACCTCCGTTTACTATTTACACCTAAACTTGGGCGCATTTGAGCATGCAAGAGGGATGAAGTTGCTTTGACCTTGTTGACTCTCACCAACTTGAGCGCATTTTCCTGTGGGTGGAGGATAAAGATGTTGACTTGTTTGACTCATTCTTCTTTTGGGCGCATTTAGACATAGCTGGTGGATAAACTTTTTCCAACGCCCTTGGGTGACTCTTCACCTTCCGCTTTTTGTCCTCACATGCATGCATTTGGGCGCATTTTGCCCCTTGAGGAGGATGAAAAGTTTGACTTTGCTTTGACCTTCCTTGCCTTGGGCGCATTTTGCTAGGCCTGCTGGATGAACTTTGCAAGTTGGGCGCATTTGGAGGGGTGAGGCGGATTTCTTACACTTAGAAATTTTTCAACCTTTTCTGCTTTCAAGTTGGGCGCATTTTGGCCTAGCAGCAGGATAAAACTCATTGACTTCTCTTTGACCTTTTCATCTTGGGCGCATTTTGCCTCCTGAGCAGGATGAACTTCATACTTAGCATTTTTCTTGAGCTTCCTCACTCACCTGGGGCGCATTTGAGCTAGGCAGAAGGATAAATGATGTTGACTTCGTTTGACTTTCTCCAGTTTGGGCGCATTTTGCCTTGTGTGAAGGACGAGCTTCATGACCTTGAAATTTTCCATGCTTCCTTACTCACCTGGCGCATTTTGCCATGGCTACAGGACAAGCTTCAGACTTAGAACTTTTTTCTCGTTTTCCGCTAGGATTTCATGCCCTGCTATTTATAGTAAGTCTTCTGAATTTGCATCTCTGAGGCTCAGAACGGCTTGAAATTTTGCACACTGCATCCTCATAGCCCTGTTGTCCTGTCGACACTGCCATTTTTAGTCACCCTGCTATTTTTAGCCTGTTTCTAAAGGTGGTTTACTATAAATAGTAACCCCTTGTTTCTGATAGCTCCATTGCTCCGATTGATCTGAAAATTTAATGAGGCGCACCTCACCACTTGACCTGTTGGCCGACATCGACGCATGCATTTGATTTACTATTTTTAGCCAATTTCCAAATTGACTTACTATAAATAGTAAGTGCTCTGTTTGACTTGAAATTTCACCAGCAAATAGCCTGAAGGACGCTGATCGCGGTGGTTTACACCGTTTTGAAAATTTTGACTTTTGACCCCTCTTTTCAGTTCGAAGTTGGAAACCCTAATTTGCTCGCATGCGTATCAAAAGATCTCGGTTTCCCTTCGTTTCGGCACGCGATCACTGTGAACTGAACTGGAAGCGGCTGCCGGACACACCTACTAAAAATAGCAAGTTCCTTACTGAGTGAGAATCTTCGTTTGCATGTCACACCATTGCGAAGCTCTCGAAAAACCCATCAGGAATCATCCGACATGCAAAAGAAACCCCCGACATGCAAACCCTAAAAATAGCCTCTAAGGTCATCCTAAAGTTGCCATCTCACTTTGCATGTTATACCATTAGGTCTCAAAAACCGTATGAATATGCAACATGCAGAGAAAAACTCTGATCGAGCCCAAATTGTCCCGGAAGAACGCTAAAAATAGTAAGTTGTCTGTTTTCGCTCAAATTTTGCATACGAGTAGTCGATATACTCTGAATGTAGTGTAGCTGTCGGAATCTCAAAAATGCTGACAGATTGCCCTGAATTTCACACTTACTAAAAATAGTAAGTACTCGAATTTGATGAAATTTTCCGAAGGGCCGAAACATGCCGACAAATGTTAAGCTCAATTTTCAATCTATTCACCCTATTCGACCTTTGACCCGTAAACGATGAAACCCTAATTTTCGACTTGGTCAATTTTCACGCTTAAACTCAATCGACGCAACCCCGAAAGGCGGATCGAAAAGAGACAGAGCGAGAGAGAAGAAAACCCGAGCCAAAAGACCGGAACGAAGCAAAAATTAGGGGGTCCCCATCTTGAATGGGGCGATGTGTGAAAAGGTCACAATAGATATGAACGGGTATCTTTGTATCTCCAATCGAGCACTCTCTGCCGCCTACGCCGATGGACATGATTCTTCCATATTGCCGATGAAGAGTGGAAAAGTGACAGCTACTTTCTACTTTGGCCTTTGGATATTTTGATATGTCTCCAACTGCCTTAGAACTTCTAGCAAAACCATTTTGTTGGTAGGATAGATTGGCAGTCTGTATGGGCGACCTATGAATCCTTGAATCCTAATGTATGTAAATCTGGGGAACTGGATGAAACAAGATCCATATCTGCCGATCAAACTTTTGGCCTCACGGGTGAGCCTCTGATGTGTTCCGCCTTGGAGAATTCGAGTGATATACATAGGAAAGGTGTCATGCGCCCATCTAAAGTGTGACTTCTCCTTCAACTGCAACTGTGGATAGCAATCGTAGGACTTGAACTCTCCTTCGTCATTGCCGACTACACCTTTGCAAATCAAGCTAGCATATCTGTAGGTCCTTGCAAGCAAATATATGACATAAGAACTCATATGAAATTTTTTGGTTCTTTCCAGGTTGACCAACTGCTCGTGGAGACTGTCACTGATCATTCTTAACCAGTTGAACATTTTCACCCCGAAAGTTATTTCTTCAATGAAATAATACATCCAGGTTTCAAAAGGCGCACCCTGAGGATTGCCTACCATTATGTTCAGCAGTAAGACAATATCTCTGTATTCTTCTTTAAAGTCAGTTTTGGACAATTTCTTCAGCATCTTTTTGGCAGTAGGTTTGGGCTTTTCCAACCATGACTTGTTCATATTTGATGCACAAAAGGCTTGTTGATCTTCATAAAGTTTTCGTGCATCATCCCTCGTTCGATAAGATGTCTGGTGGTAAGCTGGAATTCCAAATGTCTCTTGTATGGCTGGCTCAGTCAAATATGCCAGTACTCTTCCATCAGGTGCCTCTATCTGTCTTTCTTGTGCATTATAATGCAATGCACACTCTACCATGAGCTCTGGACATTCTTTTGCAAGCGGAAATCTAGTTACATGAACAATACTGTTGGGCATCATCCTTCTTGCAATTGGCGTAGGTAAAAATCCATCACTTCCGTACATTCTTTTCTTAAAATCATCAAAGTCAACATGGTCGAGGTCGATGTCCACCATGTTTTCCCATTTGGATTTGATCTTGGACTATGGCTGCGAACCCTTACTGGCGAACTTCATTTTTATTCTCTTGAAAATAAATCTGCAAGAAGATACAAAGAGAATATTAAAATTAAAATTAAATTACTCGAAAAATATTCCAGCTAAGTGACAAATCAAACTTCGTGAAAGATCATGCTGGAAATGAAAGAATTTATCCAATAGATGAATGAAGTTCTTTTGCCAGAATGAAGTGAACAAAGTAAGTCTGCCTCATGCTCTGGAAAAATGAAATGGACAAGATCACAGCGCTGGCTGGTATGAATTTGCTTCCATCACTTTGCTTCAAACTTCTCAACTTTCTTGCCTTAGCCAAAATTTCTTCTCACAACTTCTCTTTCGAAAACTAAATGATTGAAAAATGAGAAGCAAATTCAATTATAGAGATGAGAAGTTCGACTCATTTAGCAAAATTCAATTGTTTCCATTAAATCAAGTTCGAACTTGGCTTGCACTTAGCTTCCGAATGGCAAATTTTATCTTCAGCATCAGTCTCCGGCAAAGTTGCTAAGTCTAGCGCTAGTTCAGTGAAGTCCTTTTTGTCTTTTTCCAAATTTGAGTCTTAGAGAAAAATTCAAATTTTATTTCTTTCGGTGTTGAAAATTAAAAATTAAAATAATTATTTTCATGTGTCATTTTTCAACCCCTTTATTTTAATTATTTAAATTATGGTATTTTTATTTTATCCTAAGGCAAATTTGATTTTCTTTTAAATTTTTCTTGCCTTTGCCTTAGGCAAATCTTTTTCTTCCATTTTCTTTTGCCATAATTTTTCCAACTTCCTAAGTCTCAAGCGAATTTCTTTAGCATCTAAGCATGTAAATTGACATCTTAATGTTTCAATGTTTAGGCTTAGGCAAATATTTTCAATTTCCTCCAGCTTTCTAAGTATGGCGGACTTGCTAGTCATTCTTGCCACGCATTTTATGGACTAGGTGGACTTGCTAGTCATTCTTTCCATTTTACCGAGGCATAGGGCGGACTTTTCTTTCACTTGTGCCATCTTCTCTTAATGTCATGGGCGGACTTTCCATAGTCTCATGCTATTCATTCTTCATATGGCAGACTTGTCAATTGTTTAGGCCATCTACTTGGGGCGGACTTTGCTCATGTCCAAGCCACTTCACATTCTATATGGCGGACTTGACTTAACCTCTTGCCATGTCTTCATGAGCTGGGCGAACTTGCCTTCATCTTATGCCATCTCCTTGCTTTGCTGGGCGGACTTTCCATGAGTCCATGCCATTTGTCTTGGGGCGGACTTTCCATATGTTTTCCATTGCTTCATCTCCATGGCGGACTTAGCTCATGCCTATGCCATTACCTTGGGTGCCATTTTCCACACTTGGGCAGATTTTGCCATGAATTTCAGACCTTTTCATGGATTTTTCCAGATTTTTAAATGATTTTCTGTGATTTTCCATTGGTTTTTTGGGACTTCTGATTGGTTTTTTGAAATCCGCGTACTTTCCAAAGATGGAAACCCTGCCAAAAATAGAAACTTGACCAAAAATAGTAACTTTCCAGAAATAGCCCTAAAAAATAGGAAGTCCAACATGGGCCAAAAATGCCAAATATGAAGTCCCTAAAAAATAGGGGGTCTGGAGGGGCAATCCCCAAAAAGCAGATGTCAGAATTGACTGAGACGAAAGTCGATCTTCGTCCCTCGGGCCTCCTAAGCACTGTGATGATGTTTGCACAATGATTCAGGCTCAAATTCTTTGCTTGACTCGGGTGACCATTCAAAAACTCAAACTCTAAACCCTCAAATAGAGATCAAATGAAACTGAAGCACAACGGCAAAAACCCTAAAGGAGCAAACTACTAGGGTCCCCATTTGCACTGGGGCGATATGCGAAATAGGTCACAACACTACCCCGAGTTTATGGATCATTTCCAAACAATGATGCTTTATCTAAGTTTATGGTTGAGTATGTTGAAGTAACATGTGAAGAACAGATTATATATTAAATGGTCATCATTACTACAGATGTGCTACAACAAGATAATTTTGCAAGACATCTCCTGAAAGAAGCAGAGTACCTCCTCCACATGGAGTTAATTTTCAATGAAAGAGAATTTTCCTAAATTGTAGAAATTGGATGACTTCATGCTTCAATTTTCTTTGCAGGATTTCTCTTATAATTCTAAACCAGCTATAGGTAGATGTGTTCCTTTTAGTGTTGATATTTTAGTAATGTGTTTCCATTTTCGTGATATGATTCCTTTTGTTGTCATTTTTGTGTTTAGATTAGGTTAGATGTTAAGTAATAGGCTTGATTCAATTGCCCACTGATCAAACTTTTTAGTGAAGATTCTGAAGTTCCCCTGTGACCAAAGTATGTTTCACAGTCCCCAAAGAGAGTCAATTGTTGGACCCATGCAAATTTTTTGAATGAAAAAGATGTTTATTTATTAGGATCGACCTAGCTTTTAGGGGTTACAATTGGACCAACCTAATCAGGTTTTGGCTATATATATATATAACTTGTCCTTTCTCCCACATTCATGAAAACAAAAAAGAGCAAAGATAAAGGGAGGATATTGAAGCAATAGTGTAATGTCCCCTTCGCAGACCTAATCTGTTTGATGACCACTTAGCCTATTTTCAGAGTTCTCGTAGGCTAAGTGGTAAGGCAAGGGGATTCCAAGATTCTTGGAGGATGCAGTGGTGGCAACTCTTGGGTTCTTTTGTTTCCATTGAGCTAAGGGGATGATACTAGTCTGAATGACACTCTCCGCAGTGTTCTTGGACTATTGGGGTGTTCTCCAAACTTCTTGGAGAGCACGTCTATTTTTACCAAGTCACCAAAATGACTTCATTCATTCATCCAGTGCCTCCATATCTCATTGATGCAATCAGAATTGTGTACTCATAGGAGTTCTACGAAGGAAAATTTTATCAAGGAAAAACATAGTGAAAGATTCGCTGGTCATTTTTGTGTTGACAAGACAGTAGCATTGGTAAATGAGAGTTACTATTGGCTACAAATAATTAAAGAAGTAAAGAAATATGTTCAAAGTTCTAAATTTGTCAATTAGCTAAAAGTGGAAGTCAAAATGTTTCATTTGTCACAAACATATGGTTCATCATTGCATTGTCCATTTTGAGTTTACCAACCTTTTTCACCCAATTCCTTTGCCTTGACAGTATCTATAAGGTTACTTTCTTAATTCACGTATCCTGAAACTTGGGTGACTCAAGCTTACATTTAGTGAGGTACCCAAGTTTGGCCATTTGATCTTCTAAGAAAAATGCCTCTTTGGAACCCACTAGACATCAACATTGTTGATATGTCAAGATAAATTTGCACCCTCATTATATTTAAATATCTATTTTCATCTATTTAGGTACTTCTTAGATGCCCTCACTTCCCCAACCTCCTGTTAAAGGGTGTCATCAATACTAAGGTTTTTGTAGAGTATATCATCTCTGTTACCATCAATACACCCTGCTTCCTACCTGACGATGAATGCTTTCTTGTATGCATTTGCACCTACTGCAGCATTGTATTGAACATGCAAAAAAAGTATGCCACCATTTATGTGTTAATAAAGTACAGAAATATAGGGCTGCATTATGTCCGTCAATTGATATGTGTATACTTGGGTACCCTGAACTATGATGTTATACAGATGAATCATGGTTTGTGTTCAAAAAGTTTAGTTCATTCCATGGTAGATACACTTCAAGCTTGGCACCTCTTTGCATCATGGATTCACTATGCTCTTAATCGTCATGTGATTGATAATAACGAGCTGTTTACAACAATTTAACCAAGTTTTCAATTTAGAACAAATGTTGATCAAAGAGCATAATAAAATAAATGTAAATACCAGCATACCATGTTGAGTAACCAGGGGACACAAAAGCTGAGACAATAACAATGTTGTAGCATACGTCCATTTGGATAAGCAGTGTATTCTTCAAAGTCTTCATGATTTAAACAGCAACAGAATGCACCCATGCTTCACTTTTCCAGATGCCTCGAGTATAAGAAATGATTCAATGTTCACGTACTGCAGGTTGGCACCCTTTTCTGATAGCAGCAAAAGTACCAGCTACAGATTATATCACAAAGAACCAGACAATAAAACAAATTTTTTGGAGAGCAGAATTAACAAATACAGCTTCTAAATCATAAACAACTCTCCAAGGACCTTCCTGTCTCAGAGCAGATACAGGAATACAGCTTCAACTCTATCAAATTCGTCCGTTGTCACTAAATAAAGCAATGATACTCATTAATCCCAAAACCCAATAGAAGACCTAAACCAGAACCGTATTTTGGAGCTAAGACTTCCACATCCACCTTTATCTGCCAAAGACAATTTGCTCAAAATTATTAATTATATAGTCTTTAATTGATAGTAATATTTTCATCTTAGAAAACCTATTAATAATAAAAAATTTACAAATGTACATTACTTTCCCTTTTGACAAAGATTATATCCAAACAAAGTACCCAAAGCCATCGCATATCCAAGTTTTATGGACCAGACAACCAGAATTTTTCTAATGGGTTGTAAGTAGGAACTCTCAGAAGATCCTGAGCCCAGTTTCTATCCCTTATCAATTAAATACTAAATAGATAATGTCCCATCCAACAACACACCTTGGTATTAGATGGAGGAAGGGCTGATCAAAAGTTAGAAAAAAGATGATTTATGCCACCACAATATATTCCTGAAAAACTTTGCAAACTCTTTATCATACAAAAACATATTTTAAACACAATATGTCCAATCCGAACTCAAAGATTTTGATCTCCTCACACAAAAAATACACTTTGTACTGAGCAAAATACCATTAAAGGACATTGATGGTTACATTGAGCAATTGGAACAGGGAAAATTATACCTCTGTTAACCTAAAAACACGGGTGTCCTCTGGCATGGCTTAATAAAGCATATCCAAAGGAAAACAGATATATCTAGTGGGAAAACCATAGATAATTACACTAAAAATCTGAAAACAAGATTACATGACATCTTGTTTCATTGTATTTTGTTATGTCCAAAGGGTCTGTAATGGAATGTTAAATCTCTAAATTTACTCTAATTCAGAAACTGCTTTCAAAATTTCTCTTGGATTTATATGCATACCTCTAAGTTTCTTCAAAATGCATTTACACTTTTCTCTTCTCCTGTCTTGATCAGCAAACATTTATTCAACCATGTCTGAAACAGATCATTTGAATCACATAAAAATTGGCCTTTTGACAATGCTTGTGAGGGATGAAATCTTGTCAACCACTACTCAAGCAGCATGGGTCAATGTGGATTTCCTGGAAACAACACAGCTGAACATTGGTTTTTCAGCTATTATGGAGAAAAGTCAAGTAAACCAGTCACATGTCAGACAATCACATGGAGATCATTGTTATAAGCGGAAACATGACTAGAATTCAGAACAAATACTGCATTTGCAAGAATTGTTTTTCTACTTGTCCGACCAAAGAATTACCTAATGCACAAATAAATAAAAAATGCAAATTGTTGTATCTGTTAAAACTATGCTGTCAGGTTTAGGGGTAATTTAAGAATGCCTACAATTTTTTAAAGTCTCACAATATCAGCAGGTCATTTTTTCAATATTAAGTTATTATGAATAAAGTGGAAAATGTCTTCTATTGCCTTAAATATATATTGTTGATTAGTTTTTCTGCGCTTTAAAAATTGTTTCTTTTTATAAAGAAAAGTTCAATATATTGAAAAAGGTTGTAGATTACAATAAACCTGCCGAAGCACATGGTTGGAGGGAAGGATTACAACTACCAAGCGATAGGTGCTATCCAAGCACAAAACTATCAAAAACAGAGATACATTTCCAATTAAGAAAAATTGGAATTCACAAGCAGTTTGAAACTACCATAGGCTGATACATTATTGAAGTAATAAAGACTAAGATTCAAAAAGAATCAGAGCAGACTTGCAGAGCCACATATCCTCAGCCATTGTTTCTGGTAGTGCTGCAGTCTCTCTTTGTTGTGTGAAGCTAGCAGGCATTTGACCCTCTGAGTGCCAACCCATATCACTTTGCAGTGTCTTTTATGGTGTCCACTTTAGTTGGGACTTACACAGAGATTCAGTTGATGCTGCAACCTAATTGTTCAATTGATTGCCCTCCCATCAACCCAGTAGCCATACAAACATTATTAACAGGAATTTGGAATCAAATGTTTGTTCTTCTTGGCAAGAATCGATGTGTCTTTGTCAAGATGAAAGTGTCAAGGGAAAATGTAGTATTTCTTTGGTTCCCAAGAACAAAAGAATGTACATGTGAATGCAGAGAGTGTATAGCAAATGAAAAGAAATGCTCCCATGGGCAGATATAATTATGAGTGAACCATAGTTGGGGATTCTTCTGCTCTCTTGAGAAACTATTTATTTTGAATATAACATTGGGAAATTATCAAAGGAAAAATAACTTTAGAGAGAGTAGAAACATCAGACAATTTAAATAAAATGCAGTTGACGGCAGAAAACTCAAAGACAGCAACATACTGCAAACAGTCACTCAAAAACAGAAATATGTTAGAGAAATTGAAGCCAATCTTTATTTTCAAATGTTCTCGAACTGCAAACCATTTTTGGAAAAAAATTGGGAGAAGATTAAAAAAGCTAATTGGCAAATATAAGCCATCGAATAATCTGAATTATTTTAATACAAGTGGTCAAATTATGTGATGCTTTTTAAGGATTCGGCTGCATAATTTTGGGATTCAGCTACATAATTTTGAGTCAGGCAACCGCTGCACAATTTAGGTTTGTGTGAACCACTCTCAATCTAGTTTTGAATGAACCGCTATTCAAAAAATACAGGTAGATGCAGATTGACTCAAACTATGCAGGTGAATCCAAAAACATCATCTCATAATTATCCTAGCGATTTTCTATGAGAATGCTCAAAATATCAAGGCAATTGATGGATAAATTAACATAAATCAGCAAGAATTACAAAAATTGGACACTAAATTCTACAAGTTATACATAAATAAACAAGGCTTCAAACAATGGCTAAATTTAAAAAATGCATAAATGGACATGAATCCAGATGTAACATTTTTCTAGAACCAGCTAGAGTCGAACTTTGTTTATTGTTGGGGTGCTCTACCATTGAGCTACCATCCCATTTGGTGACTGGTTCATCTATGGTTCGGGTATAGCTCATTTTTCAACATCTTCCTTGTGCCACACTACAGGTGCTCATATGAGGCTCCTAAATTGGCCTCGCTCTGCTGACCCAGCCATGATAGACTTTTTTATAGACCAGTTAGGAGTTGAACCTAAGACCACCCATTTGTTGCTGGGGTGCTCTATAACTGAGTTACCAGCCCACTTGGTGACTGGTCCATCTATGGCTCGGGTATAGCTCATTTTTCAACATCCCCTCGTGCTACACGACAGGTGCTCATATGAGACTCCTAAACTGGCCTCACTCTGCTGACCTAGCCATGATAAACTTAATTCGGATGTAGCTCATTTTCCAACACAATGAACGCTAAATTAAAAATATATAAATGGATAAGCAAGGATTCCGACAATTGACCACTAAATTCTACAAACTATACATAAATGAACAAGAATTCAGACAACTGCAGTTGAATTCAATAATTTACACATAAACCAGCTAGTGTTCAAGCAATCGCCCACTAAATTCGACAAATTATACATGAATCAACAAGAAATGAAACAATCTACCTCAAAATTCTAACCAAATGCCCGACTTTTATCATTGCCTTTAACCGCGGAATAAATTTAACTGCATTCGACGCTGCCCTTAATGCAATTCTAAATCTCTGCTATACGCACCAATAATGCGTCAAATCAAATTCAAATTCCTCCGCATTGACGAACACCTCGAATTCCCGTCCTAAAATCATAATCATCAATTGAAGAGGAGGAAAACGGAGCTTCAGAAGCCCACATTACGGCCAAAAAACATGCTATGAGGTAAAATTTGGCCGTAATTTGAAAGCTCCAAAGAAAACAATGGACGAATTTTCTAAACAGATAAAGAAGGCTTCTTCCAGGGAAATTGCTGCAGAATGTTAAGGAAACCCTGCAATAACGTAATTGTCATGATCCAGATTTTAGGAAAATTAATATAGCACAGTAAATCGGCTCCTTCCTTGATCGCCGTAAAAATGAGAAAATTGGCAGTAAATTGCAAAAAACAGAGACCAGCTGTTCGCCATTGCCGAATTTCGCAGCAACGTCCGTGGACGCCAATGTTTCTTGTGATTCAATTTAGTTTGACGTGGGGTTAGCGGCTTTTACATTGATGGATAAGTTATAGCAAATTAATTGAATTTAAATTGTTTGGCCTGCACGGTGGCGGGTCCCACGTGGAATTCTCTAAAGTGACTGCAGCATTTAATTTTGCCATTGCTTTCGTGTAAAATATTAAAATTATTTATTACAAAATTTATTGCATTTATTTGGAGGCAGCAATTTCAAGGCACCCGTGGAGTATATTATTATTACTATTATTAATTTTATAAGAGCTTATTAGTTTCGAGTTCATTAATTACTTTTTAAGAATATTAAATTACTGTTGGCTTAGATTTTATTCGTTGCTTACGGGGCATTTTGTATTTAGTAGTAGGTATGCATTGTTTATTTTAGAAAAGATTCACTTTTTGAAGGGTTTTAATACTTGTGAATGTATTTGGTATTAAAAGATTCTAAAATATAATAAAGAATGTAATTAATTAAAAATAATAAAGATTCTATAATAAAGAATATTAGTAATAACATTAATTAAAAATAGTTAATTTTATAATGATTAAATTTGTATGTTTATGTTATTTTTAAATTTTATTCTGTTTTTGTTTGGAGAAATATTTTAATATGTGCATATACTAATAAATTACACAATTTTATGTAAAGTTGGACTAATTCATTTCACTTTTTATTTTATCCTCACACATACATTTGTTTTATTGTGTGTTTATCATGTTTATCATATTTATCTATACACCTATCATACTATAGTTGTTATCTACCTTGATCCAACCATTTTGTTTACTCCAAGTGATTTTTGTAGTTGTCCACTTCGATTTTCTTCTTTTAAAATTCAAATTCAAATTTTGGACAACTAGAACCTTTTATTTTCTTGCCTAAAGCCAATGAAGTACACATTTTATGAAATTCGGTGCTATATGCTAGCATTTAAAGGCATTCAATGCATTCATTTACACATCTCCTAATCATTGAAGAATCCAAGCATTATCAATCACACTTAAGGAAATGTTTTAGTTTGGTGCATTAAAAGGAATCTAGATATGCACGAGCATTCTAGGAGCATATGTATGTCTAAAGAATTCTATTTTTTTATTATTTGCACATTTTCACAAACTGGCATAAGAGAATGTGTCCCTTAACAATACAATGACAATTGTACTAAGGTATTTATAAATATCATCAATTTTTAAATATTATAAAGGTGAAGTGAGTGAAGAGCAAGTAGGAAAACTACAAAAGAGAATCATACATCCTACAAGGTAAAGTTGGGATGCACAGAACAAGTCCATGGTCATAAATTCAACCCAAACCATTGGACTCAACCCTGGACAAAGCAGAGATCTAATGCAAAACCCAATGCAATTTTCTAACAAAGAGATCACATTTATAAGGAAGAGACAAAGCACAATTCTAGAATATTCACAAAAGAGCACTCACTCTTAGGCTATAGAGCTAAGTACTCCTATCCATTACATTTTTTTTCTAGCCTACCATTCAAATTGTTCAAGCATTCAAGTCCCAACTAATATAATTAATTAATTTAGGTTAAGTATGCCTAAGTGTGCATTTTATTGGATTAGCCTAGACTAAGATTAAGGAAACTGGATTTTCCTTTATATTTTGGTGAACTCGTCAAGTCTTACATAAACTAATTTTCTTCCTAGGGCTTTTTATTGTCATAAGGGTATTCCTATTTATATTTTCTTAATTCTTTTATATGACATATCCCTTTTATTTCTATGTGCTTCATTGATCTATCTATATTTTAGGTTTGTGTGTTTATTTATACTTCCTATATATCACCCATCTTACCAGTCTTACATTAGCTTTAGGGTTTACATTTTACACTTATTTCATATCTAATATATATATTTTTTTACCTAAGATTTGGGTGCTGCCACAATAATGGGTTACACTTTCTGGGACATCTTGATTTTTGTTAAAATCACATTTTTTAGAAAATATAATGATTTAAGCCTTGAAATGTTTCATTTCAAAGATTTTAGTTGAAGAGGTTTGATCAAACCCCCTTAGATCAAACCCCCATTGGATAGAACCCCACTAGTTTTAAACCATACCTATAATGGAGTCTCCTCTACACCTATCAAAATGCTAATAAAAAATTATTTTTGATTTACCTTTTGGGGGATTAAATGAATTCATTTAAAATTTATGTTTTGTAAGTATGTAGTCCTTATTATAAGCTTCCCAAAAAGTATAATTTTAAATATATTTAATTTGATTATTATATTTATTTTTTATTTCTTGTGAATGTAGTTTTTTCGCCGAAAATCAAGCTTTTGTTCTGCACATGTGGAAAAATAGTATATTACCAAAAAAAATTTGAAAAATAGCTATGCTTTTGGTATTGATGTCTTTGATCCAACAACAAAAAAAATTGAATTTCGATACATACAAAAAGAATTATATGTTATATAGTAAACCTATGTCTAAATTGTAATTGGTTTGACTTCAAAACTTAAGAAAAAAAATTCAATAAAACACTATGAAACCAAATGAAGGAGCTAGATATTGTAATTACAAATCTAAATTCGAAAAAAAATAAAAATGTATTCTTATAGAAAAAAAATTATGTGTTATACAATAAGCATCACTTTTTAAAAATGTTGTTTACTGTTAAAAACTAGTTATCGAATGAGATGGAAAAATAAATGCAATTTGATTCTAAAAAATAAAAAATATATTCAAAATCTATGGACAAAATGTCACAAAACACTAGTTTGCATCATTTTCAAATTCCTCATGGTTTAGCAACTATAGGTGTCTGGAAGTGAAGATTTATTTCAAAATGTTCATTTCAGTGCCAAGTTTAGCCAAAAAGTGTAACCCACTATTGTGGGATCACCCATTTCCACTTTACCATTTACACTATGTCATCAAGTTACCAAATTTTCTTCTTTTGTCACTACACTATATGACAATATATCTTTTATGACTTGTGATAGTTACCTAACTACCTCATTTGTGCATGCACTTGATAGCTTTTCATTTATATCAATGGACCCTCCCTCTATGTGCTTCTCTTGATTCATCTCCATTTAGTGATGAGGGTACATGCGTCATCAAGGAAAATATTGCTATGGGATTGTTTATTTAAAATGATTGTCCTAGTGATGAACCTTATGTTGATTATTGTGCCTCTATCGTTAGTGACATACCTATAGATTGGTACACACATTAGAGAGGAAAACATGACGTACATGCAATTTCTATTAATATAATCTATGATACATCTTATGGTGAAGGTACATTTCATGACATAGTTGCAACTTATTATATTATTTCCACATGTCATATGGCTTATGCTTTTCCATATTTTATATCTCACACTAAGCCTAATTTTATTCATACTTTTCATGCCTTAGCTACACAATTTATCCATTCTATAGTTAGGCATGCACACATGGGATATGATACATATGATCATTCTTGTAGCACCCAAACCAAATTCTCTCATTAGGATTTGGAATGTTCCTCAAAAAGCATAAGAACATTTTAAAGGGCATATTAGAATACACAATTGTATCAAATAATCTTACTCCTAATGGTTTAGCCCCAATGTTCAAACTTGTACACACCTAAAATCAAACACATCCTAATGGCACATCTAACATCACCACTTTCACCAATTTCAACACCATATTGATCTATCATAACCATACTCATCATCTTAACACTAATTAATTTTAAAGAGTTATATTTATTTAGTTAGCTAGGACTTATCCTCTAGTGTTCCCTCCATTATCCAATTATTAATTAAATAAATTAAATATATTTAATTAAGCTAACATCTTGCATTCAATTCCCCTAATTGATTAAATAATCAAATTATTTGATTAATTATCCTAAAAGCCACAAACCCTAGTCTAATCCCCCACTAATGAGACAATCATGTCACATCCACATTTTAAAATTAAAATAAATATAAATCACCAATCTAAAATAAAGTCAACATTCAGTCCTAGCCATCAATCAACCAAAATAATCCTTGTCATCCATCTCCAATCACCTTCAATCCAAATCCAAACCAACTTTTAATATAAACCATTCATCTAATATCATTGATCCTAACCCTCGATCCACTAACCACTAGCATTTTATCTCTCCTCCCTCTCAAATTTAAATTTTATTTTATTCACAAAAAATTGTATCCATCCATCTTGAATCAATCTCAACCCTTCATCTATCATTATCAAATCTATAAATCAAACAATCCACAAGCCAAGAGGAATAAGATCATATGCGACAAGGTTATGTTACAGAATTGGGAAACCACACTCAACTTTAACCGTGAACTATCACTTAGAGCACAACACTTAGATCATCAAAAGTTTGTAAGTAAGAGGTTTGATTCTTTTTGTCAACATTTTTAATATTTTTGCTCTATCTAAGGTGCATGCTTGATATAAGGTAGGATTCAAATTTTAATGTGTGTTTCCTATTGTTTTACCTTATATTTAGTGTGTGCATTTTGGCATGCCCGGTGGAACCCCATCCCAAGCTAATCCTTGTCCTTGCTTAGCATTTTTTAAATTATTTGTGTATATTTTTTCATGAAATTTATGTCTTTTCTACTTTAGTATATATGTTCTCTCAAATCACACATGCACTCTACCAAATAACATACATGCGCTCATTTTTGGTGTATCCACACTCATAAGACCTAAAACTCTAAATCCCTACTTAGTGGTACAACCAATGTACAAAGTGGAACAAATGCTCTATAGAGTGGCACACTTACAACTTAGAGTAGCATTTCTACACTGATTGAAATTTTTGCAACTTTCCTAGTGTAGAGGAGGAGATTCTCTACTCTCGAGTATCTAGGACAAAGAAGAGTCTACAGGAAGAAAATGGTCCTCAACTACCTCAAAGGCTAAGCTTAGGTGACAAGAGATGACAAAGGGGATTTTTATGTAATGTTTTATGTTTTAGGGTTGGTTTTGGGAAAATGACTTCAAAAATTGAAAGAGTAAGCCTCAAAGGTTTCGAGAGCAAGCTAACTAGCTCTCGGCCAAAGGACAACATCACGACGCACAAACATCCCTATGGTGTGTTGTGGTATCGTACACCAAAAATAGAGCAAGCCTATTGAAACACACAAAGCCTACTAACAACTCAAGAACTAAAATTTAATTGTTTAACTAAGCTAACAAAATGCTAGAAATGACATAAAGTACAACAACAAGAATACTAAACATATAAGTAATTAAACTAATGAAATGAAATGACAAAAGATAATTGGTAGAAACAAACTTATGGGCGGTCCAACACTATGTAGCCTCCCATAAAGCTCCCCACGAACAACCTGCACACATAGAGACAATGAGAATTGTTGGGGCTATTTTGGGGCTTGCCCTATTCAAACCCCTGTTTTGGTGTTTCCAAGGTCTCCACAGACAGCCAAGAAGACAAGAGATAAAGAAATAGATAATAGACAAGAAATAGTGACGAGATAAAGAAAGTAGACATGTTAGATATCAATATGCTACTAAAAAAATATGATAATGATAATGAAAGAGTGTTTAACCCCCCTTCAACAAGCTTGTAAAGCCAAAAGAGAGTGCAACACTTGAGAGAGCCAAGACAAAGATGTAGGAGCCAAGAACATACAAGATGCTTGAGAAAAATGGTGCAAAGTGCTTGAGAGAATGAGAGAATGAGAGATAGAATTGCAAGAATGAGTGGATAGAGTGAATAGAATGAATGAGAGCGAAGAATGAGAGTTTGAATGAAGAAATGCATACAAAAGG
Source organism: Sequoia sempervirens (assembly GCA_007258455.2). Lineage (NCBI taxonomy): Eukaryota > Viridiplantae > Streptophyta > Pinopsida > Cupressales > Cupressaceae > Sequoia > Sequoia sempervirens. The sequence goes on from VDFB02281492.1 coordinate 923,997,722, forward strand.
GTCATTTTTCAGGTGCGTCTGCAACCATAGATGCATTACACTTTGTAGGAAAGTGGAAGTGTAACGTCCCAATGGCCATAGGATCAAGAATCTTGTCAAGACGTTTGTGCGATGTGCAAACGTCTACACATCACAAAAGCATTCCCGAAAAAAATTCCTTCAAAGACCAAAAGCGATGGGGTCAAGGACAAAATTGAAGGTGAGGAAAAAGGGAGATTTTTATTATTGTCTTTATTAGGCTAAAGTGACCTAGTTATGTAATGTGAAATTGCACTAGGGGTACAATTTTATGACATTACATTTTTCCCCCACTTTAGTGAGCATATGTATCTTAAACACGTGTGAGATAAAGTAGAAAGAGGCTAAAGAGATATACCTAGGATGAAGAGGACGCAAATCTTCAATTAAGTATATGTGATGTAGAGAAGTTGAGCTAGGACACAAAGAGGATGCAGGTCTTTCATCATGTACAAAGATGACTACAATATCACCACAAGCATGTTAATTGCAGACAAACATGTTAGGAAAAAAAGTTAAAATTAGACATGACATGACATAATTTGATCAAATAAAAGATGGTGTTGATAGGTATGACTAGCAAGGCTAGAGACCATATGAAAAGTAGTAATCATGTGACTGTTGCAAACTACATTATAGGACAATCACCGAAAAGATAAGATAATTCTAGTCAAGTTTCCCCCAAGCTAGATGATGAGACATAAGACATCATGATATATTTTTTAAATATTTTTCAAACTTTTTGAAAATTAAGCAGATATGATAGCACCCCTTAGAATGATCTATGCTACGCAAAGGAGCACATGTCATTCTAAGAAGAATAGAAAGACAAAGAGATGTGGCACAAAATACATAGCGAGATGTATTTGTGGAATGTTTTCACATGAGGGACAACACGTAGAATCCACAACATCATGAAATAACAAAGACAAAGAAATCAAGATTACATGGGGATCTTATTATATTTAGGGTCAAAACTTCTCATAGATATAGATAAATAAATATAGTATAATATGTATGAACTATCATCACCCTCCAAATAGATCATAATGGGAGGGAGAGCACATGAAGACAAAAATAAAATAAAAATTAGGTCAACATGGAAGACGCCTAAATGCCCCAATTCTTTGCATCGTTCCTGATGTGAAAAAGCAAAGATTACGACAAATAGAAGAATGGTGATACAAATAGAAGAAGTGTAAAATAGATTTTATCTCTTATATCCAAGCACCTACAAGGGTAGTAAGGTTCCTCTAGGTGAGAGCACAAAAAATAATATACAAGCATGAGGGAACACAAAAAAAACAAAAAACTAATCTAAAGATAAAGAAAAGTAGTCGCTCTAGTCCAAAATCATCCTGCTCCCAGTATAGATCATCCTAAGGGGAGGGAAGGTGAGCCTATAGGGGGAATAGTAAGAGTGGTTCCAACCAAATTTCCTATAACAAGATCCAAGGAAGAATCCCCCTTAAGGTCTTCCTCATCAAGCTCATGCGAGACTATTGTCATCGATCTAGCAAAGGTCAGTGGCAAAGTCAAAATGTCCTCCAACGAGTTGAACATGCACTTCTCTAAACTGACATGATGTCACTGAAAAGGAGAAGGACAAGAAATTTGAGAGTCACCATCGACCTTAGGAAGAGTGGTAGTGACAAACTCTTGCAAAGGAGGCATTGTTTCTACCATAAAGATGGTACAAGCCAAGGTGGAACAAGACTAAAAAGACAGACATGACTTTTTCTGACCATCACACTTGAAACAAGGTTGCTCTCTAACTTATGAATTAGAGGAGGATGTGGGATCCTCACAAAAAAAGTGGGAGAGGGAGAAGGATAAAAATTCATTGAGGAAACAACCTTTGTAAAAGGCATGTTAATGGGTTAGGCAAAAGGAGGAAGATCAAGAAGAGAGGTGATCGGAGGTGGCTCCATAGAAGGAGCTCAATGAACACTTGCACCCTCTTGGGGTGAGGTTCATTAGGATCTACTAACGGAGCTAGAAGAAACATGGAGGTGATGGGAACTAAAGCAGAAAGAGAAGCAAAGACAAGAGCAAGAGCAGAAATGAAAGCAGCAAGAGAAGTAGAAGCATAAAGAGGAAGCTCACCCTCGATCTTTTGTGAATCTTTACACTCCTTAGCCAAGACATGTTGATGGTGCTTACGCTCATGCACAAGCCAATTATGATGGCGAAGGGAATTAGGAGGTGTAGCCTAAGAAGACTCCATGGGCTCCTAGTCCATTGGATGAGAAGCTTGCACAACCATTATCGACGAAAGGGTAGATTCCTAAGGAGGAATAGGAGGCACAGAGACAGACATCTAGATGGTGGGCCCCTTTCTTTTGTTTTCCCTAGGGGTAGGTGGAGGAATAGGGGGAGGCCTCAGAGGCTGAGACATAGGAATAACTCAACAAGAATGCTTTTCCTTATCACAAAGGGTGGGTTGGGGGACTATGGGTAGAACTGAGAGTTGGAAGACCTGAGGCTTCAACTTCCACACCATAGGTGCCTTTCCCTTTCTTATGCCAAGCATAGTAGAAGGAATAAAGGACACCACTAGAGGTTAGGAAGCAGCAGTGGAAGAATCAAAAGGCATAGGGGCAAGAGCTTGCTTGTACTTAGCCTTTGGAGGGCCAGAAGATGAAGCATGTTGTTGTGCACACAAAAAGGCCTTCAAAGAAATGGCACAAGCATAAGGTAGGAAATCAATTTTAGGCATGAAGCCCCCAATTTTATACCTAAAGTAAGCCTTATAGAACAAGTCTCCTCTAGGTGGAAAAGGTCCAACTAGAGTGGGCCAAAAGTGATCAAGGGAGAAGCCCCCAGGTGATGCTAGTGGTTTATATCCAGTGTCCTGGATAGTGTACACAATTCCCTCATGAAGGAACTTCAAGAATTTGTGGATAATGGAGGCAATCACATTCATAGAGACTAGTCACAGGATGCCTAGTCTGACTTTGAAGAGGTCTGACTCTAGTATCATGGCAAATGGAACTTCCAGAGTTTTAGGTCCAACTACGAGTCACAGAGAAATGGAACTAATGGGAAAAATAGGAAGTCCATCATGTGTGTGGAGTGTGGTTTGTGACTCCTCGTACTTCCCCTTATGTAAATTCTTTATGAAAAGAGTCTCCTCTGTGATAATATTGACCCAACTCCTGGGGTCAACCACATGGCTTGGAGGAGGAACACAAGTAAATAAAACCACCTTTACATACTTAGATGGATTTAAATCGAGAGAAGAAGCAGGGGTTACAAGATTGGTAGAATGGGATGGAAAGGGATTTGTGTAAATCTATAGCTAACTATTAGGTTTCACTATAGATTTATTAGAGTTTTGCTTTTTACCATCAAGTTGGATGGTACCATTGTCAATGTGGTCTTGTATAACATGATGAGGACACACACATCACTTGGTATCATGACCTGATACTCGATGGAATTGGAAAAAAATTTGTGCATCATACCATTGAGCATAAGGCTCAGGAAGTAGTCTAATCTTTGTGAGAGAAATTACACCATCTTTTAACAAATTTTGCAATACATTTGTATAAGATTTAGATAAATTTGTAAAAAAACTATTTTGATTTGTAGAGCTTTTATCAATGGGAACAAACACCATGTTCATTACCACTCTATTTTTCGTAGACTCTCTAGAGATAGGCGTGGCCAACCACCCATCTAGATGGGAGGAAAAGGAAGAATCATTGTACTTAGCAATCATCTACTGGTACTCATGAAACACAACACATAGATGAGTGAAAGAGGGATATTTCATCTGAAAAAAATATCTTGCAATACTAGGATCAAGTTCCCAACAAACACTTGATGTACATCAAAATCTAGCAAGACATAGGAGATTTGAGAAAAGAGGGCTTGGTAACGGGCAATGAAATCAGTCACTTTCTCATGCACATCCTACTTACACCAGATGAGATCGATAAAAGTGACCTTTGATTCAATATTAGCCTAGAATTACTATAGTAACTAATTCACAAGCTAGTCAAAAGAGAAAATAGAATTATAAAGGAGAGACAAATACCATTCCAAGGTAGTGTCCTTGAGAGAATGGGGGAATAGTTTTTCCAACAGAGCATCATGGTGGAAGAAATTGGTACATATGGCATTGAAAGACAAGACATGCATATGCAGATCTCCTCTGCCACTGTACTTTTCAAACTTAGGAATCTCCATCCCTTGAGGAACGGGGGCATTCAAGATAGAAGAAGATAAGGGGTTACGATGATAATAAGGCTAGAACATAGGTTGAGAAGTAGAATTGGTCAAATTCACCAATTCTATAGAGAAGAGTCTATAGAGAGCAAATGATCCTCAACTACCTCAAAGGCTAAGCTCAGGGGACAAGAGATGACAAAGGGGAGTTTTCTACAATGTTTTATGTTTTAGGACTGATTTTGGGAAAAGAACTTCAAAATCTGAAAGAGCATGCCTCAGAGGTCTCCAAAGCAAGCTAACTAGCTCTTAGCCAGAGGATGACAATGCGATGTGTAGACGTCCCCATGATGTGTTGTGGTATCATATGGACTGAAAACTGAGCAAGCCTACCGAAACACACATAGCCTATTGACAACTCAAGAACTAAAATCTGACTATTTAACTAAGCTAACATAATGCTATAAATGACAAAAAGTACAAAAAGAAGAATACTAAACATGCAAGTAATCAAACTAATGAAATGAAATGATAAAATATCAAGGATAGAAAAGAACTCACGAGAGGTCCAATGCTATGTAGCCTCCCACAAATCTCCACATGAACAACCTACGCACATAGAGACAATGAAAATTATTGGGGCTATTTTGGGGCTTGCCTTAGTCAAATCCCTATTTTGGTGTTTCTACCTCTATGAACAACCAAGAAGACAAAGAGACAAAGAAAAAGATAATAGACAAGAAAGAGTGATGAGATAAAGAAATTAGACACATTAGATATCAATATGCTACTAAAAAAATATGATAATTCCAATGAAGGAGTGTTTACCCTCCCTTTAATGAGCTTGTAAAGCCAAAAGAGAGTGTGACACTTAAGAGACCTAGGACGAATATGTAGGAGCCAAGAACATGCAAGAAGCTTGACCAAAATTATGTAGAAGAGCTTGAGAGAATTAGAATGCAAGGAGAATTAGAGAATGAGAGATTGATAGATAGAATTGCAAGAATGAGTGAATAGAGTGAATAGAATGAATGAGAGGGAATATAATTACAAAATGATAAGCATACAAGATGATCGAAAGAGAAGATAGAATTATGAGGCAAGGAGCAATACCACTCCAAAGCAACAGCCTTCAGTGAATGTGAGAATATTTTTGCTAGAAGTGCATCATGGTGAAAGAAACCTGTACACATGGTATTAAAGGATGAGACGTGAGTTTGCGAGTCCCCATGATCACTATAATTTTTGAACTTTGGAATTTCCACCCCTTGCGAGATGTGAGTGTTTAGAATAGTAATAGATAAAGGATTGCGATGAAAAAAAGGTTAGAACATCAGCTAAGAGGATGAGCTAGCTAGATTCGTCAATTGACTCTACATCTGTCACATGTTTTGTAGAAGAGTATTAAGTGTGGGGTTAGTGGACAAAGTATGACTAACAAACCCACTAGTAAACCACCAACACCAGCACTAGTAGAGCCACTAGCACCAACACTGATAAAATCACTAGTTCACTAAAGGTAGGTACATTCTAAGCTTCTAATGTAGAAGCATTAAAGCTTAGAGGAACTCGATTTATATTAATTGTAGGAAATTGCTTGGGTGCGGAGGTGATAGAAAAATTAGTAGAGGGAGGTAATGTCATTCATAAAAATAGACACTCTAGAGGTTGGGATATTCAGCTGTTGGCCAACAATCTCTGTTCTGACATCTTGGGTATTACCCAAGACAAAGGTGCAGGATGGGACATGAGTCTCTACAATATTTTCTATGATACAAAGGAGATCTAATCCCTTTGATCTTTAATCAACAACTTCCTTATGTTTTCAACAATAGGAGCTACTTAAGCATAGGTATCATCTCTTTCCAAAAATCCCATGAGCTCTTCAAGCCTTAGTTCCAAGGAGTGAACTTTCTCTATAGGGATCCTGAAAGTAGCTTCATCCTCCAAGGACAAGGAAGAGTTAAAGGGTGAGGCAGGAGGGGTAGGAATGTAAGGCCTTTCTAATTCTCAGTCAACTTGGCTTTAGACACACAATTCAGAGGAGGGGTTCCTAGCTAAATAGTTCACCAAACTCTTGCAAAGGCTTCATTTAATTATCAACTAGAGCTTTGTAAGCTTTTGATGATGTTGGCATTGTATGTGCATTCATGGACTCTACATAGCCTATATCAGCAAGTATAAGTGGTTTACACATGTATAGGAAAATAGTAAAGGCTAGAAAAGGAAATAAAATATTAACTTACAAAATAAGGGAAATAACTTAATCTGCTACTTATGTTACAAGTACCTTCGACTTAATATTATATACTTAACTTCTCCAGAGAACAACTTAAGGAAATATTATAGATCATAATTCAAGATACAAGATATCATTCATGTTCATGTAATTAAGAGTTTACTTGAAATGAATGAAACAATATAATCATCTAATATAATGACAAAAATAAAGGTAGGTGAATAATACTGATGAGTCTAGTTTATAGTTCAATTTTGATAGAGTTTATTATCCATTTGATGTTGTTGTCATAGACCTTGATACTTGGATGTTGATTTTTTTATGATATTTCCTCAAAACCATATACATTGGGGATAAGTTATTTTTGTAACCTTTAAATGACATTGACATGCTATATGAACTATCTATGTTAATTTTACATATGGATTAATGAATGCTACTTTGAAATAGTTACAAATATGCAATTGTTGTGCATACTAATATTGTTATGCAGATATAATTAGAGCCTACAAAATTGAGGAAGATTCTGCCAGCTGGTCGTTTTCCATAAAGGTCAACAAGGTGACCATTCAAAGGTCAATGGAGGAAAGACTCTCAATGGAGGGAGATTCCTAGTTTAAATTGAAGAATTGTAACTACCTTGTAAATGATCTTAATAGTTTGTTGAGTGAATATAGGAGTTACTATTGTGCTAGATATGTGTTAAGGAAAACATGCTTGACCAGATTCCACACATGCATAACCTCCTCTCCACTTTTTATGCTTTCCCTAAAGTGGTGTCCTCCTAATCTGTTACAGTTGACCACCTTGCTAGGTAGATTAGTTAGTAGTTTTTATTCATATAAATAAGGCTTGAATGCTCCTTCTTAGGAGGTTGATTAATCTGATGATGTACTCACATTCTTAGTTTTTCAGTAATATAGTTATGTTGCTCGATTGTACTCATGCTTTCCAATGAATAAAATGAAGTTATACGTTCGTGCATCCAAGTTTACATTTGTCTTAAGGGATACTCATCCAAGGGGGCCCACTTGGTGAGAATTCCATCCTTTAGTTTAGTTAGTACTTTTTGTTCAACAATTAATTAAGAATCTGGCACTGTCTGCTCCTACAACCACTAGAATTTCATTATGTGATTGTTCCTGCAACCAAAGTAGACAAAGTAGTTTCCTATCTGTTTGCTCAAATTTTCATTTTTGTCATGCATTTTAACTTAGTATAGTTATTAGTTGATTCTCAACAGTTACATTATTTCTTTCCAAGCAATTTACTTTTAACATTATGTCTTTCTTAGTTGTAGGATGAATATGGCTACTTTGGATTCCTAGTGCACATACTATGCTAACCCATTTCAAGTTTATGTCCCTGGGCTAACAAGTTAAATGAACCTTCATGATGATTGAGATAGCTATTCAGATTAGATTTCCAATCTCTGAATCACAGTTGTAAGGGCTTAGTTGTATTGTAGGAGGCCAACATTTTTGGTGTCATTGTCGGGGATGGTGTCAAACTAGGGAGTTCTTTGGATTCATTGATAGTTTTTTTTCTTGCTGTAGTATTTTTGAAAGTTCACTCTTAGTATACCCCTCATTTAGAAAAGTAATGATCCACTATTCTTTTTTCAATTCTTTGTGTGAGCTAGCTGATATTGAGTTGATACCGTATGCATAGAGGAAGGAGGAGAGATGCTCATGGGAGATTCCTTCCTAATAACCCTGATCCATTCCAGCTAGTTGAACATCATAATTTTCCAAGAGATGAAGAAGAAGAAGAGCCACACCCCTTTGCTAATGCATTTCCTAATCTAACTAGTTCTGAAATTTCCTCTGAAGAACAACATCAGATTGAGAATCCCTTTGCTTTGAAACTCCATCAGTAGGCATGGGTGATGCAAATAGAAACATACCTAACCAACTAGCTTTTCCTTTCCCCATTGCTCATCATAATGAAGTTGACAACCTCAAAAATATACCTGCTTCAGTCCTTCCTAAGTTCTATGGACTTGTCATACAAGATCCTGATACTTTCTTGTTTGATTTTGATATACTCTGTAGGAGTTATGACTATACCACTTATGCCCATAGGCTCAAGCTATTCCCTACCACCTTGAAAGAAGATGCATTAATATGGTTTATGATCCTAGGAAGAAATACTGTGGAGACTTGGGAGGACATGAAGACGAAGTTCCTTGAGAAGTACAAGGAATATTATAGGGGCAGTGATATGATGGGAGATGAAATTTTTAGGATGCAGCAAAAGGAAGAAGAGAGCCTGGAGGATTACATTTCAAGGTTTTTGTTCTGCCTCTAGAAATCCCCACACCATACACTCAATGAAGAATCACAAAAGATGCTTTTCCTAAGAGGAATTAATGGTAGCTGCATTGATGCCTTGGACCTAATGGGAGGAGGAGATATCACCCAAGTTCCTTAGGAGGATATCAAGAAGATATATCAGAACTATTCTAGGGCAGCTTCAAAGAAAGGGGGAGCTTACCAATCCTCTATGGGTAAGTCATCTACTAGTGGAGTTTCAAGAATGGAGATTACTCACTTGTTGGCATACTTCAAGCAAGACATCATAAAAAATCTGGCTACTTAGCTGGATACACTTCAGGCAAAGAAGAAACAAGAGGAGGCAAAGGAAATGTTGGTAGAATATTGCCCTCATTGCATACAAAAGAAGAAGGACTTCATATGCAAGATGGTAGCTAATATTGATAGTAAGAAGATTCCACCTAAGTTCAAGCCAATCCAGGGTGAAGATGAACAAGTCTACTACATTGCACAAATGACGCCATGGGCTCCAAGACAAGGTATGCTACTAGATCCACTATCTTTTGTTGGGCAATATTTCAATTCTTATTCATCTAGTAACCAATGGCAACCCCCATACCCACCAAACTATAGAGGATATCCACCATAACCTTGGAATAACCCTTTAAATTCTTGGCCCAATCACCAAAAATATCCACCCCAATGGAAACAACCTCAGGGGAATTGGCAACAGTTTCAAGGAAATTGGCAACCACCTATAGGAAAATGGCAACAAACATCTCAATGGAGGGGAGGATAACAATGGCCAAACCAGACTACTAGTTACATGTAGCCACCTTCTCAGCCCCAACAACCTGCTATAATGCCTCCCCCCTACTAGTTCAAGTTCAAATACACCTAAACCTACTCAGCTACCAGCTCAGCCTACACCTAACCCAAATAACAAACCACAACTACAACCAGTCTACTCTGCTAATCCAAACCAATTCACTATATATGTTGTGAGTGTAAGTGACATCCACTTGTGTTCAAGAACCATGTTTCCAGCTCCTTCCACACCCATTATCACTAAGCTTCCTATGGAAGAAGAGGAGCCTTTGAATTTCCCCATTCAGCCAAGTGTACCTAAAAATCTTGAACTAGTCCTAGTCAGGAAAACTGAACAAGAACCACCATTTCCTTAGAGGTTGGAAATTTCTAAACAAAAGGAAAAGGAGGAACCAACCTTTGACATTCTAGATCAGTTAAAGCATATATGTGTCAAGATACCCTTATTTTAGGCCATAAAAGATGTTCCTATGTATGGAAAAGCAATTAAGGAAGCATGCCTTGAGAATCCAAGTAGGAAGAAGAAAGACCCCACTACAGTTCATGTGGTGGGACAACTAGATGACATCATGCTTGGGAAAGTGATTATTCCCAAATAGAATGACCCAAAGAGTCCTATGGTAGGAGTTGTTATAAATGGGATCCAAACAAAGAATGCTCTGATTGATTTGGGAGTAGCAATAAATGTAATGACCAAGGATATCCTAGAACAACTAAATGTTGCAAGCATGAGACCTACTCCTACTATCTTGCAACTTGTTGATAGTTCCACTGTTAAACTTGATGGTATAGTAGAGGATCTTGTGGTAACTCTAGACTCTTGGGAGTATCCAACACATTTCATGATTCTTTCTCCTAAATCTACACTAGGCGAGTACCCCATTATTCTAGGAAGGCCATGGTTAGCAACAACAAATACCTATATTAGATGCCAAATAGGAGAGATGACCATTTATAATGGAAAGAGCACAAAAAATCTTGTTCTCTATCCTCCTACTCAGCCATCCCATGATATGGATAACCCCATATGGCCATATGTTGGTGAAGAGTCCAAGGAAATCAATTATGCGGTGCAACTTATGATGTTAGACAGGAGTTATCTCATGCAACTTTAGGATGAAGATGAAGTATTTTCTAACATAATTCAAAACCATTGTGAGGTGCAAGAAGACTCATCCTCTCATGCAACTGATTTTGTTGATCCAACAAAGACACTTTTGCCTGCTCTTCTTGTAGCCGAACTCCCTACATCAACAAGTATGTCTCATACATTATTTCCATATGAAATCAAGGTACCAAGCATTGATGAAGCAACTAGGATAGAGTTAACTACACAAGTGTAAGTGTCAAAAGGAAAATATCTAAATATTAATAGAAAACTGAGTGAAGAACAATAGTTGTCATTGACAAACTTACTAAGGACCCACCAACATGCATTTGCGTGGGACTATCATGATATGAAGGGATTGGATCCTAAACTTTGCACTCATATGATATACATAAGAGATGATTGTACACCAGTGAGACAACCACAAATAAGAATTAACCCTACATTGAGAGAAATTGTAAAAGCAGAACTACAAAAATTGCTAGATGCAGGATTTATCTACCCCATTTCAGATAGCCAGTGGGTGTCTATTGGTGATTGTGCCCAAAAAGGGAGGGAATTGGTGAGTTTGTGTTGATTACAGGGAACTCAATGGTACCACCAAAAAGGACCATTTTCCCCTACCTTTCATAGATCAAGTTCTAGATTCACTTGTAGGAAAGCAATACTTTTCTTTTCTAGATGGATTTAGTGGCTATAACCAGATCCAAATTGCACCTGAGGACCGGGAGAATACCACCTTTACCTGTTTATGGGGAACTTATGCCTACTTAGTACTTCCATTTGGCTTATGCAATGCACCTACAACTTTTCAGAGGGTAGTCATTAGCATATTTTTAGATATCTCACATGATTGCATTGAGATTTATATGGATGACTTTACTACCTATGGTGTTGATTTTAATGAAGCATTAGAAAATATCAGGAGATTCCTACAGATATGTGAAGACCACAATCTATCTTTGAATAGTGAAAAGTGCTTCATGATGATGCAGGAAGGTGTGGTTTTTGGCCACTACATCTCTCACAAAAGAATTCAAGTAGATCATGCCAAGATTGAGGTAATCACCAACTTGTCTATACCTGCAAAGAAAAAATATGTTAGGAGTTTCTTGGGACATGTAGGTTACTATAGGAATTTCATCAAAGACTTTAGCAAAATGGCAACACCATTTTACACTCTCCTAACTAAAGATGTTGAATTCTAATGGACAAAAGACTGTGACAAGGCATTTTCTGACTTGAAAGTAGCATTAACTCATGCTCCTATACTCAAAGGTCCTAAGTGGGAGCTTCCTTTTCACATTCATATAGATGCATCAAACTATGCTATAGGAGTAGTCTTAGGACATAAAGAAGGAGCTATTGAGAATGCTATTTATTTTGTCAGCAAAAATTTGCAAGGAGCTAAATTCAACTATATAGCGACAAAAAAAGAAATGTTGGCAATGGTCTATGCCCTTAACAAATTCAGGCACTACATAATAGGCTATCAAATATTTGTGCATGTAGACCATGCAACCAATAGGTACCTCATGAATAAACCCCTGATATCAGGTAGGCTAGCAAGATGGTTATTGTTGATGTAGGAGTTTGACATAACCATTATTGATAAACCAGGGAAGGCCAATGTTGTTACAGACTTTATTTTAAGGATGACTACATTAGAGGACAATCAAGTCATTGATGACTCTTTCCCTGATGAACACTTATTTTCCATCAGTGTGCATACACCCTAGTATGCTAACATAGCTAATTATTTGGTCACAAGGAGAGTTCCTCCTCATTTCTCTCCAAAAGAGAGAAGGGTGCTAATTGAAAAATATTTTCCTTTTTCATGGATTGTTGGATGTCTGTTCTACATTGGACTAGACCATGTCATGAGATGTGTGAGGGAAGATGAGACATGATATTCTACATGCATGTCACAATGAACCTTGTGGAGGGAATTTTGCAGCCAAGAGGACAACAATGAATATTTTGAACATGGGTTATTACTGGCCCACAATCCATAAGGATGTAGGGAAATGTACAAGGAAGTGTGATAGATGCTAGAGGATGGGCCAACCAACCAAATTTGATGAGATGCCCCTTTACCCACAGGTAGTAATCACTCCATTTGACAAATGGGGATTGGATTTTGTAGGACCCATTGATCCTCCATCAAATGGTAAATCCTATATCTTAGTATGCACTGATTACATAACCAAGTGGGTAGAAGTTAAGGCCATGAAATATGCAAGAGATAATAATGTTGCAAAATTTCTTTATGAGGAAATTTTTACATGGTATGAGGTTCTAAGAGAGATAGTGATTGATCAAGGGGCTCAATTCACCTCAAACCTTGTTACAACAATAGTCAATGAGTACAACATAAGGCATAGGAAGTCTAATCCTTATCACCCTCAAGCCAATGGCCAAGTTGAGGTGACTAACAGGGAAATTGAAGCCATTCTGACCAAAAAAGTGGCTATCCATAGGAAGGATTGGGAAAATAGGCTGCCAAAAGTTGTTTGGGCTTATAGGACCACTTGGAAAACAACCACAGGCTTCACTCCTTTTGAGTTGCTGTATGGAAAGACAACTATGATGCCCATTGAATTTGAGCATAAGACTCTTAGGATTGCACTAGACTTAGGGATGGATATCTCTAAGGCACAAAAGGACAAAATTATGCAGATAAACGCTTTGGATGAGATGAGGAAGACAACCTTGCATCACATAGAGGTAGTGAAAAATCAAAGGATATAGTGGCATGAAAAATTCATAAAGGACAAGAAATTCTAGGCAGGTAACTAGGCACTTCTCTACGACTCAAGGTATCAGGATAATGTATGAAAATTGCAAACAAGGTGGCTAGGACCATATGAGGTTGTTGAAGTCTTCCCCAATGGTGTTGTTCAACTCACTACCATTGACCCTGTGAGATTTAAGCTGCTTGTCAACATTCATCGCCTCAGGTTATATCACAAGCCAATTTCCAAGGAGGAATTCCTACAACAATTCACTCAGCATGCAACACCCAAACTTCTTGTAGCTGAAGGAAGCAAACCTAGTGTCCCTCCTTCTAGCTAACTTAGGTACGTAACTTATCATAATAAAGACTTCCACTTTTGTGGGAGTCCACTTCTTCATTCATCCACCCATCCGTCCATCCATCTCCACCTTTCTCTCTTCCATCACACCACCATAAATTCACTTCATTCCAACATCATTTCACTTCATTCCATCTCCACTTTAATTAATTGCTCAACTGAATTCTTAAAAGGTGACCGATACTTTCTCCATAATATTTGTAACATATCTTCCAAGAATTCAAGTACATGCACAACAATTTGTTACATCTTAATTGTCTTTTAGTACATTCATTCAATTACTATACATTAATATGAATGTTCTCCATAGCATGTAATTATTCCTTACCCCTATAAAATCATCATTACTACATCGCATGTGAGGACACATGCTCAAATTTAGGCTGGGGGGGAAGTATGAATACCATGTCCACATTTCCGTCCATATTGGTCCATGTCAACAAATTTAAATTGAGCCAATCAGAATCCTGAGTGAGATGACAACTTGCATGTGTGAGATGACACCACACTGCCACCATTTTTTTTATTGTATCCTTCATTGATTAATGTTTACTGCCTTTATTGCTTCTGTCATAATCCTAAGCCACCAAAAAGGTAAAATTTAGGCAACATTGGTGTTGAGAATTTAGCAACTTTGTAGGAAGGAGAAATTTGGCTTTTAGACAAAGATTGCAAGAAGGGAAACTTTGTAGAGTGCTTGTTTAATTGTAGACATCTAGAACAATGGGAGGTGGGTTAATTAGAAATGAACCCACGGTTCATGATGTATTATTGTAGGATGCACCTTGCCAAGTCAAGTTTAAAAACCATGGATGGTTAGATTATTTCCTGAAGCTGAATGGTTATAATGAAGACGCTGCATTGGAATTTGCCTAGATATTGTTTGAAGGAAAGGCCACGGTAAAAGCATTGGAGGTAATAGCTACTGAAGTGAGGATTGAAAAAGTTACAGGGTTGCCTACTGACGGTGAACATTACCCTACTACTAGAGATGCCAAGTCAGCTAGGGATGAATTTACAAAACACAGTGATGCTCCATTGAATGTGGACAAGCAAGGTGTGAAGAGAACCTCTCTACCTGAGCCATGAAAGCAAGTAGTTGTTTACATTGTGAAGTACCTTACTTGTGAAGGTCATTAGTTGAACCTACATTTTGTGCACTTCAAACTCCTGAATCATATGAAGCATGGTAGAAGAATGAATGTGCCAAATGTGTTATATCACCTTCTTTCAATCATGGTGGCTGAGACCCAAAAAGGTAGGGATAAATCCGTTTCCCACCATTGTTTGATCAAATTATTAGTAGATAAGTCTCTGCATGATGTGTTTGATATAACCTGGGAAGAATTCTTAAATATTGATCAATTTAGACCAGAGCATTTGCGACCTAGGGTTTTTCCTGAACCTCGTAGGGCTAGGAGGAGAGTGAGTTTTGTTGAGGCCACTCCTAAAACCTCAACTTCTGGCACAGACCCTAATGTAAACCTTCCTGTAGCTAAACAAACCATAGAGATTAGTTCTTCTGAGACAACATTCAGATAAAGAAATTTCATCTTCAGATTCTGATGATGTTGTCCCTCTTGGCATCCTAATTCGAATTAGGGCACAAAAGAAAAAAGCAGAAATAAGGAAGGGAAAAGCTAAAAAGAAAATGACAAGAAAGAAGCATCAAGCTCTAAGAAATGAAAGGCTGACACTATTCTTTTCGTAGCATAAGAGAAACATGAGAGCCCTCCTTGAAAAATAAGACTAGCTAGACCAGCCACTGGTATGTCTCCGCAAGGAAGCCCTAGGACTAGAGAAACACCATGGGAGGAAACAAAATCCCCAGTGGGGTAGGTGAACATTGAGGAAAAGGACATTTTTGAGGAGTAGACACATATAAGGTTGGTAGAGCTTGTTGCCATCACAAAATAGGTTAAAAGTTAAGAGTATGAGGAGAATTGGGAGCTCTTACAGTAAGAGCAAGAGCAAGATCCAGAGCAAGAGCCCCTACAACCAGAACTTGGAGAACAATTAGTACCCCTATAGCTAGAATTGGTTGAACAATCAGAATCAGTTGGGGCCACATGAAGAGCAGGCATCAGTGCCAGGAATTTTTTTGGTAGGAATACATAAGCCCTCTGATTTTTTAATGCACATGGTAGCAATGAACTTATGGAATGAGATGCAAAGGAGGGAAGAGGAATGGAAAGAGGAGAAACATAGGCTAAAGAAGGAAATTAAAAAGAGAGATGAAGAGATTGAAGATAAGAATGCAAAAATTGTTGCTTTAAAAGAAAAGGTGGACAATATAGCAGCCTTAGTACCTCAGATACTAGAGTGCAGGGCTCCTCCAAGGGTCTATGCTTTGTATTTGAAGGAGAAGAATCTTTCTTTTAAACTAGCAAGGATTGTTTCAGGTTTGAATCCTTCCATTGAGACTCCTCTTGAATTTTTCCAAGCTTATTAGATTGCTCCTCCTGAAATGAAAAATTTGTTGTGTGAATTTTATTTGCATAATTATGTTGTGTCCAAAGATCATGATTGGAATCCATTGTTGTATGTTTGAGATCCCCAATTAAGAGCATTCATGTCTTGGATACAAAATGAAATTAGTTGGGGACAACAGTTCAAGACTTATAGGCAAATAGAATCCAACACTCCCCTATCCATTAGGGTTGAATCTAGAAATCCAGGAGACATTTTTAGGGAATGGCACAAATTCCTATACCGACCAAGCTATAGCAGTAGGATCCTGCCTGAGAGAGAAGCAATTTACAAAGAATACGAGAAGGTAGAAAAAGCCACAGGGGAATCTGTACTGGGATATCTAGCACAGAGTGGAACAATATGACTGGTGAGTTAAAACAAGTTGAGCCTCACTCTCTGTAGAACTATTCTGTAGCATGGAAAAGAGGTGATAGATATATATAGATTGGAAGGCTGAAGGGACAATTTTGGCTTCCATTAAATTTTCAGCCATATATCCTATTATGGCCTATGCCAAATTTTAGGTATTACCAATATGATATAGTTGTAGAGAGGAAAAGATGGAACGAGCTAGACAACAAGCAGGGGTTCTATTGGGACCCTCATTCATACACTAGAAATAACTGATGTAGGACAACTGGTAGTTGCAAATTTTAGGGCATTAATTAAGCAAAAGAATAACCCTTCCTCTGCTAGAGGACGAACAAAACCTTAGGTTGGGGGGAGTGATGAGTCCAGTTTATGGTTCAATTTTGATAGAATTTATTATCCATTTGTTGTTGTTGTCATAGACCTTGATACTTGGATGTTGATTTTCTTATGATATTTCCTCAAAACCATATACATTGCACATAATCTATTTTTGTAACCTTTAAATGACATTGACATGCTATATGAACTATCTATGTTAATTTTACATGTGGATTAATAAATGTTACTTTGAGATAGTTACATAGATGCAATTGTTGTGCGTACTAGTATTGTTATACAGATATAATTAGAGCCTATAAAATTAAGGAAGATTTTGCCAATTGGTTGTTTGCATAAAGGTCAACAAGGTGATCATTCAAAGGTTAATGGAGGAAAGAATCTCAATGGAGGGAGATTCCTAGTTTAAATTGAAGAATTGTAACTGCCTTGTAAATGGTCTTAATGGTTTGTTGAGTGAATATAGGAGTTACTGTTGTGCTAGATCTGTGTTAAGGAAAACATGCTTGACTAGATTCCACACATGCATAATGTCCTCTCCACTTTTTATGCTTTCCCTAAAGTGGCATCCTCCTAATCTATTGGAGTTGACCACCTTGCTAGGTAGATTAGTTAGTAGTTTTTCTTCCTATAAATAAGACTCGAATGCTCCTTCTTAGGAGGTTGATTAATCTAATGATGTACTCACATTCTTAGTTTTTTAGTAATATAGTTATGTTGCTCGATTGTACTCATGCTTTCCAATGAATAAAATGAAGTTATAAGTTCATGCATTTGAGTTTACATTTCTTAAGGGATACTCATCCAAGGGGCCCACTTGGTGAGCATTCCATCCTTTAGTTTAGTTATTACTTTCTGTTTAACAATTAGTTAAGAATATGGCACTGTCTATTCCTACAACCACTAGAATTCCATTCTATGACTGTTCTTGCAGCCAAAGCAGACATAGTAGTTTCCTGTCTATTTGCTCAAATTTTCATTTTTGTCATGAATTTTAGCTTAGTATAATTATTAGTTGATGCTCAACACTTATATTATTTCTTTCCAACCAATTTACTTTCAACATTATGTCTTTCTTAGCTGTAGGATGAATATGGCTACTTTGGATGATAACCCAGGAGTTTTGACCATTGTTCTATGATTACATTAGGATCCTTTTGATTCCTTCTGGAGCTGCAAAGCAATAAATTTTTCCCTTTCATCGTATTCTTATAAGATCTCATATTGTTCATTCTTAATGTAAGAGGTCAGTGCTGTAATTTATAGGTCTCCCACAAACATCAGTGGATTCCATTTAGTTTATCTGAGAGAACAAAGTTATACAAGTAAAACTCACATAACTGGTCTTGCATATTAGGTGTAGAATCAAAGAAAGTATCTAGAAACACAAATTTCTTATTCATGGAAATTGGTAAATCACTAATCAACTAACTAAACTAGAAATGACAATACTTTTCCTACAAAAATAATGTATAGACCCTAGCAGGTGGTCTATATTTTAAAAACTATGTAGTCTTATCTGTTATCTCTCCCATTCTCATTTTCAGTCTTTTGAATTTTGTCTCTTGTTTTTCAAGTGCTCTGGTGTGGTTAGATATTAGATCAACTTTTTCTTTCATCCAATATTTCTTCTGCTGAGAGAAATCTTGGGTTCTCTTCTATAATTCCACACCCAAGGACACCGCAATTGGCCTAGTGGGGTTTCTGACATGAGGAATTGGTCCTTGAAGATATAAGTTCTTTGTTTCCTAGATCACCCATAGCAAGTTGTGCAAGGATCTCCAATTTGGATCCATGCTTAAATTTATACAACTTTTCCTTTAGTTCTTTGATTTTTGCATCCCTTTCACTATCCCTTTGCTGATGTGACCTTACCAATTCTTCCAATTGATTTATCCTTTCCATGGCTTCTTGCAATTCCTTACCAATATTCCTTTCTTCTATAAACAATTCTTCATCCTTTTCTAGGAACTATTCATCCCCCATTGTATTGGTATATTTACAACCCTCTGAATCAAGGCTCTTTGGGGATCTCCTTCTCATTTTCTTTGCTACAAAAATGTCCTTTGAATTAAATTCAAAGGTACTTGTATAGTACCAAGATTGTGCAATCGGTGGATTTACATTATCAAGGGAAAATTTCCCTTCAATTATGAGTTTGTTTCAACCATCACAACATCCTCCTCTTCTTGCTTCTTGACCGAACCTCTCATGGAACCCTTTCTCTTTAGGCAGTGTGATCACCTCTTAGGTTTTATGGGTTTCTTCTTCCATTTTGCAGGTGTAGAAGAAGAATTTCCACCTTTTCTTTTCTTGGCTCTTTGTGTTTTTCTAAAAACAAGGGTTTCTTCCTTGTCCCCTACTGCAGATGGCTCAAAAAAGGTTATAGGTTGAGTTTCCTACAATCCCTACTCCTCTGGCTCTCCCATGTTGTGGGTAGGTGACACAACATGGGAGTCAAAGGGAACTTCCCTTTCTAATACAACAAGTTCCTCTACTATTTCTGGGACAATAGGTTCTTGAAGGATACTGTTGATATTGCTATAAGTGAGGAAACTCTCATAAGAAACATGTGGAAATCCAGTCCTAATACTCCTCTTTATCAATAATGTGACAAAACAAAAATGAGATAATGTTGAATTACTCCTTTTCATTTTATACTCAAATGCCATTCTTTTTAACAAATTATACAAGAAATTTGGGACATTCACATGCCTACCATGGTGAAGATGACCCAAAAATTTAAAATGAACTGTATACAACAAGGTTTGTCTACGATCACATGTTAAATAATTAACTATGTAAGAAGCAACAAAAACTCAGATCCAAGGTAAAGATAATCATTTAGTACCTTGAGAAGAGGAGTCTAGGATTTCTCCTGGCTACCTAAACTCATTCCTAGTAGCAATAGCATTTGCCCTAATTGGAAACTTTTCTCCTTCCCATGGCAATCCAAATACTTCAACAATGGAAGCTTTTGGGGCATCTACCCTTAAGCCTCTCACAATTGCTTCATAATTTTGTAATGTGGCAACATTTGAACTATTGTATCATGACCTCATTGAACTCTGTGAGTTTCAGGAAGTACTCTAACCAACAGCTTGTTGAAAAATTGGAAATACCAACCTGTCTTCTAACAGTTGGGTATGTGTTGCTAGTTCTCTATGAATAATATCACCTCCAATAATAATGCTATGCTATTCTACAGTTCCTTAATTCTTATTCTGCTCTATTTTTGTTCAATTTTTGTCTATCACTCCAACTACACCACTTACATTATGTTTGTATGTTGTAACCTCTCAATTTAGCTAACACATAAACAATAATTTAAACATCATGCATCTAATATAATTCTTTTACAAAAATATTAATGAAAAATTATTAAGTATAAGATAGAAAGGTCTTTCGAAATGTCTTTAAAATAGGAAAGTAAAGCAAGAATTGTGGGAAATTATAAGACACATCATGTTCCAACATATTGGGGTGTGTAGTTGAATTCTATAGGAGGCCCTGTTTTTCTCCAAATGCGCTGGTCCCTCCAAACTATAAGGTTTTGGGAAGATCTCTTAAGAATTTTGAGAGAACAAATGTCAATCTATGATGGGGTAGTTATCTAATTTTGTGCGGCCTAAGAATTCTTTTTAGAACCTAAAAGTGTATGTGGAGTCCCCTCCAAAATAACCTCTCTCATTTTTCATCAAGTTGACACCATTTTATTGTTACAAGAACAAATGTGTTCTTCTAAAATATGTTATTTGAAAGTAGTGTAAAGATGCCAAGAGCCATATTTTATATTCTATGAATTATGGGTTTTAACTAACTAATCCAACACATTGGGGTTGGTGGATGAATGATATGGGAGGCCCCATTTAATTCACCAATTATCTCAATCCCTTTGGGATACAATATTCTGGAAAGGTCTCATAAGAGTCCTAAGAGAAAAAAAATAGCAATATA
The DNA here is from genome assembly GCA_007258455.2 of Sequoia sempervirens. Classification (NCBI taxonomy): domain Eukaryota; kingdom Viridiplantae; phylum Streptophyta; class Pinopsida; order Cupressales; family Cupressaceae; genus Sequoia; species Sequoia sempervirens. The sequence continues at coordinate 924,018,596 of VDFB02281492.1, forward strand.
TGATAAACTAGTTCTTATATTTCAATGCGTTTAAAAATCTATGAATTTTCTTTTTGGACCTAAAAATGATGTGTGATCCCTCCATAATAATCTTACTTCTCATCAACTCATTATCATTTAACGATGGAATGTAATAACCCATTCTAATTATTACTTAATTATATTATTGCAAATAACATTATGAATATTTAATTTAAAAAAAGACATAACTAAGCAACTATTTTCAATCATAGCAACACATGTCTAATTAAAATGAGTCATATATATATATATATATATTCAATTTCAATGAAATTACAATATCCAAGTTAACTTGGATCATAGGGCCACACAGTCAATACAATATACAAATTTTACATCAAGGTTACATCATAGACCATGATAATTATGAAAACATCGAAGGTTTCCTCTTGACACTCGCCTCCACTAGTGGACAAGAACATGGTTGTAGTGCTTTACCCATGAAGCTTATGCTTCCCCAAAATTCTTCCAACTTGAAGAATACCTAACCCTGCATGAAAATATTAGCAAGAGAACAATCTGCAAGGTGGAATATATAGGGAAAATGTGTCTCAACCTTGCAATTATATACGGTTTATTGTTGATAGGATGTATGTTGGAATGTGGTGATTGATCATGCAAATATTGTACACTCGTAGCAAGATATGGGGTTTGAGGCATTGCCTTGATTTTTTTGGTCGGCACGTCAATTTTTTCCCGTTGACACGTCAAGTTTTTTCCGTTAACACGTTAAATAAAAAATGACCTTGTAAAACCCTAATTCTAGAAGGTTCCAAAAAGCTTGTTATAAGTGGCTGGGATGTATGTAGATGAGTGTGTATTCTGAGAGTCTGATAGCAGTCGTGTTATCTCTTGATCTCTAGTGGTGATACTCCTATGAGAAGCTTGCTCTGCAAGTATATTGTAATCTTTTAATTTCTGAATAATATATTGGGTAACTTTTGGAGTGTGGGGTTTTTCTCTCGAAAGGGTTTTCCCCATGTAGATCATTGTGTTGTGGTATGTGTGATATTTGTGTTTATTTTTGTTTAAGTTTTTGTAATTGTTAAAGATCTATAAAATTTTGCATTTTTCTCCTCTCAAGATTAGTGTAGGAAGTTGTTCTGCTACCTTAACTTCTATACAAGTGGTATCAGAGCTTGATCACCTTTGGTTTCGGTTGTGGGTTGTATTTTTTGAACTAATCTAGATTTGAGTGTGTAGACATGGAAAATATACCGACACACTTGATCCTGATTTACTAACATTGTTTCGTCCTAAATCATCTTCTTGGCTAGTCATCACCTTTCATCCCTTAATTGAATATTCTTGTTAATTAAATTAATCAATATGATTTAATTAACCCTATGTCTCTATTTAATTAAATAATTTAGTTTATTTGATTAAATCTCTAAGGTCATTTTATTAAATTAAATAAATTAAACCTTATTTGATTTAATCTAACATCACCCTTCTTTAATTAAATAAATCAAAATCTTTTATTTAATTAAATCTAAATCATATTCCTCTCAACTTTGATTTAAATCAATCCAAAAATCTAAATCGAATAGTCACATCAACTAACCTCCTATTAAATTAATCAAATCCTGGTTAATTTAATCCTAATCACCTGAATCCTCTAGATTTTGCAACTTGCACCAATAAATCATTTCTTCGATTTAATAATTCCCTAATTACTTTCAAAATGGCATCAAAAAGGGAATATTCCTCCAAGTTTGAAAATCCCTCCAAATGGATTTATCCTTCCAACAAGGCATTCATTTCCTCTTACATGTCCTTGTGCATTGAGTCGAGTGGCATTTAATTCATTCCTTTTTCCCTCCAACAAGTCATTTCATGATTTTCAAATTCCACCTAATATCATTTATTGTGCACTTTCATCAAAATGTGCTCAAGCTTCCTCCATTCACATCTTGACAAGTGGCACTTGGCCATTGGATGTTGAATGATCCCACATTGCTTCATTTTTCTCATTCCTCCATCTTGTCTTTCTATATATAGAAGGCTTTCCTTTGTATTTTGGATCCACAACTTAGATCAAAGTTACTATCTTCACATTTAGAGCAATTCCATCCATTTCCATAGCATTTTCCATTACCATAGCTAGGTTATTGCAGATTTTTATCAATGATTCATATTGTTCTTCATAACCAAGTGGATCAATCTTCATCAAGATCATCAAGCTTGCAAAGGAGCTGGGAAAGGGCCAATTTCCACATCAAATTGGCACCAATTCCCCCATAGGATTGAGATTTTTCATGTTTAAATAGGATTTTATTGATTTTCTTGTTTTGTTCTTCATTTTCCTTCCTATTTTGAGCATTGTAGATGAATTTCATGGGGAATCTTAATTCTAACTTGCATATGGATCTAATATTGTGTTTGTTTGCTATGTTTGTGTAGGTCTAGGATTGGGGTTCATAGAGTGGAAGCTTATGCAGAAGATACTTTGTGATCTTGTTACAAGAATTTTCAGATGGAAATTTCACCAGGGAGAATAGAGGTGGAGAAATTTTCTAGAAATAATTTTGAGATGTGGAAGCTAAAGATGGAGGATCTGTTGATAGATTGAGATTTGTAGGATGCTATTGATGAGAATATTTCAAGGCTTGCAAATCCTACTCAAGTTGATCGATATGATGTTATGGACCGTAAAGCCAAGGGTCTAATTAGATTGTGCTTGAAAGACTTTGTTTTAATTAATGTTCATGAAGAGACCTTTGCACAAAAACTATGTAAGAAGCTTGGTGAGATATATCAAGCTAAATATTTAGTGAACAAGATTTTCTTGAGGAAGAAGTTTTATTCTTTGAGAATGGAAGAGGGTGGACAAATCACAAACCACCTAGAAGCATTGAATATGTTCCAGTGCATCAATTAGCATCAATTGGTGTCAAAATGGATGAGGAGGAGAAATGTCAGATCTTTCTTTTTTCTTTGCTTGATTCATGGGATTCTCTTGTTACGACTATTGGGATTACTTCTGTTATATTGAAGACTGAAGATGTGGTGGGTTCTTTGATTTCTGAAGAGATGAGGAAGGTATCCATCATTGCCAAGGAAGCTCTAAATGTTCGTGGAAGACCTAAGGAAAAAGGAAAGAAGAATGAGAAGTGTGACAAATCCAAGTCCAAGGGGAGATCTAAATCTCCTAGAAGGTCCAAAGTTATTTGTTGGAACTATGGTAAGCCTAGACATGTTTGTAAGGAATGAAAATAAGAAAATAAGAAGAAAAAGAAGAAATGTGATTTTGATTTCGAGTTTAAGAAGGAAGATGGTGACACATTCATTGCAACTTTGACAACTTGTGTAGGTAATGATGCATAGTTAATTGAATTAGGTGCATCTTTTCATATGACATTTAATAGAGATTGGTTTTTTGAATATGAAGAATTTGATGGAGGTAAGGTGTACTTGGGTGATGATTCTCATTTAGACATTGTTGGTCATGGTAAAATTAATATTAAGTGTCCTGATGGTAGAATAAAAAGGATTAATGGTGTGTTGAATATCCCTGGATTGGCATGAAATTTGTTAACTGTGAGAAAACTAATAGATGGAAATGTGTAGGTAGTATTTTGTGATGTAGGATACAAGATGGTTAGAGATGTTAAGGTGATTTCTAGAGGTGTCAAATATGGGACATTATATAAGATTGATGCATGCACTGTTGAGTGTAATAGTACTTTTATGAAAAGAAAGTTTGTAGAAGTGAGGGTTTCACCTTTAGCAGATGGTCATGGATTTTGGGTACCCAAGGGTGTTCTTTCTTCTGAGACAAAGTTACTCATAGAGAAAACTATGTTATGGCACCAGAGACTTGGCCACATTGGAGAAAAGGGTCTAAGCACCTTGAAAAATAAAAACCTTGTTGAAGGTTTGTCTGATTGTAATCTTGAATTCAATTTTTGTGAGCATTACATTTAAGGAAAAAAAAAACCGCGTTCAATTTTACTCAAGTTCTCATAAATCTTGTGGTGTATTGGATCTTATTCATTCCAATGTATTTGGTCCTATAGATGTTCCTTCAATTGGTAAATCCATATATTATATTTCATTTATTGATGAGTATAGTAGGACATGGGCATATTTTGTAAAGAGTAAATATGAAGTTTTTAGTCAATTTAAAGAATTTAAAGCAATGGTTGAGTTACAGACTAGAAAGAAAATAAAATATTTGAGGATTGATAATGATGGCAAATTTTTCTCTAATGATTTTGATAGATTTTGTAAAGATGATGGTATTCATAGACATAAGACAACTTCACATTCTCCATAACATAATGGAGTTGCAGAAAGAATGAATAGGACATTGATGGAGAAGGCTAGGAGTATGTTGAGTGGTGTTAACCTAGAACATAGGTTTTGGGCTGAAGTTGTTGCCACTGCTTGTTACTTGATTAACATGTCTCTTGTACATCAACTCTTGTTGATAAGATTCCTATAGAGGCATGGTCGGATCACAAACCTTCATTAAGACATCTTACAGTTTTTGGTTGTGAAGCATATGCACATGTGCCAAAGGAGAAGCGAACAAAGTTGGAGAACAAGGTTGTGAAATGTATCTTCATTGGATATAGTTATGGTGTGAAAGGATACAAGCCTTGGGGTCTTGTTGCACAAAAGGTAATACATAATATAAGTGTTGTTTTTAGAGAAACTAAGCCTTCTTTTGTTACATTACAGCCAGAACTAAGTAAACAGGAAGATGTGATTCAATTTCCTTCTACACCTAAGAAAGTTGAATTGAGGCCTAGAAGGATAAACAAAAAGTTGAGGAGAGCTCATCTAGCTTTGAATCTTTAGAAGAGGAGGAAGAACCTCCAACTTAGCTTGTTCATAGGTCTACAAGGCATAGACAACCACCTAAAAGGTATTCAACTGATGATTGGAGATGTATTTTTGCTTTGAATACTAACATGGATGAACCTAGATCTATAGAAGAGGCACTAGGTATGAATGTTGCAAAATATTGGAAGATTGCTATGGATGAAGAAATGGAATCTTTGAAAAAGAATGATACATGGGATCTTGTACCATTGCCTAAAGGATGAAAACCTGTAAATGGGTGTTCCAGAAAAAGATTGGTTCAGATGGAGGTATTGAGAAGTACAAAGCAAGGTTGGTTGCGAAGGGTTACTCTCAAGTTGAGGGTGTTGATTATGGTGAGATATTTTCTCCTGTTGCAAAAATGACATCCATTAGATTTTTTCTTTCTATTACTATTTCTTATGATTTAGAGGTTGAGCAAATAGATGTGAAAATTTATTTCCTTCATGGTGATTTGGAGGAGGATATTTATATGACACAGCTAGAGCACTATGTGGTGAAAGGTAAAAGTAAGTTGGTTTGCACATTGAAGAAATATTTGTATGGATTAAAAAGGAGTCCTAGGATGTGGTATCAGAAATTTGATACATATGTGTTGAGTTTTGGATTTGAGCATTCTAAATCAGATCATTATGTTTATTATAAAATTGATGGTGATTGTTTCCTATTTATTGCATTATATGTTGATGATATGTTATTTATTGGTAGAGGGAAAGGTATGATTTCAGAACTAAAATCTCAACTTGCTGCTAAATTTGAAATGAAAGATCTTGGTGCAGCTAAAAACATTCTTGGGATGGAAATTAAAAGAGACAGATTAAACAAAAAGCTATGGCTTGGCCAAAGCAAGTATGTCAACTCAATTTTATAGAGGTTTAGTATGCATGATTGTACACCATTGTGTGTTCTTGTTTTAGTTGGAACAAAGTTATCTATTTCAGATTTTCCAACATCTCCATTAGAGATGGAAGACATGAGTAGAGTGCCTTACTAGAGTGAGGTTGGAAGTTTGATGTATGCTATGGTTTGTGCTAGACCAAACATTGTTCAAGTAGTGGGAGTTCTTTCCAGATACATGTCTAATCCTGGTAGAGTTAATTGGGATGTAGTTAAAAGAGTCTTCAGATATTTCTAGGGTACCTCAAATTATTCCTTATGTTATCATAGTAATATGACTGAAGACAAGATTTCCCTTAATATTCATGGTTATGTAGATTCAAATTGGGTAGGTGATGTTGATAGCAGAAAATCCACTAGTGATTATGTTTTTACTTTATTTGGTGGTGCAATTAGTTGGATGAGTAAGCAACAGGTTGTGGTTGCTTTGCCCACTATTGAAGTAGAGTATATGGTAGGTACTCATTCTTGTAAATAATCCATTTGGCTTAAGAGACTGTGTTCAGATATTGGATAAAACAAGGTGTAGTGACAATTTATTGTGATAGTCAAAGTGCGATATGTCTAGCCAAGAACCCGCCATTTCATGCTAGGACAAAGCACATTGATGTACAATATAATTTTGTTAGAGATATGGTTGAAGATGACAAGGAGAAGTTGGTTAAGGTAGAGACTTTGATGAATGTTGTTGATTCTTTAACTAATCCTATGAGCACAGAGAAGTTCAGATGGTGTTAAGAGACTATGGGCCTTTTGGCCCTTAGAAATTAAAGAGATGATGGTTACAACCTCATGTTGCTCTTACAAGGTGTTCGACAAGTGGGAGATTTGTTGGTAAAACGTGTCTCAACCTTGCATTATATATTGTTTCTTGTTGATAGGATTTATGTTGGTATGTGGCGATTGATCATGCAAATACTATACACTCGTAGCAAGATATGGGGTTTGGGGCATCGCCTCATTTTTTTTTCGTTGACACGTCAAGGTTTTCCCTTTGACACGTCAAGGTTTTTCCCACTGACACGCCAAAGGTTTTTCTCACTGACATGCCAAGGTTTTTCTGTTAACACGTGAAATGAAAAATGACTTTGTAAAACCCTAATTCTAGAAGGTTTCAAAAAACTTGTTATAAGCAGTTGGGATGTATGTAGACAAGTGTGTATTTTGAGAGTCTGATAACAGTTGTATTGTCTCTTGCTCTACAAGTATATTGTAATATTTTAATTTTTGAATAATATATTGGGTGGCTATTTGGAGTGCGAGGTTTTTCTCTTGAAAGGGTTTTCCCCACGTAAATCATTGTGTTGTGGTATGCATGATATTTGTGTTTATTTGTGTTTAAGTTTTTTTAATTATTAAAGATTTGTAAAGATTTGCATTTTTCTCCTCTCAAGATTAGTGTAGGAAGTTGTTCTGCTACCTTAACTTCCTTGCAAAATCTGTTGTGTTCCCATACATCAACATGCATCTCTATCTATGATTAGAAAAATGAAAGATCTATGCTAGGAATGGTAGAGTGTTATCACAAAGTCCATATATGCATAATGAGCTAATTGCTTGGCCAAGCATAGAAATTAAGTTGCAACAACAAATGATAGGTTTTGGATAAAGCAAAAACCTATACTCTCTGAACTCCATTTCAACACCCATCTCAGAAGGTAACTTTCAACAACACAGTTATTCCATAGCAACCATCTACCCTCTAGTAGCATCTACCTTGAGGTGTTCTAGTCTACTTAGATGTTTCTATTCTATTCAAACAAGAGAATATTCTTAACACACATATCTACGGAAAAGTAATTCAATCTACTTATTTCCTCAACTTAAATAAAATCAAAGAAATGATTCAAATGGAACTGATCAATACATTATCCATTCATTTCATACACATAATACATGATTACATTTAATGTAAATTAGTATTCATTTAAGAATGAATTTAATAAGTAACAAGAAAAGGTATGTCACAAGTATGTGTATGTACGTAGATGAAGGTCTATGTGCATACACATATATGTGTCGACTTAAGTTATTTATTTGTGCATACATTCTGAAATAAAAAACCATTATATCAGATTGCTTCCATTGAAAATAATGTTACAGATTGACATATCATTTGTCAAAAATACAAGAAGTAAAGAACAAAGAACAGTTTGTTTGAACAATCTCCACATACTAATATGCGGTTTGTAACAAAACAAAGTTGTTTGTAGCAAAACAATGTTGTTTATAAAAAAACGATGTTGTTTATAGAAAAACAAATGTTGTTTATAACAAAACAATGATGTTTGCAACAAAACAAATGTTGTTTATAACAAAACAATGCTATTTGCAGCAAAAAAAATGTTGTTTATAACAAAATGATGTTTGTAGCAAAACAATTTTTTTTTATAACAAAGCGACGTTGTTTGCAGCAAAACAAATATTGTTTATAACAAAACGACATTGTTTATAACAAAATGATGTTGTTTATAGCAAAACAAATACTGTTTATAGTAGTTTACAAAATATTGTGTCAATATGTCCTATTATCAATTTCAAGTTATCTAGTTACCATGTGAACAATCAATGTTCTATCATTCTGACTATGCAATTAATTAAACAATACTACTGTCCTTTTTGTGCAAATGATAAAATCAAATGACATGCTTGTTGTTTCCAATCATATACAAATTGGAACAGTTATATCACTATTTCGGGTTAGAAGAGACCTGAGTTTTTAAGGGTGATTGTTATTGATTTAAATTCAAGTTACAATTGTTCTAAGAACAACTAATAGTCAAGAGGCTGTTTGGTTTTATTGCTGACATTATCATTGAACGAATCCCTGAAGATAGGCCGATTATCAGCTACAAAGTTCGACAACTAGTTTATGAAACATTCTCATAGTAATCATTCTAAGAATGATATGTACATGAAATCAGACTGATGAAATCAACATATACAAGCATCGCATGTATGCAAGGAAAAATGGCGATCACTCTATTGAACGATTTAATTCATGTACAAACAATATACTGTGATCGATCTTAAGGATCGATGCCCACATAATAGAATGGAAATATGTATTTGTTCCTCCATCGTTTGAGGAGAAAGAGACAACGAGCTTAATTAACAATGACATAAATATATGTTCATCATTCTAGGAATGATGCTAGTAGCCATCACACCCATTTAGGGTGACATATCTGTGCGGCTTAGCCGACAAGACAAACCACATAGAATGAAAGAAAAATAATAGCAAAGATTCTAACATTTTCATTTCAAGGGAAAATGATGATGATTTCAAAATCATTCAATATAAAATAATAAATTATGATATCGAAATCATTTGATTAACCATGAAATGGTTAACAACTTATATGCATATCATATCAATTGAGGTGATAGCACTAAATCATGCAAGATCGAGCTGGGTTTGGCTATCATGCCAATAGAGGAAAATGTGAAGGTATGGTGCATACATAGGTTGGCTGATGAGGCCTCTTCCATATAAATCAAGAAAATATCCGATTCAAAATAAAAGCCCTAGTTCTAAGCAATTAACGACTTGCAACAAATGGGCATCTTAGGTATTGGAAACAAGGTCAATTGAAATTGACATAATGGAAAGAAAAATAAAATTTTCAAGCGGTTTTGAAATAAAAATCATACATATTTAACAACAAAGCAATGATTTACCTTTGTTCATGGCTTTTCTCGCCTCTTTCCTGCTTTTTCCCAATGAGTTGATGCATTGGTTTTTCCTTTTCCATGATTTTCTTGATGCCACTGCTAGACCCCTGCCGAATCTTCCCAAGTATTTTGTGTCTCTAAAATGGAAAAATGCATGTTGCCTTACCTTTTCGCAACATTATGGGGTCGTTTAATTCATAATTCACATTAATTCAGCCACCCCATTATTCAAATTCGAATATCTTGCCATGATCAAATGTAGACCACTATGTTGCTATCATATATTTTATTCTCTTTCATTTATTATCAAAATTTAACATCATTCGATGAATTCAAACTCATTCAATTTCGAAGAGTTCTCTTATGTTTATATATATATATATATATATATATGTGTGTGTGTGTGTGTGTGTGTGTGTGTGTGTGTGTGTGTGTGTGTGTGTGCTTACACACACACACATATATATGTATATGTTTATGTATATGTATATGCATATGTATATGTATATGTTTATATATATATGTATATGTTTATATATATATATATATGTATATGTTTATATATATATATATGTATATGTTTATATATATATATGTATATGTTTATATATATATGTATATGTTTATATATATATATTCTTTTATTTATCACTATTTTATGTTTTTAATAGTGTAGTGTGGAATCACCTCAAGTAAAGAAACAATTTTTTTGGTTATTATTCGATTATTAGCTTCCAAAAGAAATAATTTTCTTATCCTTCAAGCATGCCTTTTTATTACATACAAATATTTTTTAGTCATGCTACCATTCTCTTTTAAATTTCAAAAACATATGATTCAAATAAACAATTTGAATAAGAAGTGACATATATAACATTCCACAAGCTTTTTTTTTTTCAAACATTGAATTGTTTCAAATCAAGTTAGTATATTCTCCTATTATGAAATTTCAAATGCAAACATCATGTAATTTATGGCATGTGCACCCATATTCCATCAACTTATCGTTCAATCTGGCTAAATGATCCCACTTCAACCATGTTCTCATCCTTTAACCAGTTATCCTACAATTGCACACACTTGCACTTACACAGTTCATCAATAACATTCAATCATGATAAAGTATAAATAGTTCAAAAGAGCACATAGTCAATGACGGTCAACTTCTTTCAAACTTTTCAAAAATATCAAAATTTTCATTCAATGTATTGAATTTCCTCAATATTTCAATTTATCATACTATAATTTAAATGCAATAAAAAATGGGTTATGATATGGAAAGAATGAATGCATTCTTATAAAATGTGTCATTTGAAAGTGATGTAAATATGCCAAGAGCTATATTTTCTGATCTACACATCATGGGTTGAACTGACTATGCCAACACATCAAAGTGGGTGGATCAATGTTAGAGGAGGACCTATTTCATTCCCCAAGTGCCCCTATCCATTTGAGCTACAATATTCTAACAAGGTTTCTTAAGAGCCCTAGAGTAAAAACTACCAATCTATGATGAAGCAATTGTTGGAGTTTGTGGGGCCTACAAATTTTCTATCAAGACCTACAAGTATATGTGAGGTCACTCCACAATAACCTCTCATTTTTCAACTCAATATTATTTTACCATGGAAAGAATGAATATATTCTTGTAAAATGTATCATTTGATAGAAATCTAAAGGTGTGAATATGAATTTTTTCATTTTATATGGCATGGGGCTAAACAAAATATACTAGGATAGGTAGGTGAATGCTAGAATAGGATACATTTCATTCCCTAGGTGTAACAATCCTTTCGGGCTAAATGATTCTAGCAAGGTCTCTTAAGAGACCTAAGAGAAAAAATAACCAATCTATGACTGGGTAGATCTTAAAATTTAGGGGGCCTAAGAATGTTCCATCAATACCTATAGGTGGATGTGGGGTCTTTCCAACATAAAATATCTTAGAATTTGTCAAATTGACATCATTTGATGGTGGAAAGAATAAATACATTCTTGAAAAATACATTATTTGAGAGTAGTGTAAAGGTTCCAAGAGCCCTATTTTATCTTATACATATTGTTGGGATGATCTGACTATGAAAAATTATCAAGGTAGGTAGTTTCATGCCTTGCACTCATACCCCATCTTGTTTTCTAATAAAATGGGGACCCCCTCTTTTATCTTTCTCTCTCTTATTTTTCCTTTCCTCCTTTTTCTTTATTTTCTATGGCTTTTGTTTTTTCCTTCCTCCCTTTCTCTTTCCTTTTGTCTCCTAGTCAAGGTTTCAAGGTTTCTTGTGATGGCATGCTACCCTTATTGAGCCCAATACCTGAAACCTTTTTTCTCCCTTCTCTTTTGGATTAGAGTTTCGATCATCAAGGTTTTCTTTTTTGGTATGTCCTTTGTGAAATCCTTGATTCTCAATGCTTGATGGTGACGACATCTTGCCATCTCATTTTTGTTGCTTGACAGAACATTCAATTGCCTCACTTCATATTTATTATCATTTGAATTTCATAGTTTTAATTATCATTTGAGTGTTGTGAAATTGGATTTCTTTGTGTGCTCTACAAATTTTCCTTGAAGGATTTCTTACAAACAAACCCACTTCTGCATGATTGGTAGTGTTCTGTCTAGTTCAGGTGTCTTTCTTCGCCCCATGCTTATGTTCGGTTGGCTATGGGAGTGTTGGCATGTTTCTCCCTCGACCATCCATGTTTTCATTTTCATTTCTCTCCTTTCTACAATTCACGGGTAAGCCTTAAGATACCTTTCAAATTGTGATTTTATCTTTGGTTTCTTCATTTATTGTTGTGTTGTGCTACCTCATTGTTGGGATTTGGCCGAGTTTTTGGTTTTTCCTCTTATTATTTTTTCTTTATTTATTTTTTTTGTTTTCTTATCTTTCCATTTTTATATTGTCTGTCGTTGTTTTCATTTTTGTTTTCTTGACGAATCTTATTTTTCCTTGGCATGCCAATTGAGGTTGTTTGTGATGTCATCATCACACCTCATCATATTTTGGTCTACCCTATCAATCCTTGTTTGAAAATAGAGTTAACAACATCTCCGGTCTCTAACACCCAATGCATCATGAAAGTCTTTCAAAATCCTTGTTAAGTTTATCAATGACCAGAGGTCGGTTATCCCCTTTAATGTTTACCTAAATAATTTATAAGAGCACAAGCTACAATATCGATGCCTAAAGCTTGATGACTCATACTTCACTTATGAAATTTTGTTGAGTTTTTTCAGACATCGAGTATCATGAATGTCTAGAAAAGCATTTATTCATAGGATTTAGAAAAGGCCAAGCCTCATTGTTGACTCTTGGAATCCAATGACTTTGCATTTTCATTTAAACTTATTTTGATCATCAGACTTTGGGAGTAGACCATATCTATTATTAAAAATGCACCTAAGGCATAAGCTAGATTTTTGACCCTTGAAAGGGGTTCCCTAAATAATCATTCATATATTTTAGGAATCGGGTGTCAGACCTACATTCTACCATTTACTGAAGTGATCTTTTAAAGCATAAGCTACCTCTCTTATTCTTGATTTCTAAAGTTAAAATATAGAATACCCAACCATTTTAAGATCTCTCAAATATCAATAATATATATTACCAAGATTGGGTTTTTAGCTCAAGGGATAGGCAACATCTCAGATCCTCGATAATCAAAATTTCCCTTCAAAGAACAAGAGTTTTTGAAGGTCTCAAAAAATTATGTCTTTGGATTTCAAAGATTGGGAATATGTTTTGAACCTTACCTATGCAAAATGATAGGTGATACATGTATCTCCTAACTTTTGTTCACCAACAATAATCCTTTTACTTAGTTGCCAACTTTTAGGTATCAGTCATCAGGTGTCCATCTTAACCATAATGTTTTAATAGGAGTAATTTAATAGATGGCATTCTTGAACTCTGACATTTGATAACTCAAGATAATATTAGCATATTTTTTCAATATCGATGTTCAGGATAAGTTTGGTTGGAATACCTAAGGTCTTTAGAAAGTGATAGATGATATTCCTAAGACTCGATCCTAAGGTCTAAAGAGTCTTGCTTTATAATAAGACATAAGATGGCTATTCTTTGAGACCCAATTAGGATGCTCTTTCAATTTTCAATTAATTTCATCTATCTTCTAATAGATAATGTTTGAATATACAAAAAGTGTGCAAGGAGAAGGTTCCAAGATAAAGTATCAGTACAAAGGATATCACCCTCCAACCAAGATTTTCTCCTTGTACTTGGACATTGGAGATACATACTTGGGACATGTGGATATGAAGGAGTTATGTAGAAGAGTTCATAATGAAGCAAATAGGTCAATCATGGCTACCTCTTTAGCTAAATTGATACTGGTGGAGGTAGTAGCATTCCAAATCTTAGTGTAATCTCTTGAATCAGTATTGACATGTTCTCAATACTATAATCATAAGTAGAGGGAGACAATGTGCCCATATGAAGAAATAATATTAGACATTAGTGTAGACATGATTGAAAGCATGTTTGAGATCCCAACATCCCTAAAATATGAAGCCATTGACATGGAGAAGGCATTGGACTATTTTGTGAAGAATAATGTCAGCTTCCTTAACTTCATCAAAACTCGAATGTTGCTTAACCCTAAGAAGTTGACACTTAATATGGATAAGATACAACAAAGGATTGAATTCCAAGATGATTCCAAGGACCAAATCACACTCCTCAACAGGTTCAATGGTTACCCACATGCCAAATACTTTCACCCATGGATGTGTTACTACATCTTGGCAAGTGTTAGAGAAGGTAATAAAGTGGGATACCATTATTAGAAACTCACTACATGCGCAACTAAAAGATGTTTTTGACAACAAAAAAATCTACATGACCCCTCACTTAGTGTATTTTCTTGCCTATTAAGCAACCTTCCTAGGGCTAACAAGGATATGATCTCTTCAAATAGGGGAAAAAGCGTATAAAGACTACCAAAATTGGAGTTGAATGATAGAAATAAAAACTATTGCATAGCAAATGATGCTTTACTATATGTCATCATCAAAGGATTAGAGAATTATTTTGCTAAGAGAATCTTAATAGAGGCAATGGAGGAATTGAAGAGCTCGGGGAATTGATTATCCAATTCAAAATATTATCTTACATCTAGGTGGAAGGGTTCCACAAGCCTCCTCTAAAGATGCCAAGATACCCTATTGATAGAATATGCAATAAATTCATAAGATTCACAAAATGATTATTTGGAAGCATAAGCCAAGACTCTTTCCCCATTAAAATGGGTATATATTCCTGTGTAAACATGCAAAATGCCAAGACTGTAGAAAAAAATTGGCCTTGTATACAATGGACCTATATAATGACCGTCGAAATAAATTTGATCCAATTGGAAAACTTAGTAAGGTCATTGGTTCATTTTATAAATATAAACGTGCTCTAGAGGATCACTAGTATAATTGTGAAGATGAATATGAAGTAAGAATGAAGGACTAATATAGATTGACAATAGAGATGAGAAGAATTTTTCATGTGGCCAAGGTGCCAAAATAATTAAATGATTTTGGGAAAGTTTTGGGCCCCTTTTACAGTGGCCAAGATATATTTAACCAACCAATCTACAACATGAACTGATTAGTTGTAAAGGATGCAAATATGAAAGTGAGAGAAGCTAGTGGTATAGTTTGTTTGAAGAGATGGTTGGCATCCACTTTCCCAATGATGGAATTACCATTGCCTAAACCTCATCTAGAAAAACTAAATAAGGTCAAAGGTCCATCCACTACTGCTATTGCAATAGAAAAAACTACATCCTTAGTAATTAGATCCAAGAGGAAAATGAGAGAAGAAATTATTATCATTGAGACTAGTGAAGAGGAGAGTGAGGAAGAAGTTATTCTTAAAAGAAATAAGAGAACTCAAAGATACTCTCAAGATCCATCCTCTTTCATACCACCCATATTGGATTCTAGTTCATCCAATCCCTCTTCTTCTCCTCCACATGAGTCTCCCCTTCCATCCCTATCACCTATACCTTCCTCCATCACCTCGACACCCTTCTCTTCCTTCAAGTCCTCCTCTACATATTCCCACTTCTCGAATCCCCCATCCTCATTCATCACCTCATATTCCTTCTCCTCCCCCTTTGCCTCTACATGATATTCATCCTCCTCCCCTTGAACAGGAGGAACTACAAGCTCAAGAAGAGGAAGCTTTGAATAAAGGTGTACAAGAAGAAGATTTTAGAAGGGAAGACATAGAGAAAGAAAGAGAAGAACCTGAGATGGAACATGAATATTCTCAAGCTTCACACATGATATAAAATTCATGCCTTCCCCTTAGCATGGAGTTACTTCCACCCTCCTAGTATGGTTAAACCATACTATCCAAAAAAGAAAAAGGACATATGTCCAAGAAGAGGAGGGAGATTTTTCTATTCTTGTTGAGGCCTCCCAAGAACCCACATAAAGGAAGAAGAGATTAAGGAGGTTGTCTCCCACTACCATAGTTGAGTAGGGAAAAAATATCACAAATATTTATCCCAAGGGTGGACAAGCTTGAATGAAGATTACCAATTCCAACATGTGAATTTGGGAGATTAAACTAGAGAAGAGAAAAAATAGTCACTATAAATGGTCGTGTCTATTATCCTCAATCGGATGCAAAAAGATGAAAACAAAAAGGAAGAGCTCAAATCCCAAGTGTCCTAGTTGAAAGCTTATGTCAACCATTTAATTAGTACAATAGATTTAGTTTCCATTCCCACTCAACATTAAATAAAGATGCCCAACATCTAGGACTTGAAGGTTTCTTTTTGTTGCAAGGAAATGGAGGGGAGACCTATAGGCATTAGGGAGTAAGGTTTTGAAAAAGAAAAATTCTTATCACTGCATTAGTGATGAAGCTAATCTATCTCACAAAATTGAGTAAAAAATAAATGAGGATTTATTGATGTAGGATGATTATATCCCAATTTTGTAGAGAATAAAAGCCACTGCTAAGGAAGACTTGATAAAAGTAGTTGTAATAGAAGAAGAAGATCATGATAAACCAAAGGAATGGTTGAAGGAAAAAAAAACTAAGAGTCAAAGATTTGAATAAGTCCAAATAAAAACTGAGCAAGAACAAAGGACAAGATGACTAGGAAATGGTCAAGATAAAATAGTTTTAGAAAGTTTGGGTTGCACATTTTGGGAAAACCCATCCTTGGTGGCTTCCTCGACAAAGATGGTCAGACAGTTTGAAAAGATTCTATGTGGCCAACTTAATCAAGGGGTCACCGATCAAATGATGTAACAAAAAGGAGATATTCAGAGTTTTTAGGACGAGCTTGCAAATTTTGATGAGTTACAAGAAAAGCTCAAGAACTCTTCTTTTTACCAAATGATTAAGTTGTAATATCATAAAGGATCAAACATGGGCACTTTAAATGAATTTATTAATTCTTTTTCAAAGAGCTTCCTAAACATTAAATAATAAATCAATGTCCCAATTGGAAAAATGATGATATGGTGTTGGATTTTCAGTAGATCAACACTTTAAGTGTTAGTTTTTTGTTTAGTTTAGTTAATTTTTAGATAGGAGTTGATTTCCCAAGTTAAAATTTGAGCTAACTATTTTCAGATCTACAAATTATGAGATGCCTGGTTCCTATATATATTTTTGGTTTTTGAAAATTGTAAAGGATCAAAAATTATTTTGTATGCAAGAAACAAATACAGTTTCAATGTGAAATTTTCTATTGCATTTTGTGAATGGTTACTATTATATTAAAGGATTGCACCTATTACATAGATACAAATTATTGATCATTGATGATCATATGTCTATTTTATCTAAGTGGAATAAAATAGTGAAATTAATTTCTTAATATTGGTAATGATTAGTCTTGTCTCAAAATCTATGCATGCAATATGGTAATTTGATTTTATGTGGCTTGAAATTTTGAATATAGATATTACATCGATATTATATGTGATTGTGTGAATATTGATTGCTATGATATCAATTTTCTTGATTTTGATTAACCATTTCATAATTGGTGGATAAAATGGAATTAATCATTGGTTTTTTAGCTTCGTTTACTTTAAATCTCTCTTACTTTAATCTTTTTCTATTTTTTGAACCGAATCTTTAGGTTATTTTAAATCTTTGAAGAATATGATTAATACATAGATATGTTAAAGATGGATGCAATACTAGATTGAAATGCAATAAACTTGGATTTTTTAGGATATAAGAGATATATGTGTATTTCATCCAATCTTACATGATTGTAATATATTTTTTGGAAGCCTAGATTACAAAGGCCCCTTGTTTAAACAGTTTATATAAACCACTAACCTATCCATCATGATCAAGAACTAGCTTCAAAGTAATCTTGGAGTAAAAGCCCTTTCTTTTCAAGAGGAGTATTGATTTATTATTATTCAACAGTTGGTTGTGCTAAACCACTCCAAATCAATAGGTAGGTGAATACTAGGGGAGGTCTTGTTTCATTCCCCAAGTGCCATGGTCCATTTAGGCTAGAAGGTTCTAGAAAGGTCTCTTAAGAGACCCGAGAATAACAAAACTACCAATCTATGATGGATCATTTCTTATATTTGTGGTCCTTATGAGTGTTCTATCTAGACCTACAAGTGGATGTGTTTTCAACAAAAACACCATTTGACCAAGGAAAAAACAAATATATTCTTACAAAATGCATTATTTGATGGCAGCGTAATTGTGCCAATAGCCATCTTTTTTGTTCTACATACCACAACACTGAATTGAATATGTGAAAACATTGAGATTGGTGGGAGTTCATTCTAAGGGAGGCATTGTTTCATTTCCCAAGTGTCCCTATCCCTTTGAGCTACAAGGTTTTAGAAAGGTCACTTAAGATCCATGAGAGAAAAAAACTACCAATCTATGATGGAGTGGTTCTTGAATTTCATGAGGCTTATAAGCACTTTGTCTAGACCAACAGATGGATTTTGGGTCTCTCCACAACAACCTCACTTATTTTTTTACTTGACACTATTTAACTCTAGCAAGAACAAATGCATTCTTACAAAATGTGTCATTAATATAAGTATAAATGTGCTTAGAGCCATATTTTTGTTTGATGCATTGTGAGGCCAATTTACTACACCAACACATCAGGGTGGATGGATGAATGCTAAGGGAGGCCCCATTTCATTCCTCAAGTTTCTTGATCCCTTTGAGCTACATGGTTTTAGCAAGGTCTCTTATGAGCCTTGAGAGTAAAAAATTTCCAATATATGACAAAGTAGTCCTAAAGTTCATGGAGCCTACGAATATTTCGTCTAAACATATAGGTGGATTTGGGGTTCCTCCACAACAATCTCTCTTAATTTTCATCAATTTGACACTGTTTGACCATGGCAAGAATAAATGCATTCTTACATAATTTGTCATTTGAGAGCAATGTAAAGATGCAAAGAGCCATATTTTCCATTCTATCCATTGTGGGGCCAAACTGACAATGCCAACATGTTGGGGGCAATTAGTGAATTCTTGGGGAGGACCAATTTCATTCCCCAAGTGTCCCAATCCCTCCAAGCTACATGGTTTCTACAAGGTCTCTTAAAATCCTTAAGGGAAAAAAATTTCAATCTATGATGGAGTAGTTCTCAAAGTTTGTGGGGCATACAAATGTTCCATCTAGACCTACATGTGGATGTGGGGTCCCTCCACAATAACCTCTCTTTATTTTTTCAACATGACACCATTTGACTATGGAAAGAATGAATGCATTCTTATAAAATATGTCATTTAGGAGCAATATAAAGGTACCAAGACCATATTTTTTATTTTACACATCATGGGGTTTGATAAACTACACCAACACATTGAGGTGGGTAATTGAATGATATGTGAGGCCCCATTTTATTTCCTAGGTATCCCAATCCCTTTAAGCTATAAGGTTCTAGTAAAGTCTCTTAAGAACTCTTAGATAAAAAAAATCAAACTTTTTCCTATGCATTTTATGAATTCATGACACCTAGGAATGTCTCATTTGTACCTATAGGCATATTTTAAGTCCCTCTATAGTACCATATCTCTTTTTTCAACTCAATACCATTTTATTGTTCCAACAATTAATGCATTCTTGTAAAATTCCTCATTTGAGAGTAGTGTAGAGGTTCCAATAGACATGTTTTTCTTTCACACCTTGTGGGACCAAATTGAATATGCTAGCACATTGAGATGGGTGGGTGAATTCTATTGGAGGCCTTGATTCATTCCATAGGTCTTTCAATCCTTCTAAGTTATGTATTACATCGAGGTAGTCTCTTAAGAGCCCTAAGAGTAAAAGGTTTCCAAACTTTCACATACCTATTCTCTCAATTTGTGGCACCTAGGAATGTCTTCTTTGCACCTATAGGTGTATGTTAGTCTCTCTACAATACCTTATTTCATTTTTTTTAACTCTTTTGACCATGCTAGTGATGAATGCGTTCTTATAAAATATCTCATTTGAGAGTAATATAAAGGTGC
Organism: Sequoia sempervirens; assembly: GCA_007258455.2. Lineage (NCBI taxonomy): Eukaryota > Viridiplantae > Streptophyta > Pinopsida > Cupressales > Cupressaceae > Sequoia > Sequoia sempervirens. The sequence continues at coordinate 924,038,512 of VDFB02281492.1, forward strand.
CAATAGGTATTTTTTTTATTTCACACTTCATGGGATTGGATTGAAGCATGACTAATTAGAATTGGGGTGGGTGGTTGAATACTATTAGAGGCCTTAATTTTTTCTCGTGGTCTTTAAATCCTTCCAAGCTACATTACATCGGAGTAGTCTCTTAAGAGTCCTAAAAGAATTTTTTTGACAAACATTCACCTATCTATTCTCTCAATTTATGGCACCTAAAAATATCTCATTTGCATCTACAAGTGGACATTGATTCCCTCTACAATACCTTATCTCAATTTATTTCTATTCTAGATTACATGATTGTGTCAAAAATAAAATAATTATTATAAAATACCTCGTTTAGACATAGTGTAAAGGTGCCAATAGGAACCTTTTTGTTATTCCACACATTATGGGATTGAACCAACTATACTATCACATTGGGGTGGGTGGGTAAATGTTATTAGATTTCTTATTTTGTTCCTTGTGTCTCTAAAACCTTCCAAGCTACATTGCACCAAGGTAGTGTCTTAAGATCCTTAAGATCATAAAGTAACTAAACTTTTCTTTGCCTATTATCTCATCCATGACACCTAGGAATGCCTCATTTTGCACCTATAGGTGAACATAGAGTCCCTCTATAATAACCTATCTCATTTTTTAACTCTAGATCATTTGACCATGAATTCTTCAAAATGCCTTATTTGAGAACAATGTAAAGGTGCCAATAGGAATTTTTTTTCTTCTACACCTTTTGGGACTAAAATGACTATATCGACACATTGAGGTGGGTCAATGAATGCTATTGTAGGCCTTGTTTCATTCCTTAGGTTTGTGTACCCTTCTAGACTACATTGCACCAAGGTACCCTCTTAAGAACCCTAAGATAAAAAATTTAAAACTTTCACATGGATATTCTCTCCATATGTGACACTTATGAATGTCTTGTTTGCACCTACAGGTGGATTTCAAATCGCTCAATAATGACCTATCTCATTTTTTTCAAATCCAAACCATTTGACCATGAAATAAGTGAATTATCACTTATTGCAAGCTTATAATCTATCTCAACTATTATTTTCTTTCTTCATATGCTTGAGGGTTAAGTGTACAAACTAGAGTTGTAACAACCTATGAATAGCATGAAGAAAAACATCAAACTAAAGATGGATATCATTTAAATTTACACTGTGATCCTAAGAATTTTATCCTACTATAATGTGCAAAATAACTTAAAAATGCAAGTGATAAAAGACTAAGGACACTTCAAGATTAGCCAAAAGAGTGATAAAACAAGAAGGAAAATAGATAAAACAAGATACAAATGATTTCACCTTCCTTGCTGTTGACGACTCCTTGATTGGCCCTTGCTTGGGATGATTTTGTGTGCTCCTTAGATGATTTCTTGAGTGACTAAATGTAAGATTGAATGTGCAAAATGATTAGAATGGATAGCTAGATGATGGTAGATGCAAATTGGCAGCATGTAGTTATCAAATGGCTAAGTGTTGAAAATGCCCTTGAGGAGGGGGTATTTATAGGAGAATTTGAATTCTCTAGAGAATTCAACAGTCAAGATGCATCCAACAAGGCTAAGATGAAGGGATATGGTGGGTTGAGAATCCACAAGCCCTCACATCTTGACATGTGGATGGTGAAGTGGTCAAAAGAAGATGAGGTGTAAATGAGGTGTCAAAAAGGTACATGAGGTGGAGGAAGGACAAGCCCCTTAGGGAGTGAGAAGATTTCCTCAAAAAGGGATTCTTGTCCCCAAGTGGGGGTGAAAGAGACATTTGAAGAATTTTGAAATTCCTCAAAAATCTACATGGGAAAAGGAAAGGTGGTTGGGGATATAAATGTGAATTAAAAATTCACATTCTTAGGAAAGTCTAAAAGATAAAAGGTGGGCTCTAAAAAGGTGGGACTTGGTCACATGTGGAGATTGTGACAAGTCCAAGGTTCTAGAAGCCTCGGAAGGATAGAATGTGAATTAAAAATTCACATATAAAAGAGGGGAATCTTGGATAAATAAATGTGAATTAAAAATTCACATAGGAAAGGGGGTTAATGCCAAAAGAAGGTAAATGCAAAAGTTGGCTAAAAAGTGGTGCTAAATCTAGTTAATGACCTTGGTTAAGGTTGTGCAAATATTGGATTAGGCTAATTAATGAAAGATTAGAGGCAAGTGGCAAATGTAGGAGGACGTGACATTAATCTTTGATTAAGAGGATGCACATCATAATCATGAATTAATTAAATTAATTCAAATTAGGGCAAGTTTATGGAGGATGTGACAAGGAGAGAGAAAGTGAGGGATTTTAAATTGATTTTAAATCAAAAGGGGAACAATGACTAAATTAAATAAATTAGTGTATTTATTTAATTTAAAGAGGAAGAAGGTGAAATTAAATACTTCATCGATATGAGACAAAAGGTGTAATATTAATTTAATAAATTAATATTTAATATGATAGACGAAAAGGGAGTAAATTTAATCATATGGAAGTGATTAAATTTAGATGTCTACATTTTGCCCCTCTTCGAAATATTGTTAGGATAACAGTGTTTCGAAGAAAAATAAAATGCAAATGAGGGGGGAAATGATAGATGGTGATGCCCCTAGCATGGAAACGGTTAATGATGCCCTAATGACTAGGCTGAAGGAATGAAGGAATGGTAAGAGGGTATGCCCCCTTGAGAGGGTGATCGGGGGAAAAAAAAGGGGTCCCCGGGCGACGTCTCGATAGGAAGAAAAGAAGGACACCATTGGATAGAGCTCGAAAAATTAAGCAATTTTGGCTTTTGAGCGGAGGTCATCCCAGGCCTTGATTTGAAAATGGATGCCCCTGAAAGTTAGGGATTAGTTGGAGGAATAAAAAGTTAAATAAAAGGTAAAAAATACCTTTTGGGAGGAAGGACTTAAAAAGGTAATTTTAAAAATTACTTTGGTCATTTGTACTGTAGCAGTTGAGAGGAAGAAAGTAGAGGAGTGAAAGTGGACGAGGAGAAATAATGCCGACGGACAATGACACCGCGATCGTGCACCGGGCGGACGAGGTGCGGGCATTATATAGCCGGGCGCGGGTGGACAACAGGTGAGTGCCAACAAAAACCCACATATTTAATTTATGCAATTTTTACGTAAAAAATAAAAATTTGAAAATGTGGGTTTTCTTAGGTGAGAAAAATTAAAGTAGGTCTAAATTAGTTTAGAAAAAAATTCAGATTGCATGAAAAAGCGAGGAAAAGAGTTGGAAGGTGAGAGTGTAAGCCCAGGTTAAAGACATTATTAAGCCCCGCAGTTAGAGTGAACCGCCCGACTCCAAGGCGGAGTCCTACCAGCTATGTGAGGCTGGCCAGTAGGTGGTGGAGGCCCAGCCCAGGTCTTGAAGCAGTCCCACTCTAGCTACTTGTGTGAAGTCTTGGCCAGAGCCCGTATGGCCAGTCTTACTTTAAACGTAGTAGCGGCCGCCCGGTAGAAGTGATCCTGCCAGCCGAGGAAAACATGCAAGCAGGATAAGGTCCAGCCCCTCTGCGGCGGGGCGAATCTGCCTCGCTGCAGCCAAGCAGGGCTATCTAACGGGGGGGAAGTGCAAAGGCAACAAAAGACATAAGAAGTAAGAGAAAAGATGAATACGAGAAAATAGACTAATGATAAAGTGTTTGTGCGTGCAGAGCTTTGAGCGGTTACGAGTGCATGAGCGACGGTCCGAGGTGATGGCAGCGTCGATAGCAGCGATAAATGGGGAGGATCAGGCAGCGTTGGATCACGCAGGTTTAGGTCATTGTGTTCAGTTTCCAGAGGTCAGAGCACATCCAACGATGTTGATAACATTGATAGAGAGATGGAGCTCAGAGACATTGACATTTTATTTCTGTATAGGAGAGATGATCGTGACGTTGGAGGATGTGTGGCGTATCCTGAGGCTGCCGATTGCCAGCCGATTAGTGAGCCAGGTGGTGTCCACAGGGGCGGAGTTATATGAGACCTTAAGAGTTTTGTTCAGTCATGTGACATTGCCCCTGGTGAAGGGGCAGTTGGATTTGGATTGGTGTTTGGCAGTAGGGGTGCCAGTTTTACCATTATTCCTGTGTGGGCTGATTAGTGACATACATACTGCATCTTGTTGTATGGTTATGTAACCTACGCCATATGGAGGTGATCCACATATTGGTCGAAAGTGGTGAGGAGGGCCGCTTTTGTGGGGTTCAGCGCCAGCTCACCTCGCAGATATGCAGACCCGGATCCAAGCACGAGGTAGTGAGTGCGACATACGACGCTTTACCGCAGATTTGGGCGCGGAGAGCATATTGCAAAGGATTAGACCGAGCAGTGGTGAGGAGGGGGATAGTGGATGACTGTGAGCCCGTAGCTTGGGAGTATGGGGAGGAAAGAGGGTGGGTTTTTCGCTATGAGATGCAGGGGGAGATGGAGGGGGTGGAGGAGAGATTTGATAATCTACGTTCATGGGACATAGAGTGCCGGCCATATAGGGTGCGGCAGTTCAGGGGATGGACAGATACGAGGAGTCATGAGGGGTATTTTCTGAGCCGGTGTTTTATTATTGGTACTCTACCGCGCATAGTAGAGTCTCATCGACCAGACAGAGTGCTGAGACAGTTTGGGGTGATACAGGATATTCCGTCGGCGCCTATCCTGTTCTGGCGGTATAGTAGAGAGCTACCATGGGGAGGCCGCATAGCACCAGCGACAGCCAGGGCGTCATAGAGGGCAGCAGGACAGGTGGCTTATCCAGGGAGAGTAGGAGGAGAGTAGGTGCCATTGGTGACCGAGCGATATCGGAGGTGGTTCCAAAATAGATTATGGGAGAGAATTACTCCTATTCAGCCTATTTTGAGGGTAGCGGGTGCTAGAGTAGAGGATGAGCAGAGAGTACGGAGGGAGAGGAGAGGAGGGGAGCAGCAGTGACAAGAGGGTGTGGTAGTGGTAGACGAGGGGGGACAGGAGGAGCCCGAGGGGGATGAGAGAGAGCAGGCAGGCAGAGCAGGGAGGAGGAGGAGACATTAGAGACGAGGCCGGAGAGAGGGTCGACAGCGGGAGAGGGGGCAGCCACAGAGAGCCCAGGGGGAGCAGAGGGTGGATGAGGTAATGGATGTGGATGATATGGAGGATGTGGAGGTGGTAGGTGCGAGGAACGCTGCAGAGGATGGGAGGAGACCGTTTGTGGTAGGACGACATGGTTAGCCACGGCAGTTGCGGGTTCGGCTGACTGCAAAGAGTCATGAGGCTCATCAGGAGCTAGAAAGCAGAGAGGAGGAGGAGGAGGTGAGAGTAGCACCAGAAGAGGAGAGGAGGTCACCACGACATCGATTCGTGGTTGAGAGACAGGGAGAGGCAAGACGATTTTGGGTTCGCCGGATTGTGGAGGACCAGGAGGAGCGACAGGAGCAGGGGGATAGGGAGCAGCCAGCAGGTGGTTGGAGAGGAGGATGTGATGGTTGGGGAGGAGGATGTGATGCATGTGGACATGGATGCGGTAGAGGAGGATGTTGCGGCAACAGGATCATTAGCTTTAGTTCCTTATGTACCGAAGGATCCCATTGTGCAGGTGAGAGGAGCAGAGGCGAGTATTGATGGCAAAGCAGAGAATGAGGGCTCTTGAGGTCAAGCTGGCCAGAGTAGAGTGGGAGTTATTAAGAGATTATGAGGCCATGGTTTTCAAGCTGGGGGGAGCGGTGGAGGAGAGAGACATGGCACAGTCAGAGGTGCAGAGGATACAGGGGGAGTTGACTAGTATGACATGGGACATTGACAAATTACAGGCAGAGGTCGTGGTTTTATAGGCCAGAGGGGAGCCAGAGGGGAGGACAGAGCAGGGAGCTGATCAGGGAGTAGGAGGAACTAGTCAGTAGTCAGGAGATCTCCAGCAAGACTGGGACGAGCTTTAGGACAGAGTACATTGTCTTGAGCGGGCAGTTGGAGATATGGGGTTAATGCAGGAGAGGGAGGCAGTGGTAGTGGAGTAGGCACAGATTATACGGGCTGAGAGGGATGCAACACAAACGCAAGTGCAGGTGATGGAGGCAGAGAGGGATGCAGCATAGGCGTGCATTCAGAGTGAGAGTTGTGGTAGAGGCAGAGATATAGTCATTGCAGAGGGGGAGAGATGAGGCAGTAGCAGAGGTAGCGACTCTCCGGAGAGAGAGAAATGTAGCAGAGCTGCGGTCACAGGCTCTTCAGAGGGATAGAGATGCAACAGTGACTCGGGCACAGGGGGCTGAGAGGGAGAGAGATGCCGCAAAGAGGAGGATGCATACCCTACAGGTAGAGAGGGATGTCGTGATGGCTCGTATACCGACAGGTCAGGGTGTGGGTGGGATGCCAGGAGTAGATATGCAGATTGTGGAGAGAGAGATGGATGCAGTGGTGGCACGGGCAACGGCTGCGGAGGAGATGAGGGATAGATTACAGGCAGAGCTAACACAGAGCCGATTGGTTTAGGAGGCATGGGAGCAGGAGAGGAGAGCTATTACCAGGGACCGAGATAGGTATCATCATGAGCGAAGTACTGCTCGGGTCCAGGTGGTAGAGCGAGAGGAGAGCATGAGAGAGGCAGGGTTTTGGATGGCTGCATATTATTCTGCAGTTCTTGATTCAACACAACGGACATTCTGTTACACCCGACAGACACCTCAGATGCCAGCGCCATCTCAAACATTGGGGACACAGACCCGTGGTTACAGTGATTCACCAGGGGTTTCACTAGGCAGGGGAGCAGGACCTGAGTTGCCACTGAGATCAGATGTGGGGAGTTCATTTGGGAGGTGACAGGCTACTGGGTATTTGACAGATGCAGGATGGAGTGTGTAGGATTTATTGACAGAGATCAGAGATGTTCCATATCTCTGGATTTTATATTTTATCATGTGATGTATGATGGACATGTGACATATATCATATTATTTTGTTATGGGACAGTTCTTATTGACACCATGTAGTATGTTTCCTTTTATGATGGGTGATTATATGCATGTGTATATGGTATTACGTGTTTATGTGGATGGATGCATTGGTTTATTTATGCTCATGTGTTGGTTTATTTATGCTCTTGTTTACGATATGAGATGTTCATGTGGATGATTGGATATGTGTTCTTGTGGAATACGAATAATTTTATTGATGCAAATGTGCGCATGGTGATATGTTATGTGTACCTATGGGATTTATGATGATTTATATATATGGATGCCTAGTTGACTTATTTGTCATGTATGTATATGTGTATGATGGATTTTGTATGAATATTTTATATATGCAGGATGTGATGTATTATGCGTCTAACACTTTGTGATGCAGGTGGCGATGTATGTATGGACCTAACATGTGGTGATGCAGGTGGGGATGGATATATGGACCTAACACGTTATGCAGGTGACGATGGATATATGGAATAGTACTTTTGTAATTTTAGAGGCAATAACACATGGCCATAAGTGCCAATAGGAACTAACATGATAATGGGAGGTGAGTATGTGGTGATTGTAAAGATGGATGTCATTTGGCATCTATCAAAAAGTATCAGTATCCTAAGAAGAGTGGAAAAAAATGGGGGAAAGTATTTGCACAACCAAAACCATAGGGTGAGTGTTAATGCAATGATTATGAAAATGCAATCCTAATTCAATTTGCCATCTTTGGAGCACTGGTTTTTGCTATAGCATAAGACACGATACACCAAGGTATGGAGGACCGAGGTAGATTAGTGTCTAATGCATGAGACAAACACGCCAGACAAGAAGGCTATCCCAATACCCCAAAGTCACGAAGACCTTGTTCGGGTCCGATATTGAGATAACCACAAGCACAAAAGGATGCCCCAACATAACACAAGACCTCGAGGATCTTGGTGGGTACTATGTGGGACAACCAAGAAGACACAATCAAAGAAAATATCAAAATATGCCCCTATGTGGACCAATCAAAACACGCCATAATATGATAGATTATGGCGGCCTTGATAAGTGATGACAGGGAGCCCAAATGATAAAAAAAAACCAAAAACATCAAAAGATCGCAATCAATTTCAAATGTCCATTGCCATAGGATCAAGGGGATAGATGGAATTGATGAGGTCTGTTAGGAAGGATGTATCTTGATGAGACCTATGATGGATACCAAGCGAAAAGATCGATATGATATAGGATATTCAAAATTGATTAGATTCGTTGGTACAAGTGGGTCTTGTTTGTTAAGGACCAGCTAGATAAAGGCATAGCTTGATGACACAACACAAGGGAGACAAGACACAACCTAAAGACCTAGGGGCTCGAGGGCCGATCAGAGATTAGACTTGCCTACATGAAAGCGTAGAACCCTCGTAGTTCATGGAAAAAGACCATGGATAAAGCGGCAAGAAGACAATGGTGACCGATGATGAATGACTCAACACATGACAAACAAATGCCTGGGGGAGGATCAAATGACCAACCTTGCCTACGTGAAAGCGCAGGGGCAACGTAGTTCAATAAAAAGACCATGGATAAAAGTGAAAAGGGACTGGTGAAGATGAAGTGATGGAGGACCACAATAAGTTGATCCAAAAATGCCTCGGGGGAAGATCGAATGATTGGCCTTGCCTACGTGACAGTGTAGGGGCAACGTAGTTCAACAAGGGATGAAAGCGATGGGGGAGGATGAGATCTAGGTGGAGACCGACATGATGGATGATCCTACATGACGACACAGACTGACCGATAAAGGAAAACGAAAGACATAAGCTCAAAGTGGGATATAAAGAAGCTCAGAATGAGGGATAGGTAAGGTGGGTCGTCTAGTGCTCAATCAACAAATACCAAGCAGCTTAGGTTGATGTGGGTGGGGATGATAGTGCGGATGAACGCACAAAATAACTAGGATGTCAGGTAGATATTGATTAATCCCTCTATGGATGACGCCTGTTGACAGGTTTTCACCATCCATACTTATCCAAGGCACCACCAAGAGGTGGTTTTCACCATAGGACAGATTTATTTTTTCTTAACTATTTTCGGATTTTTTTGATTTTTTGATTTTTTTAATTTTTTTTGATAGGGTAGATCAAGCAGACTTAAGCATAGAACCTTTTCAGATGGAGAATATTGACAGGTTCGTCAAGGGATCTCCTTCTAGAGTAGTCAACCTATAGGCTCCAGACCCATATTTGGCAGTTATGATATACGGCCCTAGCCAGTTTGCCTCAAATTTTCCTTTCTTGTCATGGTCTTGTTGAGTGTGTTAGTTTTCTTTGACGACAAGCTCACCAACCTGGAATTGCCTAGGACGAACCTTTTTATTGTAATGACATTTGAGGTGATTTTGGTATGCTTCCAGATGATCATAGGCTCTTATTCTCCGCTCATCCAGTAACTCTAGCTGTGCCAGCCGTGCAACACGAGTATCTTCTTCGCTGATAAGATTCTTCAGAGAAATTCTTAATGATGGAAGCTCAACTTCGATTGGCAAGACAACTTCAGCACTGTATACTAAAGAGTAGGGGGTGGCACCTGTTGGGGTGTGGATGGATGTGCGGTATGCCTAGAGGGCAGGATGAATATGGAGGTGTCAATCTCGTCCGGTGTTATTGACAACCTTTTTGAGGATGCGGATGAGGGTCTTGTTGGTTGCTTCTGCCTGACCATTACCCTAAGGGTAATAAGGCATCGGCCAACGATGCTGATATGGAAGGTGTTACAGAGGTGTTTCATGGCTTGGTTTTTAAAAGGTTTTCCATTGTCGGAGAGGATGGTGGATGAAATACCATATCTGCAGAGAATATGGTAAAAGATGAATTTGGAAATCTAAGTACTGGTGATTTGTGAGAGTGGCATTGCTTCCACCCATTTGGTGAAGTACTCAGTCACAGTAATGATGAACGTATGGCCATTGGATGATGGTGGGTAAATCTTGCCAATCAAGTCGAAGCCCCATTGAGAAAATGACCACGGTGCTAGGAGAGGCTGAAGATCTTGCGCTGGGGCATGGATCAAATTTGCATGCTATTGACATGGAAGACATTTCTTCACAAATTCGTAAGCATCATGTTCTAATGTAGGCCAATAATATCCAGCTCGTAGGATCCTTTTGGCCAGAGCCATACCATTTGAGTGAGCCCCACAAATACCACCATGTACTTCCGTTAGTACCGTTTGGGCCTCGGTCTCATTCAGACATCTAAGGAGGATTCCATCATACCCGCGATGATAAAGCGTATCACCAACAATGATGTATTAGGACGAACGATGGATAAAGGATTTACGTTGGTTGCGTGTAAGTTCTGGGGGTATGATATTATCACGGAGGTAAGTGTATATGTCTTGGTACCACGGGGAGGCAGGACCTACAATATTGCACACCATGTCATTCTCGGGAACATCATATGTAGGGAATAAAAAGTTGTTCAACAAGAAACTCACACTCTGTTCGATCCTTAGGCATGTCAATCAAGGAACCGATAGTGGCCATTGCATCTGCCGCTTTATTCTGTGCCCGAGGAATTTGGTCAAACTGTATGAAGGTGAAATATTTTTTAAAAATTTCCACCATGTGTTTATAGGGTAACAGTTTATCATCTTTCATGAGGAATTCATCATTAACTTGTCTAATAACCAACAAAGAATCACCAAAGACTTTCAAATGGGTTATGTGCCACTGTTTTGCAATTCTGAGGCCGGTGAGGAGAGCTTCGTATTCTGCCATATTGTTGGTACAGGGAAATGCTATCTTGAATGATTTTGAGATGTAGTCACCTTGAGGAGTGACTAGTAGAATTCCTGCCCCAAATCCACTATGAGTGTATGAGCCATCAAAGTATAACGTCCAAGTTGGTGCTTCCGTCACTATGTAGATTTCTTCATCTAGGAATTCAGTGTCTAGTGGGTAGGCATCTACTAATGGTGCTTCAGCCAATTAATCAGCAATAACCTGTCCTTTTATGGCTTTTCACTCTACATACTCTATGTCAAATTCACTTAGAAGCATGACCCATTTGGCCATGCGGCCAGTCAAAGTGGTTCTAGATAACAAATACTTCAAGGGATCAATTTTGGCGATTAATTTGACCGGATGGCTGAGCATGTAATGACGGAGTTTCTATGTGCTGAAGACTAGTGCAAGGCAAGCTTTCTCCATGGGGGAGTAATTCAAATCGTAGCCAACTAGTGTTCGACTGATGTAGTAGATTGCCCTCTCTTTGAATGACTCATCATGTTGTGCCAATAATGCCCCCAGTGCGACTGAAGTAGCAGAGATATAAAGTAGGAGGGATTTTCCTGGGATAGGTGGCATCAAAATCGGTGGATGAGCTAAATATTCCTTGATTTTATTGAAACCCATTTGACACTGTGGGGTCCATCGGAAGGTGGAATCTTTCTTCAAAAGATGGGTGAATGGCTGACATTTATCTGCTAGCTGGGCTATAAACTGACGGATGGACTGCATCTTCCCTTGGAGGCTTCTTAACTGCTTTAGATTGCGTGGAGGTGGCATATCCATAATAGCCTTTACCTTGGCAGGATCAACTTCTATACCTCTTCGAGAGACTATGAAACCCAACAACTTCCCTGACGTGACCCCAAAGACACACTTTTTCGGATTTAGCCGCAACTTATAATGCTCTAACCGCTCAAATATCTTTTTCAGGATGGCGGGATGTTCCGCTCGTGTTCTAGATTTCCCTAATAGGTCATCAACATAGTCTTCCATGATGATATGGATGAGGTCATGGAAGATGACCGTCATTGCTCTCTGATACGTTGCCCCTGCATTTTTGAGATCAAAGGGCATAACATTGTAACAGAAAGTCCCCCGAGGAGTTGTGAAGGCGGTCTTGTGTTAGTCTTCAGGTGCGATTCGAATCTGGTTATAACCAAAGAAGCCATCCATAAGGGATAACATCTCATGTCTTGCTGTTAGGTTGACCAACATGTCAATGTTAGGAAGAGGGAAATCGTCTTTTGGGAAGGATTTGTTAAGATCTTGGAAGTCCGTGCAGACCCGAATGTCCCTGTTTGGTTTGGCAACTGGAACTATATTGGAGATCCATTCAGAGTAGTCAATCGGTCTGATAAAACCCGCGTCCAGTAACTTCTCCAATTCCTTCTTGACTAACAACACAACTTACGGATGCATCTTGCAGAGTTTTTGCTTGATAGGCTTGGCATCTGGGTGAATGTCTAAGTGATGAACCACTAAGGCAGGGTCTAAGCTTGGCATGTCTGAGTATGACCAAGCAAAGTTAATGATTCCCTCTTGGAGTAGCTGTACAAAGACCGGATACTCTTGCTCTGAGAGTGACTTAGCTACATAGGTGATCTTAGGACTGTCAGAAGTTTCCAAATTAATTTCTTGCGTCTCTTCAATTAGAATAGATGGTCGAGCAGATAACTGAGTTCCCATAAGGGGAAGATGAACATCTCCATCTTCCGGTGCCTCTTCAAGGTTTTCGCCATCAGATGTGTCCTTTATTTTTACTTTTTCCAGGTCAAGAAGTGCCTCAGGGAGGTTTTCACTAGATGACTGCTTTTTACCTTTCTTATTTTTATTTTTGCGACTGGAGTGTTCATCCTCCCCCAATCCCATAAGGTTTACATACGTGTCCGCAGACATACTGACAAGTGTGGTATTATGTAGGTTCCAATCAATGAGTTCAGGGTGACAAAGGGATAGGATAATGGTGCAGACGGATAGGCATTCGAACATGGACGATAAGTCAGTGTGATCGACGTCATCGTACACATGTATGATGGATTCCTCCTTGGGTATGTCTGCCAATGAGCCATCATCCATGGTGATACCATTGGAAGTATTAGATGATGTTGCGGGGCTTTTCTATTTTCTGTCATACCCAATGCTTACTTTCTTTGGTAACTGTGGTGTATCAATGGGTTGCAACCGCCCTTGTTCCTCTTTACCTAGGCCTCTACCTTGATAGTTATGTTTTTCCATGAACTTCGTTGGCCAAGGATACTTTTCCTGAAAATATTTCTTTAAAGGAGTTTCTGGTTCGGGCTCTTCTCGGTAGACCCATTGGCTTATGTCTTCCTTTGGTGCATCGATCTTGACACTCGAAGATCTGAAAGTGGTAGTAAGGATGTTTTTACCACTGAAGGTGATGGTCTTGTCTTCCTTTTGTGTAGCATACAAAGCTTGACTGTACTCGTGTGGTGACAGTGGCATGGTGGCTACATTGAGAGTCGTATGCATTTCATACTCACCACACCCTTTGTCAATGATCTAGAATTTGGTGACTGAAGGATTAGTGGCAGAGGAGGGAGCGGTTATCACGGTGGATGGTGGATTAGAGGATGATGACTGGGATGCTCCCATTTCAACCCCAGGACAATAATGTAAATGGGGAAAAGACGCTTCTAAAGCGCGGCAGTATTTGAATGGTTGGGGGTCGACATAGATGGTGATCTCCTGTTCGTTGATGGGGAATTTCAGGCATTGATGATACGTGGAGGGGACGGCTTGCATAGTGTGGAGCCATGGGCGGCCAAGGAGGAGATTATACGGTAAGTCCAGATCAAGGACATGATAGGTAGTATACTGAAGTACAGGTCCCACTTGGATAGGAAGACTGATAATTCCTTCTGAATTTCTTTCTGTATTGTCATAGGCTTTGATTGTAATGATCTAGTTGCTTAGGTCTGCTTGAGTATACCCCACCTGTTTTATGAATTTCAAAGTACATAAATTGAGGACAGAGCCATTATCTACCAAGACCCTTTTTATTTTATGGCGAGCAACTATGACTTCGATATGTAAAGGGCGGTTATGATTGACATCGATGTTCGGCATATCATTTTGGCTGAAGTGGAGGTGATGGGACGAAGCCAAGTGTCCCACCAAAGCTTGGAATTGCATGGGGTCGATGTCATTTGGCACATGGGTTTCTTGCAGGGCTCTATTGAGGATTTGTTGATGTACCGGGGAAGACTTAAGTAAATCCAAAATGGATATATGAGTGGGGGTCTTCCTTAGATGATCAAGGATGTTGTACTGAGAGTTTACAGGAGTCGGTTGGGTGGGTGCAGAGGCTGCAGGGACGGTGATGCGGGCTCGTCGTGCAGTAACAACACATTGAGGGTCTTTGGCTTTAACGTGTATCATGGATACTCGGGGTTCCACCTGCTCAATTTAATGAATAACACCCTCGTAATTGAAGGGCACATTCTTGTAACTCACATTATTTGTGCTGTTGTTTTGGGGACTACCGTTGGAGGTACTAGGCTCATCGTGCAGTAACAACACATTGAGGGTCTTTGGCTTTAACGTGTATCATGGATACTCAGGGTTCCGCCTGCTCAATGTAATGAATAACACCCTTGTAATTGAACGACACATTCTTGTAACTCATATTATTTGTGCTATTGTTTTGGGGACTACCGTTGGGAAGGCGTTTTGATAAATCTGCAGTTGAGCATTGGATGATGAAGGTTGACTGAGGTTAACCTTGATATCTCCTCGATCAATGAGATCTTGGACATAGTTTTTCAAACCCTGACACTTATTTAAAGAGTGTCCCTTGATTTTATGAAAGTCACAATACTCATTTTCTTTAAACCATGTCGACTTAGGTTTGGACTCGTCAAATGGCTTGGTGACAAGGTATGTGATGGGGTAATTGATTTGTAGCAATTTATTAAAAACAACACTTAGGGGTTCACCCAATTGGGCATATTGACGTTTGGTGTTCCCCTGATTTTTTTGGTTTGACTATTGAGGGGGACGCGGTGCCCCCTGTGGTACATATATGGCGTTGGGTACAGATGGCTGTTGCTTTTGGGATGCATTAGCCACTTGGACATGTTTAGTGTCTGTCACTCCGTCATTCACCACATTTTTGTTCTTATTCCAAAATCATGGTTTATCTCCAAATGACCTTTCTTTATCATGACTGTGTATTTTGATGTGTCCTTTGGCAATAAGGGCACGTTCAAGGATGGGTCCCTTTTCCACTATCTCTGCGAAAGTGGTGACACAATGTAGTCTAAAATTGTGGGCCATGTCAGGATGAGAGTTTTCCATGAAAAGAGTGACCATGTCTTTTTCTTTCAGAGGATTTTTCATTCGACTTGCTAATGCACGCCACCGTTGGAGGTAGCCGGTAAAGGTTTCTCCATCACGTTGTTTCTCTTTTAGGAGATCTAAAGTGTCCGTATCCTTCTCCAAATTGAAAGAGAAGTAGGATACAAACTTTTCTGATAGGTCTACGAAAGTTTTTATGGACCCTTTTTCGAGGGTTATGAACCAATCTAAGGCATGGTTTGCTAGGCTTCGTGGGAACAAACGCAAGAGATAGTTGTCATTATACATGACTTCTTGACACTGAGAATAAAACTCTTGCAAGTGAGCCTTAGGGTCTTTGTTTCCCTTATATTTGTCAAATTTTGGTATCTCGAAATGTTTAGGAAACGGGATTAATGAGATGGAGGGATCAAATGGATATGGGCATATATCTTCAAATTTGAATGATTGTTTTGTAGCCCTGGCTTGAAGATCCTTAAGTGCGGCTTTGATTTCCAACAGATTCGAGCTAGCTGGTGGCGGGTTGGGGGGATATTGATGATATGATGATGAAGGATCTTGTTGAAGGGGTGTTAGATTGTTGAAATACAGGTTTGGATGATTGGATGATGACATGGCTTGCTGGTAAGACAGGGGATTTTGTTGATACGGGGGCTGTTGTTGTGGTGCATAATATGGATTTGTTTGGTAAAAGTATGGGGTAGGTTGTTGAGGAACTTGGATGGGACGTTGCATGTTGGTTTGTTGGTATTGGGGGTATTGTTGTGATTGTTGGGAGGTCATATAAAGCGGTTGTTGGGGAAATTTCCGTTGATTGTGATAGTAGTAGTGTTGGGGAGGTTGTTGTTGTGACGTCAAATGTTGTATGGGCTGAGGTGGGATATTGTGTTGTGGTTGAGCTTTCTGACGCAAAATGGATGCGAGAAAGGGGGATATGGTCTGAGCAACAGGTCAAGATGGATTGCCTTGTGATTGGTAGGATGGTTGTTGTGAAGAGGCCAAAGTATTGTGTATAGGTTGTTGCGGATGAGATGGCGGAGGTAGTGTAGACGTGTTTTGTAAAGCGGGTTGTTGGGTACCGCTCGGAATGTTCAGCTGGGGTGTGCCTTGTGGAGGTAATTGAGGCTGAATGTTGGATTGGTGAAGCTGTTGAGATGGTATGTTTGTGGTCCCAGGAGGTGGAATCGATGTGGCAAAGGAGGTGCCCCCAACATTGGCTGTGGGTTGGTTTGGAGGAGAGGGTGTTGTTAACGTTAATGGCGGAGGTTGTGGAACACTTTGTGGCATACCGTAGGCAAAAGGATTATTGGGATCAGGCACTTGAGGTCCTCCTATAGCTGAGGTCGAAGCGTGTGGGGGATAGTTCACCTGATAAAAAACGACATTGCCAAATTCAGGTTGATGCCAACCCTCAACTGGAGGAATATTGGAGAAGTATGAACCTTCGGGTGCATTTTGTGAACCTTGGAGCACGTTAGATGGGGTACCCCTATATTTGGACCAGTCAACATTTGAGGGGGGTTTGACACCTTTCTCAATTAGGTGGGCCAAGATTTCTTCGCCATGTTTCTCAAGCAAACGGTCAGTCATTTGCACATTGGCAGGATTACTAAAATGTTCCTCAAGTGTGAGTTCAGGTTGATTAACCATACTCTCTTCACCATGTGGTGAGTTATTCTAATTCTCAGTGTTAGAGTGTGATGAAGTACCATTATGAGGATCATGAGGGATGTTGGTACCCTTGTTAGGATTTGATGAGACGTTCATTGTGTTGTTGGGATCTTGAGGGTTGTTTGATTGGGCATTCTGAGCTTAGCGATCAGCCATTTTCTTTGCCTGTGAACGAGTCTGAATGGGCATGCAAATGTGGGATGAGTAGATTAATGCTTTTGTCGAATGATTTGATTATGATTGGATGAGATCTGATTTGGATGGGGTTTGGATTTGGATCTTTGTTTGGATATATTGGATTGGATTAGATTTTGACAGGATCAGATTTGGATTTGGCAAGATTGGATTTGATTGGATTGGATTGGATTGGATTGGATTGGACTTGGATTGGGCATGATTGGATTAGATTGGATTGGATTGGATTGGATTGGATTTGGATTTAGCACAATTGAATTAGATTGGATTGGATTGGATTGGATTGGTCATTTGGTTGATTAGACAACTTGGTCGAATGATTGGTTTTGATATATTTGGACTATTAGATGGGTATTATTGGGTGATGAAAGACATGAGAGAGAGACCTTAAGCTTGATCATAGGAAGTTACCCTTAGTGACCCTAGAGTTTTGATTGATTAAGAGGATGATTATGGTATCGAATCCCCCTAAAAGTAGGAATGGATTGATTGGGCCGAGGATGATAACTTACAACACTGAATTCACCTCAAGATGGAAGCGAATTGATTGGGGTCGAAGTTAAAGACTAATAATCAACTTCAAGTGCTACGGTCAATTTGGGTAACCACTTCGTAATACAAGTTTAAGGCGGTTTGGTTATGAGTGGTGTTTGGTAGTAAAATTACGATGTTCGCTAGGTGATGGTATGGACCTTTGAATGGAATATGAGGAAATTAGAATGAATGGGTAGATTGAAGATGATTATGGAGAATGAGTGGGGATTTATAATGGTTAAAAAAAGGTTTGGAATGATGAGATGAAGGTTTAAATGGATCAAATGGAGGTTTCGAGAGGCTTAGAGTGACAAAATGGAAGCTTAGGATGGTGAGATAATGGTTGGGAATAATTAAATGATGGTTTAGAGGCTAAACGAATCCAAATGGGATGATTTTGGGTGTTCAGGAGGGCAAATCTGCCCTTCTGCAGCAAAAATCAGGGGCGCTGCCACCTTTCTGCAGCAAAACAGGGGCGCTGCCACCTTTCTGGGATAAAACAGAGGGCATTGTCGCCTTTCTGCAACAAAATGGGGGCACTGCCGCCTTTCTGCGGTAAAACAGAGGGCGTTGCCGCCTTTCTGCAACAAAATGGGGGCGCTGCCACCTTTTTGCGGTAAAAGAAAGTTTGGTTTTGATGGAAATGGCTATGGCAAGGACGCAAAATGATAAAGTAAGGCCAAAGTATCAAAGATTTCACAGGTTTTTCACAAGAAGACACTTCAAGCAAGAACAATCCTATGATTAATATTAAGGGTATGGTCAAGCAAGGTCTTAATCAAGGATGCACAAGGCTTCTAGGGAGTCCTCGATATACTCTCGGTACGTGAGGCACAACTATGAACACCAGTCCGTCACAAGCATGAGTTGGGAACCCCAGCGAGATACTAAAAGGCTTGGACCAACTCTTCACGTCTATCTAGGTATCACCCTAGCTTCGACGCTCTGCCAATTACGACGTGACTGGATTGGGGTACAACTTTCATTCTCCCCCCTTTATATACCTTGCTGGTACACGTGGTTGGAATTGTCCCTTGGGGTGATGAAATCCCCAAGCAGGTCCCACTAAAAAGAAGACACTAACCGCTTCCAACTACTCCCCAGACTCACACGAAGTGCAAGGGGAAAGTGAAAAAAAATTAATGCCCTCTTGGGTAACACAAGAATAAACAATCACAGCAAGCAATGAAGTTTATTCCCCCTAATTAGACTATGTTTCAAAACAACAAGGATAATTTTTTGCAGATCTGATCAAATAGATGGCCCTGCAAACAAATGTTAGCTGTCTTTTCCTTCGTTCTTGGTCAATCACGCCCTAATACGCTGCAAAACATTAGCAAAAAACACCAATATCATTGCCAAAATAATGTTAGAGGGTTATTACTTGACAATAGCAAAAAATGAGAGCAAAAACGAAGCCAAAATGACTATTTTACCTTCCAAACTATGCTATTTTGTGGCGCTGTCGCCTTTTTGCGGTAAAGTAAAGGGTGTTGCCGCCTTTCTATGGTAAAGCAGAGGGCGATGCCGCCTTTCTGTAGCAAAATGGGGGCACCGCTGCCTTTCTGCAGTAGAGCAGAGGGCGCTGTCGCCTTTCTGCAGCAAAAGTTTAGAGGGTGCTTCTGCCTTTCTGCAGTAAGATGTTGTTAGAGAAAAAGAGCCCTTCAAAATAAAAGGACGTATCCACCCCTCTGCAAGAAAGTGTTAGAAAAACCTTCCAAGTACACACCTAACTACAACAAACTATTAGAACATGAAATTGACAGTCATAGGGTGCTGCCGCCTTTTTGCGGTAAAGCAGAGGGCGCTGTCGCCTTTTTGTGACCTTTTCCTGCAAAATTCTTAACAAAAAGGGAGGTTAAATGCAAGAACTCGTTTGTGGGTCCCACTGGGCGTGCCAGAAATGTGATCCTAAGAATTTTATCCTACTCTAACGTGCAAAATAACTTAAAAATGCAAGTGATAAAAAACTAAGAACACTTCAAGATTAGCCAAAAGAGTGATAAAACAAGAAGGAAAATAGATAAAACAAGATACAAATGATTTCACCTTCCTTGCTGTTGACGACTCCTTGATTGACCCTTGATTGAGATGATTTTGTGTGCTCCTTAGATGATTTCTTGAATGACTAAATGTAAGATTGAATGTGCAAAATGATTAGAATAGATAGCTAGATGATGGTAGATGCAAATTGGCAGCATGTAGTTATCAAATGGCTAAGTGTTGAAAATGACCTTGGGGAGGGGGTATTTATAGGAGCATTTGAATTCTCTAAAGAATTCAATGGTCAAGATGCATCCAACAAGGCCAAGATGAAGGGCTATGGTGGGTTGAGAATCCATAAGCCCTCACATCTTGACATGTGGATGGTGAAGTGGCCAAGAGAAGATGAGGTGTAAATGAAGTGTCAAAAATGTACATGAGGTGGAGGAAGGACAAGCCCCTTGGGGAGTGAGAAGATTTCCTCAAAAAGGGATTCTTTGTCCCCAAGTGGGGGTGAAAGGGACATTTGAGGAATTTTGAAATTCCTCAAAAATCTACATGGGAAAAGGAAAGGTGGTTAGGGATATAAATATGAATTAAAAATTCACATTCTTAAGAAAGTCTAAAAGATAAAAGGTGGGCTTCAAAAAAGTGGGACTTGGTCACATGTGGAGATTGTGACAAGTCTAAGGTTCTAGAAGCCTTGGAAGGATAGAATGTGAATTAAAAATTTACATATAAAAGAGGGGAATCTAGGATAAACAAATGTGAATTAAAAATTCACATAGGAAAGGGGGTCAATGCCAAAAGAAGGTAAATGCAAAGGTTGGCCAAAAAGTGGTGCTAAATCTAGCTAATGACCTTAGTTAAGGTTGTGCAAATATTGGATTAGGCTAATTAATGGAAGATTAGAGGCAAGTGGCAAATGTAGGAGGATGTGACATTAATCTTTGATTAAGAGGATGCACATCATAATCATGAATTAATTAAATTAATTCAAATTAGGGCAAGGTTATGGAGGATGTGACAAGGAGAGAGAAAGTGAGGGATTTTAAATTGATTTTAAATCAAAAAGGGAAAAATGACTAAATTAAATAAATTAGTGTATTTATTTAATTTAGAGAGGAAGAAGGTGAAATTAAATACTTACCGATATAAGACAAAAGGTGTAATATTAATTTAATAAATTAATATTTAATATGATAGACGAAAAGGGAGTAAATTTAATCATATGGGAGTGATTAAATTTAGATGTCTACATACACTAAATGATGTGAGATAAAATATGAAATATAAAATGAAATAGATACATTATCAACTCATACCTCTATCAAAGACATTAAGGAATTTTTTTTTGGTAGAAATCACCACCTCCATTGTGTAATGCATGTCAGAAGGGATTTGCATTGATGTCATTAATTAAAAACAAAATAATTTTATTTGACCAAAATCTAAATAACATTATTTACAAACATAATTATTAAAAATAGTAAAATTTACTGTAGTGAAAGTTGACATAGGACCACTACCATCAAGGAGCGCTAATGATGAAGGTCCAACATCCACATATTCATCATCAAATATAGATTTTATGATTATCATTGATATTTACATTTAATAGTGTTGTCACTAAAGTATGCACCCTTGCTGAGTGTAGAACTCAACTACCTTTTGAAACATGGGATGATCTCCCTGAGTGTGGGCTCAGATGCTAGAGATCAACCTGGAGAGAGGGTTGGTTCCCTTTGAGACTTCACTGAGCATGTTGAGAAAAGGGTGAAAGGAAACATAAAAGTGAAACCCATGGCTAATAAGTTGATGCACCAAATTGATTTTCAAACCCACACCATGTTTTGGACACATAAAATGATCAAGAATTTAAACCCAACACATACACAACTCAAAATTTTATGTCTTTGCAATGAGTGTTTCATAACTAGGTTGAGTATGTCAAAGATAGTGTTTAGAAGGAGCTATGAATACTTTCACAACTTAAACTCTATTCTTAACTTGTTAACACAAGTTATATGACCCATAGAAATTCATACTTTCTACATAAAGGCAAGGAAAATAGGACAATTTAATCAAGGGGAAAAGATATCACCACAAGATTACATCAACTATTTGAGAGATTTGCATAATAAACAACAATGAGAAGGTAAAATAACTTATCTTTATTGATAAAAAAAAGTGTTACATATAGTTGTGTACAAGTTTGAAAATGAGTTACATTGCTGCTCCTGCTAGAAAGAACCTTCAAAGGTTACAATACATTGCTAAGAATGAACAAAACCCTCTCCAAAGAAGGCTATGTGTACCCTTTATGCTTTACTAACAACTTGAGTGAATTTAAGACATGTATGAGAAAATAAATGAGGTTCCCCTTGAAAAATGTTCTTGTTTGACATCTTCTTGGCATTGGAAAAGTCCCTCTTTGCTTTAACTCCTTAAAAAGTTCTAAGATGGCATTGAAGAAGGCGGTCTTGACTTTTTCTACAAATTTTTCCTTGTTAGTTGCTAATGTGATTCCTAGATACTTATCAACTGTTAAGATTGTTGTCATTGGTTTATTCGACTGATAACTGCCTCCTTGAAATTGTCTTGCATTGCAATTACATGATTATGAGACATATGTTTTTTAGAAGTTTTGAGTTGGAATAGGCCTTCTTGTTATATGTGAATAAGGCTTCTTTATTATTAATTATGAAGACATATTTAGAGAGTCCTCAATCTTCTCTAACTAGCTTCTTAAATAATTGGATACTAAATTATCACTTCCTTTTTTATATCATTCCCCTTGATTTCTATCTTATTTGACTGCACTGTATAGTCATTTACACACTATCTTCTATATGACATGACATTGTCATTTGCAACTCACTTCCCTCTCACTATATAGTCCTTTGACACTACTTGTATTCTCTTCAAAATACAGTTCATCTCTTATCTCTGTTGTACCCAGGCACCATTTACATTTGGACCATTTCTCATATATGACATATGAATGCCACACTTTGTAAAAGACTTCGGCAAGCTCCAAAGATGAGAGTCTATTAATTAGTATAAATCCTTTTATCCCAGTCTTTACTACAACTAAGATCTCTAACTGAACCTTGTGAGCTTGCAATAGTACCTCCAATGTTAGATCAGTCCTATTCTGCAATATTTTTCTAAGAAGTAAGAAAATCTTCAACCTTTTCATTATGTTCCAAACTAGTAGAAACACATGTCGTGTTGCATGGCACATAGCCTTTTAAACAATCTCATTTTCTCTACCGGGAATAGAGGAAATCCTTGCATCAATTTTCCTATCCTTTTATTCGTCCACAACCACGTCCTCTATGTCTTCCTACTAATACTCTATCTGGTTTATTCTCTTCTCCACATTATTAACTGTTGGTCTTCCAATAGAAGCAGGCCCGTGTCTTCTTTTGACTGCTGATCTTCAAGTGGTAGTAGCCCCGTGTCTTCTTTAAAAAAAGAAATACAACATTACTTATAAAGACAAGCTGCTTCATAGCTTCAAAAGGGGTCAATAATTCTTTGCAATTGTATACCCTTCTAGCCCTCAAAATATCCCTTTGTATGGATGCGGCTTTTTGGGGTCCAAGGCCCACTACAAATTGCAGGGGAGAAAAACCCATTTGTGTGACGCTGCTAGGCTTATGTCAAGACCAACTTGGTTGGTCACTGTAACCATTATTTGTTCGATAGCTTCATACCTGTCATCTGGAGTAAGGAAATGTTCCAGTGAATGAAGCTCCAACGATAATTTCTCTTTTCCAAGACCACATAATGTTGCAACCATGGCCAATGGATTCTGAAAATACCAACTAAGAGCTACAACATGCCTCACAATCCCTCTCTATTTTGTACAAGTTAGTCCTTGGAAAAACTGGAAATTGGGATTTTAGAGCATTAATTTCAGCTTCTAAAATCTCACCTCTACTAGATCTTTGCTTACAATGCATGAACAACCCAACTGGAGCTTTTGTAAACACGGGCTCTTTTCACTCTGACACAAATGCAATAAAATACTAGTTGGTTACTATAACCATTACTTGTTCGATAGCTGATGAACTATAACATATGTTCTGCATCTACAGGGTCACTGAAATCTTTAAGTTGTAAAACCCTATTCAATTCATTTGTAGTGTCACCATCTTTGATAAATTCTCTCGTGACACTTTTTTAAACGATCTTCCACTTCATCTTCTAATTCAAGCTAACTCCTACCCTTTCTGCTCTTCAAAAGGTAGAGATCAATCAAGTCATCCAGTTTTTCATGTGAAATCTGGGATTAGTCTATATGATCTCCCTCGCAAAATTAACCACATCCATTGCAAACGACAGATTGCTATTCCTTGAGAAGTTTATGAACAATGAACAAATAAACTACATGACTCGCAACTTCATGAGTGAGTCCTTTGTCATTATAAGCTCTTAAGAAGATGTTCAAGTGCTTCCATTGAGTGCCCATAGTATTGGAAGTGCATAGCCAAATCCCCATGCATCCTTTAGATGATATGCCCAGTTCCTTCTCAATATATTTCTTTCATGTTTACACCGAGTTCTACGTCTCACAATATTGACATAAAACTTCTTTGATAACTTTCTCATGAAGCATCGAATAACCTGGATTGGGTCAACATAACTTTCCCAATGACACTTTCTCACACAAAGGAGTTGTGAAACAAAGCTCATGGTCAATAAATGTAGTTCTGTATACTACACTGATTGCTTGCAAGATAGCCTGATGATGTCAAGTTTGTTTCCTTCTAGCATTCAAATAGTTGGAATTCTTTTTCTTAGAACTCAAAGAAGTCAATCTGATGCTTTTGTCCTACATAGATTCCAAGCCACAATCGACTGATGGATTATTTCCAACACCTGTAGCAGAAAGAGTGGCTCAAGGAAAATTCACTGTCAGCAATTCACTGTCGGAAAATTCACCATAAGAAAATTTACCATCACAAATTCACCAATAATTCACCGCAAGAAAATTCGCCGCCATCACAAATTCACCGCAAGTAAAATTCACCACCAGCAATTCACCACCGGGGAAAATTCATCACATGACATTTTTAAAATATATTACAAGACTTTGAATTTTTTTTTGCAAAGAATAATTTTCACAGCATTGATAAAAGAATACAAACCTCCATTATTCTTTTTGTGAAAAAAAATTCAAAAGTCTTGGAAATATATATTAAAAATGTTAATGCCATTAATTTTTCATTGGTGGTGAATTTTCCTTAAGATGAATTTGTCATGCGATAAATTATTGATGGTGAATTTTAAGACGATAAATTTACCTGATGCCCAAACAATCCCTAAAGACACCATTAAGACACCATTAACACTGTGTTTGCTTTTGCCAGGAATTGCCTTGTAAATTCTCACCACTGCAACACGATCTCGAGGCTTGCAAGTGTCAACAAGATCATCCTCTACAATGATATCTACTTATCTAGGGAGCCGACCTAGAGCAGAGTTCTCAGGAACTTCCTGCATGGATATTATCTTATGGTCTCTATACTTGCACAGATCGAACTCAGTTAATAAGAGATTCCCTTGGTCATCTTGTGACAAGGTCGACACCCCAAATATTTGCATCAAAACATAATCTAGTTGACATGCCATCACATCTAGAGTACAAATCGAGAAACATTAGCTCGGTTTGGCAGTAATATTTTTTCTTAAATTTTGTCACATGGCGTTATTGGCCTTTTCTCCTCCTTTGAACCCAACATTGGAGGAACTTGAACAATATTGATCTTTGAAGTGAAGGCTAACAAACAATTGTTGAACCCACCCTCTATTCCTATAAGTTCTAAAGCTGCAAATGGTACAATCTCAGGCATCTTCAATCTAAATCCTTTGTCAAAGCACATATCCTAATCTATATGAATAACATCACCAGTGTTGATGTCCATTAAAATATTGTCCAAATATCTGCTTCTTAAACCCAAAATATACACTACCAGGCTCATTGTTGCTACAGTTCTAGAAAACCTTCGTAACTTCAAACTAAAATTTTGCAACTTCTCACTTGGATGTTATCAAATGAATCATGCCCTTGAGACAATAAATCCCATTTATTGCTGATTATGAAGATAGTATAATGCCTTTAGTACTTCACTTGAAGAAAGATGCAATAACCGAATATTTAAACCCTTTCTTGTTACACAACTTTCATTAAATGAAGACAAGATAATGTACAACATTGCAACCCAAAGATTACAATCTACTACAAATGAATAATGGGATTGCAAAACATTTGAAGGGCTAATCAAGACCATTACCTTCATTTCATGATGTTAAAAATATAAATTTTATGATATTAAAAATATAAATTTTATGATATTGCTATTGGGATTCAACCGTGTAGTTTCGAGTCAAACTCATTGACCCATGTTTTGAGCTGGAGCAGTACTGGGATGGGTGACCTCCCGGGACGGACCAGTGCTTCACCACTGTGAGCATCACCTAGATGCAATGAGTGCTAAGTGGACCATTCGATATCATGAGAGATGGGTTCTTGTTGAAACTCTACTCATGAAACATGGGTCAATGAGTTTGACTCGAAACTACATGGTTGAATCCTGATAGCAATATCATAATTTGACACGCTGTGGAAAAATACCTCCTACTTATCAATATAAATTTTATTTAGTTATCAAGTGTCATGTTTTATGTAAGAGAGTCAGAGACACACTTATCCATACATGTACTTAAGAATCTTTAGATCTATATTTTTCATAGTAGAAAATACAATATCAATTTATGCTCTCCAATTTTCTACATGATATCAGAACAGGTATCCTGTGAGACCTCTGATTTCCTTTTATCATTTATCTTTGATTCAAAACAATGATTACAATGGCAATGGTGCATATTCATTCTAACAAACTTGGAGTGCAGATTTGCATGCCATAAAGATCTACCTACCGCATACTTGGGACTTCAAATTCTTCGATTGAACAATTTTTTAATGAAATTAATTCTAACTCCCTCCTTTCATTTACTTGCATTAAAGCCTATACAATCTACAGACCTAATCTCCCTCTACTCCACATATTGAACCAACTCATACTTAGTATTTCATTACTAGCCAACATCCTTCATAGCAACCCATTTAAACTCCACGCAGTGTTATAAAAAATGTGGTGTTCACGAAAGAGGATAATGGTGAGTTAAGATTGAAGAATAAAGGACTTTGAAGTAGTTTCAAAGATGTTGCAGCATAGAAAATTATAAGTATTTTTTCGAACAATTTACTAGTCAAGGGAGATCGATTTAATAAAGGTTTGGAAATCATAGTACAACCGGCAATTAAAAATTTGAGGATGCCACATTATTTATGAAGAAATTTGGCATAAAAGGCAGGTTTTAAGTCATAATTATTAATCATAGCTTTTAAGAAGCCACCGATCTAGTTCCATTGAAGCCACTGCTTGAAAAAGCTAATCGCAATGTTAAAAAGGGGGAATTTGAATTTTAAAAGAGAGACCAAATCAATAGCCATTGCTGCCATATGAAAGAGATCACAACATCATTTTGTAAAGAAAAAACCACCCATGAGGGAGGTCACATGAATATGAAGAAGAGAAGCAACAAGTATTCTTACATTTGAAGGAGGTAATCATGTGGAAATTTTAGTCTATTTAAGGAGAAATTAAGAGTTTGAAAGAAGTCTGAAGAGATAGTAGATCACTTCAAATCATAGAAGAGTGAAGGTGTGTGAAACCACTAAAAGCAGTTGTCATCAAGTATTACATAAGTGTTCTTTTTTGGTTAAATTATAACTATAAAAGAAAATTGTTTTCCAATGGAAAAGGTTGGTAAAAGGGAAAGGAAAGCAAATAAAAATTTAATATGTATGGAAAATACTTTGGAAGAAATTGAGAAAATTAGAAACAAAAATGAACAATTAGAAACAAAAAAATAGGTCACAAAAGGAAGATATATTGAAATTGAGAGAAGAAAATCTTTTGTTCAATGAATTACTTGAAGCTTATGTAAAGGAAAATCAGAGTCTAAAGTTTGAAGCTTATGTAAAGGAAAACCAGAGTATAAAGTCTAAACCTACACTATGTAATGTATCATGTGCTACAAGTGATTTGTTTTATTCATTAGATGAATTGTTTGATAAATGTGATATAGCTAAAGCCTCTCTTGATGAAAAGTGTAAGGAAGGCAACAATATTATTGAATCTACAAATCTTGCTTGTTATGAGGATAATGAAACATATGTTCTTAAAAAAATGTTGGATTTAAGATAATGAAAAAAATGGGATATGAAGAAAAAGGTTTGAGAAAATATGGACAAGGAATTATACAACCCATTGAGCTAATAGTAAGGCCAAAGAATGAAGGCCTTGGATATGCTAGTGGAAATAAAAAATGATAATACAAATGTTACAAGTTCAAACAACTTATTTCAAGAAATACAATGCATACAATGTTCTAATTGTCATAGGCATGGACATAAAAAATAAATGTGTTGGGATCTTCATCCTTGCAGTATCTGTGGATTGAAGAAGCATTTTGAGAAATTGTGTTGGAACAAAAAGTGGAAGAAACAACCTTTAAAAGATAGTATATAGATGAATTATAGGTGAATTGGTGTATGTAGTTGGAAAAATGTCACAAATATGTTCAAAATGTTGTACATGCATAAATATTCTCATGTCAGACAACTAATAAATCAGGGTCAGATATCATCCTAGAAACCATATAATCTAGTCTATGAATTTTGACTACTATAAAGGCTACTTGAATTCTATCCATGTAGTTGTATGAGATTTGAATTTGGAGCACTCATATATGTAAAAGTTGTACGGTTGATCACAAAGATCATTGTTGAATGGTTGCAACATTGATTGTAAAGATCATTGTTGAACCTAAAAGTTGTACTCTTGATTGTAAAGATAATTTTTGAACCTAAAAATTTGAAGTATTCATCGTAGAGATCATTGTTGAATAGTTGTAGCATTGATCACAAAGATCATTGCTAAATTTGTGAAAGATTTGATCACAAAGATCATTGTTAAAATTGATCATAGAGATCATTGAAGCTTTTGGTTGCAAAGATCATTGTTGAAGTTGATCACAAAGATCGTTACTAATCATTGAAGAAATTGATCGAAAAGATCGTTGTTAAAATTCATTGAAAAGATTGTTGTTGAAATTGATTGCAAAGATTGTTGTTGAAATCGAACGAAAAGATTGTTGTTGAAATCGATCGAAAAGATCATTATTGAAATTGATCGAAAAGATCATTGTTGAAATTTCAATCATAAGATCATTGTTGAAGTTTATTGTAGAGATCATTTCTAAATTTGTGAAGTTCTTGACCATAAAATTCATTGGGAATGCTTCACTTCCTTTATTGATATAACTATGGAGAATGTCTTACCATGGACAAAGATGGATAAAAGTAGTCAAAGCTATTCAAAAGAAGGTTAAGTTTTCATACATTGAAGAAGACATTTGTGTTAAATATTCTTCATTTGTACATGGGTAGCTAATAAACCTGTTTGTTATAGGTGGCCGTCATCATCTAGTTAAGTTGTGTGATAAAATAAATTTTATGGGGGGTGTTACAAATATAAACTTTATTTAGTTACCACATGTCATGTATCATGTAAGAGACACACCTATCCATACATGTACTTAAGGATCATCTTTGGATCCATATTTTTTATAGTAGAAAATAGAATATCAATTTATGCTCTCCAATTTACTACACATGACATATTATATCCTACTAATTATGTAAAGACAAAATGAAAGGATTAATATGTGAGTGAAGTAAATAGCCCCCAAAATCTCTCCATTCTTATGCATCATGGTAAACCTTCCTTCATTATTCCTGCAATGTGGTGTAAAATAGAGCAACCAAATGCTTCTTCTAGCAAAATAAATGTAACCAGTACAGGGACATTACTCATGAGTTATTTTGAGCATGCTTGATGATTTGTTGTAACCCTTGAAAGATTCTTGTTTCTTCACACCACATGCCATGCTTTTGTCCCCAACGTGGATGAAACTTTGAACAAACAATTGTTAGTCTCATGTTGCTGCCATTAACTTCCAAGAGGCCTCTTTAATGTAACAAACAAAAAACCCCTAGAACTCATGCTACGTGAAAGGAGGGAAAAAACAAAACAAATATTATTCTTTTCTTAGCATTAAGCGTAGCACAAATATTATCTCTCATTCTCCTTTTTTCTTAAGACTAGTAGAGGCTTAGGATAAAACATATATAAAAATAACTTTACAAAATGTCTTTCAACCCTTCTAGTGACTATTTTTGTCAAGGAATGTCAAAAATATCAATAAATATATTTACTATTTTTTTACAAATAACATATCTATGGACTTAACATGACTGCATAATCAAGAGATGAAGGGCCGAGAGGTGGAGGATGAATGCTCTGACCTTGGAATTTCATTACATATAATTATTTACATTATTTTTCATTCATAATAGATTAATATAAGTTAACCTTATATTTCAAAAAATATATACTAAATTGTATATGCTTATTAAAAATTACCTATCGATCAATATTGAAGTTGTGCTATTAAGTAATTCATCTATCAACACAATATTATCTAATATAGATGTATCCTTCTTGCATATATGTATATATCACGCTCCTAAAAATTTGGAGCATCCTTTGAATTTTTTTTATCCTCATCATCCTCAAACCCACAGTCATAGATAGATCGATAGGTACAATAAAGGTGAGGTGAAAATTGATGCCTAGAAGACTTAGAGTCAACAAAATATGAAAATGGAATACTATACTACATTAAAGTGTGTGTGAGGGAGCTAATTAACTATAAATTCTCCACCTCAATTCTCTCCTTCACACCAGAAGGGATCATCACATGTTGAATGTTTCTTGTAAAAATACTTACCTCTACCTTGAAAATATTACATGTCAAAATAATTTAGAATCTCATTGAGGAAAAAAACACAATAGAGTTTCCTCAAGAAATATTATGGGAAATTGTTATTGTTACATGAGGGATGGTAAAAACAATATGCCACCTATACAAAAAATGTCTCTTATTCATTGGTGTTGAAACCAATGAATAGAAAATCTCTTGTAACTTTTATGCAAGGGTGCATTGGTACTTAGATCAATAAACAATGCACACAAATCATTTTTCTTTTTCTTTTTTACTTGTTTATATGATAATTTTGAATAGCATAATTACCATTTGTTATCTTTATAAATGGATCATATGTTTATTTGGCCACTAATAGAATCTATATAAGAAATAGTACATTCTAATGATGTTTTGTATAGTGCCCCTTAGTTTGTTCTCGGTTGACTGACTATTTTTTGTATTAGATTGGGAAATTATGATACTTTGCTTGATGTTGGATTCACTGTTATGATGATAGTTGATGATACTTTTATCATCAATATTTTATGATTATGCTATGACTGGTATATGGATTTAATTGATTTCATGGATTGATCTTGCTATGCGCATCAGTGATTATCTCACAATTGTATGTTGTTAGCATTTCATTATTATGCATTGATGTATTTTGGTGAAGGGGAACAGTGTCACATCACTCACTTGTGAGTGCCTTGTGACACTGCGACTTTCCTTTCATGATATGTTTGATTGTTTGACTATGCATATGCTTGACCGTGTGATTTGTTGTAGGTTGCAAGTACTAGGCATTGACTCCACCTAAATTTTCAGGTTTGAGCGTGCCTTAAACCCAATGGAAATCATTGATGAAGATAGCATTTGGTCCCTATTTAGCTATCATCCTTGAAGAGGATGAGCATCCATTTGTACTACCTGTCAGTGTGGTCGGTTCAGCTTAGTTTGTCAATGTTGTTGTGTTGTTTTCCGACTCACTGTGAAGTCGGGTATTGTTTGGTATTTCATCCATTTGATTTAAAGTTGGTCGATTAGTGCTTTGATTAATTATTGCATTAAAATAAAGTTATTGAAGTTAAAAAGGGAATTTTTGATAATTAAATAAATGCTTTAATATGATTGTAGTTTTGATAAATAAATATAATCAATTCCTTTATTTGGTTTAAATAAATTAAGATTATGTTTTAATATAGAAATAATAAAATAAATACATTTGTGCAAACAAAATTAAAATGAAAGATTAAATTAATAAATAAAATATCTTAAAGTTAGTTTATTATGTGCAAATAATTAAGGATATGTTTATTAATAAACATATTGAGGAGTGGTAGTAATCAATAGTAGGAAAATTAAATAAATTAATTTAAAGAAAGGAGTTGCATGCAACAATGGATATGGTGGAGTGGTTAATAAATTGGCTAATTTGCTGAAGAAAGGGGCCCTTTTGCACAATTTTTGGAAAAAACTAATCTTGTTGCTTCCCATGAATGTTTCTTGTTTTTTTTTCTAGTTTCAGGGGTTCTGGTTTTGGACTTATGCAGTGTTTTTGAGATTTTGAAGTGTGTTGACGCTGCAAGCAGAGAGTGGTGAGCTCGACATCAACCTTCATTCTGACAAGCGGGAAAACTAGGTTCCTTGCTTATCTCAAATCTAAATCTGTAGAAAATGGAAATGGATTATTGTTCTGCTTGAAATAAATTAATTTCTTGTTTAATTCTAAGATCAACATTTTAGTAAATCCAGAGTTATTCAACTGCAACAATTTTCTAAATCTATGTATTTTTGTGTAGCTTAGCTTTTTGCTTAAATCCCCTCTTGATCTCGGTTTTGGAACTATTGTTGTTGTTATGTGCTTTGTTTGGATAACAATTTGTCTTTCTTCATGTTGAAATTACATTTTCTCAATAGTCTCTAAAACCTTGCAAGAATTCCCAACTTTGTTTCATATTGTTTCATATAGCCGATTCTTTATGGCTAAATGCATTCATTTCTTGGCATGATAAGTCGTACCCTGTAACTAGGTGTTGAGTTCTTGTTATACTTGCACCTTAATGGCTCCATTCTCTAAACTCTTTTTAGGTGTCTTGGGTTGAGTTTGGAGATATTCCTCTGGCTACCTTCTAAGCGTCGCCCTTCATAATCTTGCATTATTGTGGCATATAGAATATCAATGGAAATCCCCATGATTATCTCATGCTTGTGTCATGGCTTGCGTAGTGTTTAATTAGAGTTCTTGATTGCTTTTAGACTCCAACTGCACACCTCTTTCTATTAATTTATGTTGTACGTGGTGAGACCATTCTACGTCCCATGAAGATTTTGAGATAGTGCTCTAACTTGATATTTGGTTCAACTTAACACTTGAATCTAGCAGCCATAGTTAGACACCTTTGTAATTCGATTATTCTTGCCTTTTTGTGTTTCTTTTGAACCACCCTCTGTGTGTTTGAGAATGTGGTGGATGGTATGTGAAGGAAATTAGAAATGTGTGTTTGAAGATTGTTTATTAAATTTTGATTTAGCCGAACCACCATGCTTATAATACTCCATGTTTCCTTTGTAGATATCGATGGCTATATGATGTCTTGCTTTGCCATCAAAATTGGATAACAATTCTCTACTTTTTCCTTAGTCACTAGACTCTCCTTACCACCTTTCATTCTTTGGAATTAGATATTTTAATGTGTTTGTAACTGTATATCACAAGAAGTTGTAAATTCGACTAACTATCTTTCGCTTTATTCAATTTTGATATTTGATTGTTATGAAGTGTGTATATATATATATATATAATAGGATAATTTGTGAATAAATATGTATCTATATATAAATATGGCTATATATATACATATATAGTTATTGATATGGTTTAAAAACTACATTATGTATTAATAAAAAAAACATAACCTTGCTTTGGTAATATAAAGACATATGTGAATAGATATATAAATATGTATATATATATGCTGAAACATGTGTATATATATACATGCTTATATATGTTTATATATATATATAATATTGTATATGTGCATGTGTGTATATATATGATGAGATCAATAAGTGAACATTTCTTCCTTAGTTATTAGTCAATCATGTAAGAGAAATAAATGAAATAAAGGAAAAATTTGGATATGGAAGGATTAGTGCATTGTATAAATGGAAGATTAGTGTATATGGAATAATAGATTATTCTTTGGATTAAGATGAATGCTTAGTAAACATGTAATTGGTTGCATTGTAAATTCACCCTGTATACTATGGCTACATTATTGGATTGTGTTGGTTGTATGAAGTAATTTGAATGAGTAATGGAAATGGGGATGATTGTGAGCTATTGTTCAATGTTTAAGTCATTATGTGAGGTGGATATTGGAAGTCTTCCAGAGGCTTGGGAATTATGTTATTAGTTAAATGTTTATGTGGACCCTTGAACTTGGTTGATGTGATACTTGCGATGTGTTGATATGGGTCTTTTTCCATGCACTCTTTATTTGTATTACAATTGTGTTTGAGAACGAGATGGTCCATGCCTTGCTCAAGTTATGTACTTTTGTGGTCTTTGTTTTATGTGTATGATGGATTTACCCTATTGATTTTATTGGGTCTCCTAGCTGCTAGAAGGGGGAGTGGCTCTCAATGGGGGTTGATGCACAAAGGGGCACCAGGGTAATTCATGTGGGAGTTTCTTAACTTAGTGATAACTTAAAATGAATTAGGGGGTTGGGTAGTTTACACATTAATCAAGATAAGTGAATGTCTCACCCATGCTTGTAGTGCTCGTTTAGGCTAAGGATGGGTTGAGAAGGCCTAGTTGGAAAGACCAACTTCCTTGTCCTCACGAAAGGAAGATTGGTTCCACATGTGTCACCCTATGAGGCCAATGCCTAGTGAGAGGCTGTCAGGGTAACCATAGATGGGGGCCAGCGTTTAGTGAGAGACTGTCAGGGTAACCCATGTTAGGACCATGAGATCACACTCTTCCCTCTGTAGACTAGTATTCCCTTATTTTTTTTCTTCCCTTGGTGTGTGATGTCCTCTGAAAGTAATGTATGTTCTTTTGTGATGTTATTATTGTTGTAATGTCATATGCTCTCTGTTTAGCCTTGTTATGTCAAATTGTCGTCGCTTAGTTGTTGTTGTGGGACCAGGTGTTATCTCCTAGCATGGGGGGTGGACCTTTAGGTTCTACATGGTTAGGTGGAATGTGCCATGTACTCCATGTTAAAAGGCATAGGACAATTGAGAGGGGGGGTGAACCAGTTGTCACCAAATTCAAACATAAAACTCCTAACACTTATCAACTTCACAACCACACTATTTTATTATTATGGACATGAAATGCAGATAATAGAAATTAAAATCAACACAATGAACACCATATTTTATGTGGAAAAACCAATAAGGGAAAAACCATGGTGAGGATTAACTCACAATGTAAAGTGATCAAAAAATTGAGTACAAGAGGCTCATTGCCTAAAATAGGACTCACTGTCTAGATACAAAGGCTCACTACCTACAAAAAGGACTCACTATCCAACATGGAGGCTCACTACATATAGATACAAAAGATAACATAAAGATCCACCAAAATAATTTACACACATCTGCAGCCTCGATCAGAAGATTGTAGAAACCTTCAACTCACTACTTTTAGGAATATAACACAATGAAGTATTGCTGCCTCAACTCACTTTCACACAACTTTTCTCTTCACTTGTGGCTTACTTTGTTACTTTTTCATCATCTAATCCTTTGCATCTTGAATTTCATTTATACCATCTTCAAATTTAGAAAAATTCTCCAAGGTCAGCCACATACACTTCATTTCATAAATTCAAAGTAGGTTGGCAACTCAACATTCTCGCAGTCGAAAAGAATGAGAGTGGACCAATTAAACACTTAACCAAGAACAAAAGAAACATCTCGAATCAACCACATGCTTCCTGAATTAAATTTTAAATTCTTCATATGAAGTGTAAACACTAGGTTTTCCTAACTTAATGAAAATACAAATGAACATTGAAGTACATGCTTTCCAATAAGAAGATAACAAACAAATGACGTAAACTGCTTTAGCATGCACGAGAACACATCTTAGATGCTTCCAAATACATCTACAATAGGTGTAACAACCCTCAAACACAAAAATCTTTTCAATAGTCCATTCAGACTATGCAATCCCACACAACAACTCTAAAGCTCATCTTCCAGAGCACCAAAACTTGAACATCTCTGTCAGAATGTAGAGCACATCATTACAAGACATATTCTAGATCCACAAGACCTAAAACAAAAAAGTGAAGGAATACAAAGTAGAAATACTTCTCCCAGTCCATAGATAACCAACTCTACCAAAATAGTTCACACACTGGTGAACACAACTTCCACCTTCCGTCAAACCAACAACAACAAATCAAGAGATATCACCAACATATCACCAACAAAAAACCTTTAGATCCAAACGAGAATAAGATCAACATGAAGCACATTCTAAACACATACATAACTTGACTTCACTCTTTATTAATTTTCTCAAAAGCATTTGGTTACCCATCATTTCAGCACATTTACAACATCATATGGATAGCTCCATGTACTCACAACATCTTAACAACATCTCAACTATACTTGCACAATTTGCAACATTCTGAACTATGTTGACATCAATAACAACATTAATGAAAAAACCACCAAACTTGCTCATACTTGCAACAATCTCCCCCTTTGTCATTGATGACAACACATTATGTGAAAAACCATCAAAGACCACATTCTCCTTTAAGCACCCTGCACAATATTCTGAGAGAACTCCTTTTCTCTTTCTCTTTTACTATTTTTCACATGAATCTCTCTCCCCCTTTGACATCAGTGGAAAATACCAAAATCCTTGATCACTCCCCCTTAGGAGTGCACCCATTCAACTCATACTACAACAATGAAAACTTTCTACTTCCCCTATGGAGTAGACACATTCATTAGTCTAGATAAATGAAGATTATATGAATCCATTGGACTGATGCACCTCCATGTGCAGCTATTTTGGAGGGCTAATGACCCCCAACCTCTCCCTAACATACTCAAAAGTATCCTTTGGTAGAGCCTTAATGAATATATCTGCAATCTGTTCCTTTGTTGACACATACTCCAGCCTGACTTTGTTCTCTAACACCTTCTCTCTTAGGAAATGATATTTGATAGATATATGTTTTGTTCTTGAATCATTACCAAATTATTTAAAATGTTTATAGCACTTGTATTGTCATAGAAAATAGGAATATGCCCATCACATACCACTCCAATATCTTTCAGAGTTTGCTTCATCCATAAAACCTGTGTGCAGCAGGATGTTGCAACAATATACTCTGCTTTTGTAGTGGATAAAGAAACTGAGTCTTGTTTCTTACTTAACCAAGAAACCAATCTTCCGCCAAGAAAGAAAGCATCTCCACTAGTACTCTTCTGATCATCCACACAACTAGTCCAATCTGCATAATTATAAGCACTTAAAGTGAAATCAACAACCTTAGGATACCATAAGCCATAATCTGGTGTACCTTTAAGATATATCTGAATATCCTCTTTACAACTATAAAATTTGCTTGTTTAGGATCTTCTTGAAATTTAGCAACTAAACATATTACATGCATGATATCCAATCTAGTAGTAGTAAGATACATTAGTCCACCAATCATAGATATGCATTTTCTCTGATAAGCTTTAGCATATTCATCATCTTTACTTAGCTTACATCCGGTCACCATAGGAGTACTAACTGGTTTGGAGTCATCCATTCCAAACTTCTTTAACAACTCTTTCACATACTTAGATTGTGAAATGAATATCCCTTTATTAGTTTGATTTACTTGAAGACTAAGAAATAAATTCAACTCACCAATCATGGACATTTCAAATTCTTTTTTGCATTTCCTTTGCAAATCTCTTACACATACTTTCATTTCCTCCAAAGATGATATCAACATATACTGCTATTATCAACATATTGTTACCTTGCACTTTGAAGTAGATATCGCTGTCAGTAGAGCCTTTGTTGAATCCTTGTGTCGGGTATCTATCCAATCTTGCATACCATGCTCTGGGAGCTTGTTTCAGTCCATACAATGCCTTATTTAATTTACAAACCATATTTGGTTTGTCTGATAACTGAAATCCTTCAGGTTGTTTCATGTATACTTATTCTTCCAATTCACCATTCAAAAATGCATACTTGACACCATCTGATATACCTTGAAATCGTTGTGGGTAGAAAATGCCAAAAACATCCTAATATCTTCCATTCTTTCCACCAGGGAAAATGTCTCTTCAAAGTATATTTCTTCAACTTGTGAGTATCCCTTGCATACAAGTCTTGCTTTGTTTCTTATAACTTCACCATTTTCATTCAACTTATTCCTGAACACCCACTTTGAACCAATTACATTCTTATTCACAGGTCTAGGAACCAGTTCCCATGTCCGATTCTTCTCTATTTTTTGCAACTCTTCTTTCATAGCTCTAACCCAACTTTCATCTTCACATGCTTCACATACAAACTTAGGTTCAATTTTAGAAAGTAAGCACAAATTTAACTTAGCTACTACTTTACTTCTTGTCTTCACACCTTCACTCTTATCTCCAATTAACTGTTCTTTCAGATGATTCTTCTGGACATACTTAGGAGTCTTAACAATAGGTTCTGAAGTTTCTTCTTCTTCTTCTTCAATCTGCTCTTCTTCCTCCTCCTCCTTATTCTCTTCAAGTACTTGTTTGTGGATAGAATCATAAGGATTAACTTCACTTATCTCAATGATTCTATGCATATCCTCATCAACCTTCACATTAGCACTCTCAACAATCTTCCTCAATCATTTATTAAAGTATCTATATGCTTTGTTGGTAGTTGAATATCCAAGGAAAATCCCTTCGTCACATTTAGCATCATACTTCCCAAGATTTTCATTATCTCTTTTAATGTAACATTTGCTTTCAAACACCTTAAAGTATTTCACAATAGGAGCCTTACCAGTCCATAAATCATAAGGATTTTTTGTGTTGTTGCCTCTGATCTGAACTCTGTTAAGAATATAAACAATAGTGTGTATTGCCTCTCTCTAGTATACATCAGGTACATTTGCTTCTTTCATCATGGTTCTTGCAACTTCCCATGTAGTTTGGTTCTTTCTCTCAACCACTCCATTTTGCTGAGGGGTTCTTGGAGTAGAAAAGTGTCTCTTTATGTCATGCTCTTCACAAAATGCATTAAACTCACTAGAAGTGAATTCTCTGCCTCTATTAGATCTCAAACATTTGATTCTTAGGTTCACTTCATTTTCTACTCTTTCTTTGAACACTTTAAACCTATCTAGAGCCTGAGTCTTTTCTCTAATAAAAGAAACCCATGTCATTCAAGAATAATCATCAATAAAGAGCATGAAATACCTATCACCATTTAGGATTCCTATTCTAGTAGGACCACAAAGGTCTGTATGAATTAATTCCAAAATTTTGGTAGTAGTTTGCTCTTTCCTTTGAAACTGCATCTTGTATGTTTCCCTAGCTGACAACTTTTGCAAACAGTATTAGTAGGCTTTATTGTTTTAGGAAAACCTTGTACAACATCTCTTGAATTGATCTTGACCAGATTATCAAAGTTTACATGTCCCATTCTTTGGTGCCACAATCAAATTTTATTAACCTGAGATACAAGGCACTAACCATCAACACCCTTAAGTTGATAGATGTTTCCATGAGTTCTCCTTCCTACAACAACCATAGCTCTGGATCCTTTTATGATCTCACAAGCATTATCTTGAAACAAAAATTTAAAAACTTTTCTACACATCTATCCAACACTCAAAAGGTTATGCCTTAGACCCTTTACATAATATACATCATCAATGTTGTGTATTCCATCAAAACTAATTGTACTTTTCCCAACAATCTTTGCCCCTGAATCATCACCAAACATGGCCAAACCACCATCATACTTTTCAAGTTTAGTAAACTTAATTTTATCTATGGTCATGT
This sequence comes from Sequoia sempervirens, assembly GCA_007258455.2. Lineage (NCBI taxonomy): Eukaryota > Viridiplantae > Streptophyta > Pinopsida > Cupressales > Cupressaceae > Sequoia > Sequoia sempervirens. Next base: position 924,077,852 of record VDFB02281492.1, read on the forward strand.
GATTAGAACATCCACTATCAATCATCCAATAGTCTTCATCCCGTCTAGCATGAAATTTTGTGACCAAAGTACCTTCCATCCCATCCTTCTTGTTTTCTGAATCACTTTTTCTTGCACAATAATTCACTCTAATCCATCTAGATTTACTATCCAAAGCTAAGAACAATAATTCACTATCATTATTCTCATAATCAGATTCATCATCAGAGATTTCAACTTCTTTTATAACATAGTACAACTTTTTGTATTTCTTATCCTTTCTATCTTTATGATCTTTGTTCTTCATATGTACAGTTCTATTTGGAAATCTTAAAGCATAATGACCGATATTACCACAACTGAAACATTTAAAGGGAAACATACCTTTATACTTACTAGTACCTTTCTTCAACTTCCTTGTAAAGTTCACTTCCAACTCAATTGAACCATCACTATTCGAATCATCTTCAATCTTTGTTGCTTTAAATGTTGTTTCTGTCTTTTCCTCTTTCTTTCCAAACTTTCTCATCTCAAATGCAGTCAAGGTGCCAAACAACTCTTCTTTAGTATATTTCTTTGGATCATATGTTTCCTCAATAACTGAAACTTTTTCACTGTAACATTCTAGTAGAGTCATTAGAATCTTCTCAATTATATCTTCATTAGTCAAAGTACCCCCTTGATTTCTAACTTCATTTGTTGCTAGATAATTTCTCTGAAAATAGTTTACAATATCTTCTCCTTCTATTTTCATATTCTCATATCTACGCTTTACCGTCAGCTTCTTTGTCAATTTCACTCTATCATTTCCCTCATAAGATCTTCCAAATTCTTCCAAACTTCATAAGCAGTTCCTCTAGAGATAACATTTGTTCACTCAGTCTTGGATAAAGCACTGTAAATAACATACCTCGCTTTTTCATTCTCCTCATAAACAAAAACCTCATCTATAGTAGTAGGACCACTCGCCAGAGCAACATACTCTATCTCAACAACCTTCCAGGTCTTGTAACCAAGAGAGATAATATATCCTCTCATATGCACTTTCCAGTCACTGTAATAAGATCCATCAAACATTGGGATTACCAACTTATGTGCCATCGAATCTTCCTTAAGCGGTTAAGCTCTACACCAAGGAACCTAGCTCTGATACCAATTGTTAAAAGGCACAAGACAACTAAGAAGGGGGGTTGTATCAGTTGTCACCAAATTCAAACAGAAAAATCCTAACACTTATCAACTTCACAACCACACTATTTTGTTATTAAGTATGAACATGAAATGCAAATAACAAAAGTAAATATGTGAGTAATGTAATTATCTTTCTTTTGTGTTTTTTTTCAGTCGGTCTTTCGATAATTAATTCTATGGTGTGAAGAAGCAAAAAAAATGAAACCCATTATTGCAAAGTGCAGAGAGATAAAAGCAACCCATGAAGCAGAGGAATGACACCCATATGCAGAATTAAAGTGAACATACATATGCAGGAAAAGAAAAGCAAACCCACATTGTAGAACCGCAAGAAAAAAGGAGACAAATTTTTTAACATAAGCTATATCTTCATTATATTTATATAATTTGATAGGTACATCATCAAAATGGCTTAGAGGCCACACTTTTAGAGTATATTTTTATATATATTATGTATCTTCTTTATATAGCTACTATAAAGCCTTTTCCAGGAATATGTACAAAAAATGGACTAATGGGTATTATTTCTTAAAAGCATAAAAGGAAATTTTCAATCATAGGCATGAGTAGCAGCAATGGAGGCATCAATGGTAGTTTCTGGGATCACTTCATCAGCAAGGGAGACATCAAGACCAACAACATTCACAAGAGAAATGACAAGTGGCAGAGGGAACACCGGGTTCTTGAAGGCGGTGTACTAGTTAATGTCATAAAAGGGCACCATGTTGTACAGGTGAAATAGAAAGTGGCATGCACGGGTGACCCTCTGATGATGCTCTTCTTGCAAATGGATGCAAAAAACCGCTCAGGAATGACAACCGTGGTATGACTATGTCTTCTTCAATGTACTTCCGAAGGTTGCTTGTCATTGTCAAGCCTATGCCAAACACAACGTTTGCTACCACCTCCCCAAGGCTGCCCAGATAATTCTTCAGAAATATCTCAAGCACCAGACAAAGAGCCAACAACTTGGGAACTACAATTTTGAGCATGGATGCGACAAAGTGAGAGCACACATCAATATTAGATCTATACTTTTCCTCATAGTCAATGCAACCCCTCCCCAAAACCCACTTTATTGTTATAATGGCCAAATAATGCTTATTCTTGGTCATTCATTTGATGCGCCTAGTTGAAATTTCATCAAGAAAAGTCAACTGGGATTTCTTGCATACTAGCTTGATTGGTGTATTCATGGCAACAAGCTATATGCAATTATCTAATGCTAGCTCTACATGTAGACTGCTTAAGTCTAAGCTCTATGCAAATTCTACGCAACTACTAACGCCGAATGCCAAGCCAATTACCTATTACCAATTTTGCTAAGATTGCTAAGTGTGAATTCGCTATTTCCTAAGTACCTATTTATAGAAATGACCAGGATAGGTGTGGTAATTTGCATACCATAAACATGATGTTAATCAAGTACTATCTTGAAAATTACACCAAGGCTCGCTCAAATTTCCCACCCAACTATGTCTACTAGGTATGATTTGTTGCGTGCAAGGATTAATAGGAGCTAATTAATTAGCATAAACTGGTGGCAGTCTTTGGTGGTAGTTCATACAGCCGAATGCTGAGGTGTTGCATTGCAAGCATTTTTTGAAATCCAAGGAAAAACTCATATCTCTTCAAGCACTTATTGCATATTTGGCTTAATCATTATGTTTGGGATATTAATTTCCACGACATACAAATGCCTAAGCTTCCTTCAAATTGTCAGCTCAAGTTCCAAGAAAATCACGTCGGAGTACATCATTACCAAAGGTCATTATGAATTCTTGTCATTTCAAAATGGCAAGTAATTCATTTTGCACGAGCAAATAACTGGCAGTACATGCCAAATTTAATGTTAGAAGGTGAGTGTTGTTGGCCACCCAAAGAAGGAAATAAATAAGTATTGCATTGCAAAAGGCTAGCATTGTGAAAGCTTTTTAAACATGCTACCTAGAGCAAAAGAAGTTTTGAGTGCAACCAGAGCTGAGGTAAATTGCAGAAAATTTGAGCTAAATAGAAGTATCCAGTAGAAGGAAAATGGTAGGAAGTTCTCAAGCAGAGGCACAAGTAGAAGTGTAGGGAGAGGTAATGCAAAGCTTATTTGATGCTACATGCAACATCAACCATCTATGTCTTGAAGACATCTCTTATGCTTTGCCTGGTATACCTAATAAACCAAAATGGGTAAACACATGGGTCCTGGATAAGCCCAAAAGTTATAGAAACCAAAGTCTAATCAAGGAGGGAGGACTGAGATAATATTCATGATCTGATTCTCGCAAAGAACCCTAATTATTTGAGGGAGGCGACCTGTGAAAGGATGAATAAATTCAGTGACCCGATAGAGACTTTGGTGCAGAAGCTATGGTTCAATGGGCTCCCACAATATATGGTCTTGTTTGTGCACTATTTCCCAGAACTATTTGATGCATCCATCAAGCATTTCAACCCGAGCACTAACACCATTGAGGGTCGAGAGTTAAAGGTTAATATATGCCTAGGAGCTATCTAGAATATGTTGTGCATCCCTGACCAAAGCTCAAAAGAGGAAGAGCCATTCACTCCAAAAAAGGGGGAAGAAATATGGAGAACTAGACAAAAGGCTTTGGAATTTTATAACAAAGAAACCCAAAGACTTAAGGAAAATTAGTAAAAGCCACCAAAGATCCAGGCGTCACACAATGCCTTCCCAATAGACATGTAGGAGGCCTTCTCAATGCTGGAATTTGTTTGCGGCCTAGACACTAACAAGGATGTGCACGAGTTTCAGTTGGGTCTGGGGTTTCAGTTCCATAGACAACATTCCTATTTCTAGTATGATTTTGCACAATTCCTTGTTGATGAGATGATAAGTCAAATAAGGGACTACCAAATGCAATGGAGGTTCAGGTTTCCTTCCTTCCTTGCCCATATATTTTTGCATCATAACCTTGATTTCTTCAAGAAGCATGTGAAGTTGGCTATTTTTTTAGGATATGGAAAAAGGAGGTCAGTTTCTGTATGGAATCCTCTTCTCTCCTCTACTTACGATTATTATGCATTTTCAGATTATTTCTTGACTCTGATTTTGCAAGATTCAAATGGAGATGATGGTATAGAGTGACTCACCAAGGAGAAAACAGGGTATATGTAGAACTTCACTCCCAAATGTCACTAGTTTCTCAGAGTGGATTTCACATTCATTTGGATGCGTAGTTTCACCAAGGAACCATTTTTCCTTTTGACATGTGTCACAAATCGGGTACGAGCCCTTGAAATGTTTTGGAAAGTATCCCTCATCGACTACACCTTTTGTGGGGGAAAGGCCAAGAAAAAAGGGGTTTTCATTAACGGTTTTTCATCTGCCCGCTAAGTTTTAAAATGGTGGTCATGAACAAGAAATAGACGCACAAATTATTGGAAGATAAGCTGGCTCACTCGGGGTTGGTAATGATTTGCGATAAATGGAATTACAACCCCGAAAATGAATTTCCAAATAAATATGTAAAGGTAATGCACAGTCCCTGACCTTACTGGGAAAAGAGGCAGAACCTGCTCAAAGATCTGGATGATATTTTCATTGACTTGATTCATATTCCTACAAAGGATAGTAGGCTGCCATGGCATAGGTTCTACTTCATCGCGACGAAGTATGATGAGAAGCACAAAATAGAAGCTAACCTTCGAAACAAATTATCAAAAATAGAAGGATGGAAAGAGGAAAAAATTAGAGATTTCTAGGTGTGCCGGCAAGAAATCAACAAACCCAAGGCCCCTTATGGAAGCATGGCATTGGATGATGAATTTGATAGATTGTGGAATGAGGCACACACAGATTCTGACGTGAGTGCTGATAAGGATGATGACTTCGGTGAGGAGTCCAAAGAGCATGTGGGGAAAGGAAAGGAGAAGGAATCAAAAGTGTTGTCGGTCTTCGCTCAACAAAAGAGGAAGGCAATAGAGTGGCCTAGCCAAATTACTACAAAGGATGAATGTATTGAGAGCTTTGTGGACACTCACCTAGACCGCAACAAGGACAATAACGACTCCACAATAATCAAAAACTATAGACGTGGAGGACTCCCTGCCCACCAAATGCTTACACACAGAAAAAATTGTTGGGGAAGGTTCAAAAGAACCCGCAACAAGTTAGGAGGCAATGGTGAGCCAACAACAACAATCATCTAGTTAGTAGGTAAAATTTGCTCCTTTTTCTCTTACTTTGCAATCTCTAGTGTCCTTTGCTATCTCTACGGTGCCTATCACTACAAGTGTCAGCCCTTCCTTTTCTACCTTTGTCACAATGGTCCCAACTCTCCCATATGAGGCCATTTATCTTGATTCCTTTGTAGACCCTTACATCATGCGTCGATGTCCAATCTGCTCTTGCCTCTCTTTCTACGAGCATGGCCACTATTGACCCCCCTCCTGCTACTACTATATCAAGCCCAACCTAGTACGCTTAGCAAATGGAGTTTGTCTCAACTCCAATTTTACCACAACACCTAATGAGTCCTCTCGTGGGGTCACAAACCAAGCTTTGGCATGTCCCTCATTTCTCCCCATAAACAGTTGATCTCCCAAAGAAGAGAATGCCCATAACTACTACCCTCACATTCCCTTTTTCCCCACCTCCTGGTACACCTTTCACAGGCGGGCTAGTTCAGTCACCAACCTAATTTATTGTACAAGGCACTGTTACAAAGGAAGCATGAGCTCTCAAAATCCAAAAGTGAAAGGCCAAGGATGACAAGAAGCTGACAGAGCCAAAGGTGTATACCGTTTACAATGAAGCTCAAAAACTGGTCCATTTCACAACCATGTATCTGAATGTCATCAAACCGTAAGGGGAGATGCATCCTAATGATTACAACATGTACACCATGGGACTCAATCTGAGCATAGCTCGACCACAGGAAAAAGTTGAGCTCATGGAAGAAACGTAGTGGGTGGTGACCACTAACTTCCTCAAGTCTGGTTGCCAACTAAAGAAGAAAGAAGAGGCACTGAAACTTGTGAAGGATAGGGTCGAGTTCTTGCAAACAAAGGAAAGAGTGATGGAAGTAGAAATTAAACACTTATCAGAGAAGGCGCGGGCAGCAGAGGTAGAACAAAACAAACTCCAAGAGGAACTGGAAAACTTCCAATTTGTTGACCCTACATTGGTTGACACACCGTGGCGGAGAAATCAAGACTATCAAAACAAGTTAGCTTTAGTGGAGTAGGTGGTGCGACAAAAAAGTGGAGTTTGAACGATAGCACACTCAATTCGAGCAACAAATGCAACAAAAGGATGCAAAATTTTGGAACCAAAAGGCCCAATGGGAAAAGGAGCTCCAAGAGACGAAACTTTTCCTTGAGGAAAAATCAGTGAACAAAGGTTGGGCCGAGGAAAAATGGTCCAAAGAATTGATGAACATCCAAGGATAGCTTGTTGTTGCATAAAAAAGGGTTGTGGAACTGACACAAAGTATCAACTCGAAAGATGCAGAAATTTCCCTTCTACGGAGTGCTCCCCAAGCCCCCGCTGCCTAGCAGGACCTCATTCCAGTGGCTCAATAGCTATACGTTTCATACTGGGAAAAGGTCAAGGCCTTCTACCTGACACTACAGTTGATGCTCCAATTTATGTCGCAGGCAACAAGCTTGAGCAGGGAGTTTTGTGGAGCAATTGAGTAATTCCCACAATTTATCGTAGAAAGGGTTCTTGAGGCAAATTTTTTTAAAGTAAGTTATACATGGTCTCAGATGAAGACTTAGCAAAGGCAGGGATTGAGGATTGGAAGGCTGCTACCAAGATAGTGAACAAATTCATCCATTGCCACTTGGTTATCCTTCGTGCAAATGCATGCGTAGCCACCTTGACCTAGACTATGGATAGCATGCGGAAGAAATTTTCCTGGCTAACTCAGATAGGCCTACCCTCCCCATTCCTTGTAGATGAGTCCGTGGCCACAATAGAGCAAATTGTAGTGAAAATTCAAGAGAAGCAGCATGACGCATCCACTTTCCAGAGCTTCAGCCAACCCCCTACCACAACAAATATTGAGGGTGTCACTCATCTAATTATGTTACTACTCTTCCAATTTTAGTCTAGGGTCGGTTTACCTATGGCGCTGCCTTATAAAGAGATGCTCGACTTGAGCAGAGTGCAAGAGAATATACGTGATATATTGAGACCATTCGAGGCCGACTGGCTGCCTCTGTAGGTAGCTCTTTCCAAGCTCTGATTTCCTTGCCCTATGGATGGGGCTTTGGTTTGCAATCCAAAGAAAATTTTGGGTTCCTCATTCCGCAAGCGAAATGCCCCTAGTAGTTGCCAAAAGCTGTGAATATAAAATTCCTCGAGCTCCCTTTAGGTGGTTTTATTTTGCTAAGTATTGGTCCATGCCTCATACTTTCGAAACGCTGCCCTTCACTTCTCAATCGGGCTTCTTTTTCTAAACTTCGTCGGCCACCGCCATGTGTCCGACGAGTCTTTTCATAGAAAATGCTTCCTTCGCTCTTCTACAGGTTCCCGCCATGCTTCCACGTGCCTATATCGTAGGCTATTCATAGCTGCTTCCCTTCACTTTTTTGTTAGGCCCTGTCCACATGCCATGTAGCGTTCATTCGGATACACTTTTTGGTGGACCCCACAGTTGGCACCGATAGTAAGGAATACTACCACGTGTCTTCCTAGCACAAGCTTTCATCAAAGAAGGGGAGGAATGAACCACGGGCTACGACCTACCGCCATGCGTCCTTCTGGCAAGAGTTCTACCGAAGGGAAGGATAGAGTGAACAAAGAGCTGCGACATACTGCCACGTATTCTAACTACCTCCATTAAGAATCGACACTTGTCTGCATAGTATTTTTTTGGCCCACTGCCATCATTCGCAGGGGATGCATCTAGCTGGGGAGTGACTACATGCTTTGGCCTGAATCATTTCTATTACAATGGTCGAGGGGAATGATTGTTTCTACCACCATCGCTCAAGATACAAAATCTTTTGTTATTGGCCCGCTAGGCTGGCGGTAGGATTGATAGCTATATATACTACTTCTTGCTTTGAAAAATGGGTTCAAAAGATGCAGATTAATTAGAGAAAGACACCAGACCTTTAATATTGCTTTTAGATTATTGTATGAGACTCTTAGATTGTGCCATTGTTTGACCTTTTTGTTTTTCTTAAGCTATTTGATGAAACGTTAATACTATGTTGTAAACGATGATTTTGGTTTACCCATTTCACAATGCTTTGCTCCTCCTAGGATTTTTCACCTAAAAGGAGAATGGGGATTGGAAAGGGTTACCAAAATGCGAGGTTTACACTCAAGACTATGTTAAATGAGATGTAATTATGTCTAATTAAGATGTACTAATGTAATAATCTAAAATTGAAGTAATCTAATGATGCAAAACTATGAAAATTCAAAGTGTTGGAAAACATGATGTGATATGCAAAAATTCCTAAGAAATGCAACTATATGATGAAAAAATAGAACATAATGGAAGAGGGGCACCTAGAAACAGAAGTTTTATGTTGAAAGATTTTGGAATCCTAGAAAAGTTGACTGAAATGCTGACCGAGACACTTAGGCCAAATTGAGCAACTTAGTCCCAGTTTTGAAAAACTTTGCCATAACAGGAATCTACCAAATGGGTGTTTAGAATTGTCAAAATCAGTTTTCAAGCTTGGAAGTGGGACTAATTCACCCCTAGTGGTGACTTAGTCCTCTTGTAGATTTTGGGAAATTCAAGACAAAATCTTTTAGTCTTGGGTCTATACTTCCTTTTTTGACAAGTGTCTATACATAATTCTGTAGAAAATGGGGCAGAAAGTCCTCCAAGCTTGAAATAGGATGATGTTGACTTGATTGAATTGATGCACTTTTTTATCACTTTTCAACACCTATTTCTTGACAAATCTACATGCAAAAGGGGGAAAATGGTTGAGGGTTAGAGAATAGGGGTTTGCCTTAGTCAAACCCCACTTTGGTAATCAAACCCTAAACAATGAAATAGAATGAAATGAGTATGATAAATAGATAACATGCAAATGAAAATGTCATAAACTCACCACACCATTGATGCTCAAATCTGAATATATGCAATGAAGAACTCCAATAGCTTGACTTAATAATGCTTGATTTGCTTGAATGCTTTAATGAGTGCAAGATATTGTAAGTGATTTGAAAATAGATGCTTGTATGAGATGGGAGATGTAAAATGAGGTGAAAAACCCTTATTCATACTTTATTTTACTAAAATAATTTTGATTTTTGTGCCAAAAAGGACTAAGTTTCCCCTATGGGTGACTTTGTCCCACTTAAGCAAATTAAGTGGGTGTCGGGAATTTCGGGGCATTAAAAGTTATCCAACGGGAATATCCTCAAAAACACACTTAAAAATGGCTGAAAAGTGTATTAAGGGGTCATTTAGACATGAGAAAGGGTTGAGTTAATAAAATTAAGCCTAGAAAAGTGTGAAATCTTATTACAATACTTTACAACACTTCAAAATAGGACTTAATAAGTGATGAAAAGGTGATTTTTGGGTGAATTGTAATGAATAGAGTCTAGAAAAGTGTAGAAATGTTTTACAACACTTCACAACACCTTCACAAGACACCATAATTTGAATGTTTAAGCCACATTACTACATTAAATCAAGACAAAATCAATCCAAAGCCCATTAGAAAGACTCAAGTGAGCATAAAAATGTCAACTATACATTTTTTGGTGACACAATAAGCCCCCACTTTAGTGAGAGGATGAACTTGCTTCAAACTATCACTAAAGTAGCTCAATGTACATATCGAGAGGGATCCTAATGCACTCATGTTGGTAAGCTGAAATAACAATAACCAAGAGGGATGATCAATCCCCCAGGATCAAGATCTCATGGAAAACCAAACATAAGAACAAAAGAACACGTGTGATGATGAAAAGGAATGGAAGCTTCGATTGTCTTTCCAACTTGTTGTGGATTAGATCTAGGCTGATTGTTTGAAAAAGAGGATGCATACTCACTCTGGGGTGACAAAACTCATGTTGGCCTATCAGGTGAGAAAACCAAAGTATACTCACTTTGGGGCCATGAAACTTCTGGTTTTCCATGGGTTGAGAAAGCCTAAAAGGAGAGATAAATATGCTAGTTGGCATGCAGTCATAAACAAAAAGGTGGCTATGGGTAAATTCATGCCGCTAGATGGGCTTCTCACTCAACCATATCAAAGTTATACCCCCTAATAACTTTAACAAGGTGCCACAAGAGAAAATGTCAGTTCGTGCTTCATGAGACAAGCAAAGCTTGGTATGCTTAGAACCCATGAACAAATGCAAAGGTACCACAGGCATGCAAGCTACGTTATGCAAGGTGGAAAAAATGTAAACAGAAAAAATAAAATGTAAAAGAAAATGTGAAAGGTGTTCAAAGGAGTCTTGTTAAGTTCATGCAAGGTCTATCACTTAGGGAACATTGTGTCTAATGTCTCCAAGAGAGGACCAATAAAAGAATAAAATATTCACAACTTAGGGGATGCAGTGCATCACATCAGGCCACTAAGAGGAATGTAATATGCTAAGATAGATCACACTTATGAAAGACATCACACCCAATGTCATCTACAAAGTGATGAACACATTGTATGAAATGACAAGGCTACACTAAGAATGCAAGAATGCAATATAAAATATGGTAATGTATGCCCCCCACTTTAATGGAATTGCTACACAATAGTTTGCGAGAAATTACTTTAAAGTAGCAAAGGAAAAATGCAAAAAGAAAACAAGATATGAGAGCCAACTTGGAAAGCCTCTATGCCAAGTCATATGTTTCTAACTTAGGTTGCTTCATGTAAACGAAAACAAAAATAAATTGAAAGAAAAAGGAGGGTTTCCCCCCAAAAAGGAATACACCCAACACATAAGGGATCTATGGATTTTGGGTCAGTATGTCCGTTGCTGCAATGTTTTTATGAAAGAGCTTGGAATTGTCATCATTCCCCAAAGCACATAGAACTGGAAGAATGACACAAAGAAATAGAAAAATATGGGAAAATACAGTCTGTTTTGGGTCAAAATGGAAGAGACATTGATGTATCAACACTTTGTATCATCCCCAAAAGGAAAACACCAATGAAAAGGAAAATGAAAAGGAAAAATAAAAGGAAAATCTTTTGGGTCAACATGAAGGAGACATTTCGGTCTCAATGCCTTGCATCATCCCCAAAAGTAAAAACACAAGCAAAAGACAAAGTAAAAAGGAAAGGGGACTGATTGGGTCAACATGGAAGAGACATATGGCATCTCTACACTTTGCGTCATCCCCAAAAGAACACAAAACAAAAGTGAAACAGAAAATGTACGACATATAGAAGAAGATAGGTACGAATAGAAGAAGTGTACAAAGAGAGAGAAAATAAAACACACGATATGAGGGAACACAATACACACATACAAAGAAAAATGAAAATAAATGCAAAAAGGCTAGTTAGGCAAATACAAGTCAGCCATCCAACAAGTCATCCGCCTCCCAGTCATGTTCAGTATATTGCAAGGACGATTGACTGTCTAAAGGAAGAATTGCAAGTGTTGAACTAGGAGATGTACCAGGTTCTTCACTTGGTTGAGAATATTTATCATTTAAGCTCATGGTAGATGAAAATAAATAATTTATATCATTATGCACTTCTTCATCTATTCTTGTGATCTCCTTGTCATCATCATCATCAAGATTGATGATGACATGAGGACGAAGGGTTATTTCCAAGGAAGGATGTATCAAAAGTTGTGGCTATTGGATTTGTTCATTTTGTTGTGAGGGATGGACTGTATTATCTTGTGGCGGGTCAAGGGAAAGAGGGTGTTAATCCATTGTTTCTATCAAAGGCGGAGGTTAGGTTTCTTTATTTTCTTCCATTTGAGACTGACAAGCAAGGAGACGATGATGACACCTACGCTCCCTAGCACCGTGATTGCATTTTATTTTATTTTGAAGTTGTTGAGGTGTAAGAGCGGGTTGATCCATCATAGGTTCCTTTTCTTCCAGAGGGGGGATAATGGAAGAAATAGAAGAAGACGGGTCAATCACTTTCTCTTTAGCTTTACACACTTGTTTAAGGCAGGGAGGTATGACAAGATTGGTGTCATTTTCCCTTGGTCATTTAAATGATGGAAGGGAAGTATCTATGGGTGATTGTTCAAGAGGTTGTATGGTTTGTTCAATGTCAGACTCAAGCTAAAGCATGGTTTCATCTAGGATAGGTGGAGTGGAAGCGAACAGGGATAGGTTACGAAGAGAAAACTCGGCTATGTGTTTGGCTTTGAAATTTTGGTAGGCTATGAAAAAGAAATCTTTACGAGGGGTTATGGATTCCATAGGTGTGGGCCAAAAGGATTTTAAGGAAAAATTACCTTTAGATGATAAAGGATTAAAGCCACTATGGTGTATGGTAAATATTTCATTGCCATGTGGAAACTTCAAACATTTGTGAACAACCAAGGGGACTGCTTTCATTGAGCAAAGCCAAGGATGACCCAACCGTAGACAAAATTGGTCTGATTGTGGAATAATAGAAAAATTTACATCCAAAGTTTTGGGTCCTATTTGTACGGGAAGTATGATCGATCTGATCGTAGGGCACACAAAACTAGTATGTGTTTTAATCCAGGCAATTGGTTTGTTATAATCATCTTGATATAGATTGTGTAATACTAGAAATTCTTCTATGATCACATTCTCGCCATAGGCGAGATCTATTAATATCCCATTGGTGGGCTTATCATAGATTCAACCAACTATGTAAAGAGGACCATCAAGAAGTTGTTTAAGTATATCTTGAGAAGAAAAAGTGATATCAAGATTTTTGTTGGTTGTGTCCTTACGAGGTATAATGTCTATCGTACCCACAAGTTCATCCATTGGAGTAACTTGGGTAACATTTGGAGTTATTTCAGGTTGTTTAGTATTTGTATCAATGTTCACGACTTGAGGTTTTTAAGGTTCACTAGCCTTGACAAATGAAATATTGTGTTTAGGCATGGGGTTGGTAAAGATTTTTAAATTCTAGTTAGGGGGTGTAATGGACTTATTGCTTTGATCATTAACACCTGTAATGGACAAATGACCTGAATCAATGAGGTCTTGAACTAAGTGTTTGAGATGCTTACATTGTTCAGTGTCATGGCCATTTTGGCAATGAAAATGGCAATAAGAATTAGGTTTAAAGGTGGGTGGTAAAGGCTTGGAGGTATCAAGTGGCTTAACGATAGGTAAAGTGATCATTTGTTGCTAGAGCAATTGGTTCATTGTATTATGAAGGGTATTAGGTAAGGGGGTGAATTGTCTCTTCAAGTCCCCATATGTATAAGGCACCACTACTTTAATAGTTGCCACTTGATTTGGAATAGGTTGGGGTGGTTGTGGAGAAGGTTTATTGAACTATAAAATCCTCATTTTGGTTTTCAAAAGTTTTGTGTGTTGTTTAGATTTTTTTGCTCAAACTTCTCAACTCAGTTAGAAGTGGACTTTGAATCACGACTTGAAATTGAGTTATGATAGTCACATAGGGTTGTGCATAAGTGCATGAATGAATGTAATTTCATCATAGTTAACTTATCTTGAAGGTTTGTGTGCAAGATTTCAATAAACATCTTCTGTAGATGTGAATCAAGAATTTTGACATCCACTTGAGCATATAATGAATGATAATGCAAAATAAAGTCAGTTACTTTTTCATTGACATTTTGTCTACAATGCATTAGGTAATCCATTGTATTTTTAGGAGTCATATGAACTTGGAAGTGACTTATGAAGGAATCCACAAGCTCATTAAATGATTAGATTGAATGATTAGGTAAGTTTGAAAACCACTCTAATGCAGTATCTTTTAGGGTCTTAGGAAATTTTTTAGCTAAGAGTTTATCATCAAGGACAAAATCACTTCATAAAGCAATATAAGCATTGACATGGTTAATAGGGTTTCCTTTACCTCCATATTTCTAAAACCTAGGCATTTCAATTCCTTGTGCCATCTGAGTGTGTAATATTTCAAGGGATAATGGATTACTACGGACATGAAATGTAGGTGGGGCATTTTGACTTTGGCTAATGGTGGGGATTTGTTGTTAAATCGATGAAACAATATTAAAGAGTTGTGTAATGATGGGATTGGTGTAAGTGGTATGAGGTGGAAGGGAAAATGGAGATGGAGTGTATGTAATGTGAGGGGAAGTGAAAGGGACACTAAGATGGGTGAAGGTGGAGGATGGAATGTTTGATGCCACAAAAGAACTAGGAATGCTAGTTGGAATTGTGAAAGAAGAAGCCACATGACTAACCTGTTGCATAGTTGTTGCGACTTGAGGAGTGGTATAAGTTGGTATAGATGTTAAGGTTGAAAGGAGAGGAATGTGAGATCCTCCTTAGTTTGTGACTATGGTTGTTGATTGGGAAGTATTAGAACCATGTTTATTGTATATCTTAGCAATTCTCTTCATGACTTGTAAGCCATCATCACTTTCAATCAAATGATGAAGGTTTTCTATGGTAGGTATGACAATGGTGGAAATGTTTTCAAGAGATAAGTCTTGTAAATGTGCAAAGTCCTCATGAATACTACTCACCTTGTCTTGCGGAATGGAATTATTTTGTGTGTCAACATTCATAGGATGAAAATGTGAAGGCATAGAAGTGGTATTGTCTATGCCTAATGCACCATTGTCCATACTAGGAGTAGGAGATCTTGAGATCCCAAGGTCTTCTATGAAAGTGTCATCGTAGGAAGCCATGAGTCTAGAACTTCGTCTCACTAAAGTATTATCAATGGGGCACCAAACACTCATACAAGTACCATAAGTGATAGGGTGGATGCAAGTGTAATGCAATCTAGGATGAATGAAATGACAAAAGAAATAATTTTGTAAACTGAAACAGAGATGTAGTACCAAAAAATAGAAATACTGAAAATACCTAGAAATTTCCAAAAAATGTAGTGCAAAATATGCCAAAGGACGAAGTACCCCAGGGTGGTGATTTAGTCCCATTGATGATTTTTTGTGTTTTTTCAAAAAAATTAAATGCAAATCTATGTATTTCAGATGCACAAATGCAATTATAGTATGTAAATGCAAAACTTTTATCTTTTTCAATGCAATAATGATGCAAGAGTGCAAGCTAATATGAACTTTTTCACTAATGCAATTGAAAACCCTAGGATGCACTTTAATTAATGCAAGATGCAATGCAAGTGAAACCTAGTATGTGCTTGAAAATAAGAAAGGAACAATTTTCAAAAGAGTCAGGTTCACCAAAATGTAAATGATGATTTTGGTTTACCCGTTTCACAATGCTTTGCTCCTCCTAGGATTTTTCACCTAAAAGGAGAAAGGGGATTGGAAAGGGTTATGAAAACATGAGGGTTTACACTCAAGACTATGTTAAATGAGATGTAATTATGTCTAATTAATATGTACTAATGCAATACTTTGAAATTGAAGTAATCTAATGATGCAAAACTATGAAAATGAAAAGTGTTGGAAAACACAATGTGATATGCATAAATGCCTAAGAAATGCAACTATAGGATGAAATAACATAACAGAATGGAAGAGGGGCATTTGGAAACAAAATTTTAATGTTGAAAGATTCTAGAATCCTAGAAAAGTTGACTAAAATGTTGATCGAGACACTTAGGCCAGATTGTGCGACTTAGTCCCAGTTTCAAAAAACTTTGTCAAAACAGGAATCTACCAAATGGGTGTTCATAAATGTCAAAATCAGTTTTGAGGCCCGGAAGTGGGATTGATTCACCCTTAGTGGTGACTTAGTCCTGCAAATTTTTGGAAATTCGGGATAAATCCTATAGTCGTAGTTTTGTGCTTCCTTTTCTGACAGGTGTCTGTACTTAATTCTACATAAAACGAGGTAGAAAGTATCTCCAAGATTAAAATAGGATGATGTTGACTTGCTGCACTTTTTGATCACTTTTCAACACCTATTGCTTGACAAATTTGCATACAAAAGTCACATGCAAAAGGGGGAAAATGGTTGAGGGTTAGAGAATAGGGGTTTGCCTTGGTCAAACCCCACTTTGGTAATCAAACCCTAAACAATGAAATAGAATGAAAGGAGTATGATAAATAGATAACATGCAAATGCAAATTTCATAAACTCACCACACCATTGATGCTCAAATTTGAAGATATGCAATGAAGAACTCCAATAGCTTGACTTAATAATGCTTGATTTGCTTGAATGCTTTAATGAGTGCAAGATATTGTAAGTGATTTGCAAATAGATGATTGTATGAGATGGGAGATGTAAAAAGAGGTGAAAAGCCCTTATTTATACTTGATTTTACTAAAATTTCCCAAAAGTAACACATTACAGGCTGACCTCAAGGGTTAGAGGACAAAATCCTGCTAGAAATTTAAAATAATTTTGAGTTTTGTGCCAAAAAGGACTAAGCTGCCCCTATGGGCGGCTTGGTCCCACTTAAGCAAATTAAGTGGGTGTCAGGAATTTTGGGGCATTAAAAGTTTTCCAATGGGAATATCCTCAAAAACACACTTAAAAATGACCAAAAATTGTATTAAGCGGTCATTTAGACATGAGAAAGGGTTGAATTAATAAAATTAAGCCTAGAAAAGTGTGAAATCTTATTACAAGACTTTACAACACTTCAAAATAGGACTTAATAAGTGATGATAAGGTGATTTTTGGGTGAATTGTAATGAATAGAGTCTAGAAAAGTGTATAAATGTTTTACAACACTTCACAACACCTTCACAAGACACCATAATTTGAATGTTTAAAACAAATTACTACATTAAATCAAGACAAAATCAAGCCAAATCCCATTAGAAAGACTCAAGTGAGCGTAAAAATTTCAACAATACATTTTTTGGTGATACATGTGCCATTATTGTCTCGAATTGTTCATTTGGAGAACTTCTATGATTTTAATACAAAATTTTTGGTTTAGATCATGTCCTTGACTCCTCTTTTCAGTAAATGTGTATGAAAATTATTTATGTCATTGAATGAATTGTTCAGGCTTCTATTTCTAAATTTTGTTATTCTAGGACATAGCAAATTATTGATCAAGCCCTTAAATCGAACCTCCAAAGATAGATTTACTGTGCCTATATCTACCTCTTGGCACATTGCCTTAGTTAGACCTTTATTTTTTTTATTTGCTTCCTTTTCCCATTCCAAAACCCCAATTACAAGAGAAGCCGACTTTTTTTAAAACCCATAGGTTACTCAGTTTAGCACAATTGGTCCCCCCATTAACTGAGTTTCCCATAAAGGTTGTTACCTTGCCAATTTTTGGCATCAATAACACTCACAATGTATTCTCTAAGATAGAGTCACAATATTTTGGTATGCATCCTTCAACAAAGCAAGATTTAGTTTTGTGGTTTAGAAGATAAGTTCAAGATGTGAAGGTGTTATATCCAAGTTCTCGTGTCAATATACTTTCTATAGTGAAATTTAGAAGTGACAGGGTTCTAGTCTATGTTAAGATAGAAAAAGTGGTTTAGGAGCTTGTTGGAATGTTCTATATTCCTCCATATGTGAAGTTTTAGGAAAGCAATTTTGAGGAAAAACTTGGTGATGTCCAATGCATGCTATATTGAAGTTTCTAGTGTTTCGGTCCTCCACAAGTTCAGTTTTCAAGTGAAAGATTGATACAATTGGTTTTGGATGCTTAATCTTCATCAAAACATATGCTTGAATACTTACACCAACAAAAGATTATGTATTTTAGTTGTTTGAGTTTTTGTGGACACTCCACATGTATCATAGTGTCTAAGGTATGAAGCACATGTAGATCTTTCTTGTTGAACTAGTACCATACAGATGGTTCAAATTATTTTTTGAAGATATACACTTTTTTTGAGGCCAACTAAGGCATGTTAATGGCATGTGCCACTAATTCAATTGTGATAAGAGTTTATGGGGTGTTTGAAGATGTTGTATGGGTCAGGCCGACTCGTCTAAGAGAAATGGAAATCATTTTTTATTATTTTTGTATATTGCTAATAGATATGCAAGCCGACATGCTACAAGTTTCATATCTGCTTGTTTATGGTTGACTAAATTTATATTTTGTAAGTGTGTAGATCATATATATAGAATATAAAAGATGAAAATATATGTATGGATGTGTGTGAAGATGTATAAGTGCATGAGCATAGTGTGATAAGATCTACTATAGACCTAATGTGCATAATTAATGACTATCAATGGATAGAATCCATCAAGTCAGATGTGTTTTAGTTGTTTACCTTCTTAATTAGGGAGTAGTAGCTCCTTGGGTTGCAACCCTAAAAAAAAGTTGTAACTATTATTTACTTGTGAGGATAGATTAGGACAATATCTCCTAGTAGCATTTCTCACCATGGTTTTTCCCCTATGGGGTTTTCCATGTAAATCTAGTGTTAATTGTGTTCTTTTGTGGATGCTTAAATCCTCTTTCCTATTTTGTTTAAGCTTTGCTTGAACAATTATTTTTGGGATTGAAATTAAGGATACTGATTCACCCCCCTCTCAGTATGTTGGTGTGTTCAACATAGATGTGAAAGGATAAATTACAAGGATTTTCAATGTCATACCATTATAAAAAATGACTACAAATACATCCTTTTTATACAAAAAATGTAACACTAAATTGTGAACATTTGTGCAAAGTTGGCTTGGTACCAAAGTGTAAGATGGGCTAGTTAGCTAAATGTTTTGTTTTTCTTTTACAATTAAAAGGATTAAGATTGTGGTCACAAGAATGTCCCTGCAACTATAAACATGACTTGGCATGCCAATATGGAATATTTATTTCTCTTATTTGAATTCACTTGATGTCATTATTGTTGCCTCCATTTCACCTATGGTTAAATTAGGCGAGATAACCAAATGTTAGATCTTCAGAGGCCAGTGGGACATTCACAAGGGAAAAGACTCTACATCTGTTGCTAGGTCATGAGGAACTCAGTGGGAGAGGCCACCCTAGGAAGATTCGGCATGAAAATCATCCGAGGAGAAAGTCGGCAAGACTCTCCTACTGTCTGGCCGACTGACTGTTTGATTTATTCCATCCTGAGCAGGTCGTTGAGACCTAGTTTCTGTCATGGCGAATGAGCCTGCATAGCCTATCACTATAATGGAGAGGGTTCGGTATGACCTCTTACTGCATGGATTTCCTTTGCTGATAGGCCATTCAATCATCATTCGTCAGGACTGTCGGCGACCACGAGCTTCGAGGAGACCTACAACGCTCGGTGAGAAGTCCTAGCGAAGGTTCAATGTCTCACTGACGTGTGAAGAGTCTCAGAGTGAGATATTTTTGGAAAAAGTGAGGGGCTTCCCCGGGAGGTCTTGCGCAGGTGAAAGTCTTGCCGAAAGGAAAGGATGGACCTTGATGCGGTTGTCTTCGACAGGAGTCCCTCCGACACAAAAGAACCTCAGTGTAACTAAGGGACTTCACTGGAGTGTCTCTCTGACATCAAATATCTTGTCGAGGGGAGAGAAGAGCTTAGAAAGAATGTAGGAGTTCAGCGAGAGTCTCAATGAAGGTAAAGAAGAGCTCGGACAGAATGAGGGCGGGGTCGGCAGGATGTCTTGCTGATCGAGCAAGCTCTCCCTGAGCTCAAGGGAACATCTTGGTGGAGTGAAATGATTTCGGGGTGACCCCAATAGGATCTTGTCAATACTCAGATGGGTCCTCACCAAGACAAAATCAATTCGGCAAGACTCTTGCCAAAAACACAATAGTAGCTCTTCAGGCAGACAAAAGGGAATTCGACAGGTGGTCTTAGCGACCCGTTAATGTCTCAATGACAAGGAGGATTTTGGTGTATCTTTCCAAGTTGGAGAGAAGTCTCCTCGACTCAGTAATCTCTTAGCAAAAGGAAAGTGGAGCTCGATTAGGTAAAATGCATTCGAGGAGACGCGAACGACCTCTTGCTGACAGATGAAGTGAGGCCTCACCAGGATAAGTGTCGTCGACACAACCTCATGCTGACCAGAGAGGGTCTCCTCGACCAAGGGGTCTTGAAGGCTGAAGCAAACAAGTAGGGGTCCCACCAACAAAACATCTGGTATTGCTAAGAGTTGCGGCTTTCACCATGGGGTCCTGCGACTGTCTGGAGTCTCGCCGAAGGTTATATACTTCGGCATAGTCTTGTGAGTTCGTTAGGAGGTCTCCCAGACTCACTGTTGTCTCACCGATAGTAAATTAAACAGCTCAATAGAGAGTGAAGAGGCGCTCAGTATGAAGTCCGACCGACAAACCAATGTCTCATCGAAAGCCAAAGGAGCTCAATCCCAGAGGAGAAGAGTAAGCTCAGGGGAAAACAAAATGAGCTCGACGAGAGGTCATCGTCGAGAGTCATACCGACTGCGTATGTGCTCGCCGAGAGATAGAGGGCTCGTTAGGAGGTCTTCCCCAACATAGAATCTCTGGCCGATAGCGATGGATGTACCAAATGAAAAGGATATCAATGTGACTCAATGCTGCTCGATGGGACTTCTAACCAAATCAGTTTGTCTTGCCAATGGTTTTGGCAGTATCAACATGACTTCTAAAGCTACAGAGACACATAATCATATTGGCAAGACACTTTCAGTATTTTTCTGAGATGCAATTCCATTCAAAGAGACTTTTGACCAGCTGCAGGGCCTGTGTGGAAGGTACTCGACTAACCAGAGGGATATGAGGCGAGCCGTGGCAGTTTGATCAGAACGTGGAATGCCAACACGGGTTGAATGAAACATGAATACAACATATATATATTCTGAGCTCGGGGGCCATTCAATGCTGCTCTTCAATAGGTGACTCGGTAGCTAGACACGATGGATCAGAAGAATTAATTCTACAAAAGATCATGAGAAGGCTTCTCCAAGGGCGGTTCTTCACACCGACACCAACAACAGGGACACGCAGGCTTCTGCAATTAATTCATCAAAGATCTGAAATAGATATTTTTTTGAACTGGGATATTTTTGTAAGCCCTAAGGGGCCGATATACAGTCAGTATATAAGGCATTTTTTTCCTTTTTGTAAATAGTTCTGATTATGCATACAAGGGAGTTAGTGATTTTTTTATCAATCCTTTCTCAATTAATGTATGTTTCTGTAACTCAGCTGGAATCCTGAATACAACATAGAGTTTACCTTGGAGGCTTGTGTTCATGTTTGTACTAATTCTCATTTTTGTATCTTTCTTTTTAACATGCAAAGTCTTTAACTGTGTTTTATAATTCTGTATTCACATCTTAGAGCTGTGAAATTGATCTTTCCTTCCTGAGATGTGTATGTAGTTCAAACCTATTAGGACTAAAGCATTAAATCTAAAAGAGGTTGTTCTGAGAATAGCAATTAGGCTTTCAAGTGTATGTTCTTCTTGTGTTCATTTCATGATTTCTCAAATAGTTTGGTGTATTACCCTAGTGTAGTCCTTTAATTTATGTATTCTTTATCCCTTTCCCTTCAAAGAATCAGTAGTTTAGGTGATACCCAAAGGAAGTAGGCCTTCTCCAAAGGTTCATTTCAGTTATAGGTGACCCACAGCCTTGAGATGATCCCATGTTGCTCTAGAATGCTCAGTTTCTTGTAAACTTTGCACAGGGTGCAATTCTAGTTGACAACAGTTTATGGCACGCCCGGTGGGATAGGAATTTGTTTTAACTACTAGTTTGGTATGGAGCCAGTGAATTATCAGGCTTTATAAAAGCCCTTTGGCATACTTGGCGACTCCACAAAGAGGAAGAACCCTAGAAATTAGTGTCTTCTATAGTTTATGAGAAAAGTTCAGACTAGAGGCAGTTCAGGTTCATTTGAATATTTGCAGCTATCACCACCAAGAAGGAAAGGTAGAGCAGCAAAGAAGAGAGGAACAACAGTTATCTATTCTAGAAGAACTTAGTCCACTCCTCCGTTTGTAGGGTCTCATCTTGCTCCACCCACAAATCCACTTCAGATACCTCCAATGGCCGCTCCAAGGAATCAACCCTTCGTTGCTTTCAATAGAGGGAGTCCCTTGAATTTGGCACAACACAATGATATCCCAATGGAAGCCTTGAAGAGTTTTCCAACTTTCATGGGAGAAGATCAAACTACTCCAGTTTAACACATGCGAGATGTGGCTTCACTATGTGGAGTCCATCACATAACCCAAGAGGACGTTGCAGTGAGACTACTGGTTGCTTTGCTGAAAGGAAGAGATGTACAATGGTATAGGAGCCTACTAGTCAGTTCAATTGCAACATGGGACAAATTTGGAGATAAGTTGCATAAGCAATTCCAAGACAGGTCTGACAACTTGTCTCTATTGGAGCAATTAACTACAATCAAAAGGGCTCCACAAGAGCAAATGAATGATTTCAACTTTAGATTTCAGAGAACTTGGGATAGAATCCCTGTAACGGTGAGGCCACCTCCAGAATACACATTTTTGTATTTTTTAAGGGCTCTAAACAATGATATAGCTATTATGATACAGTCAATGGGAGGGGTCTCTCTACTAGATGCCTTTGAAATAGCTATCAGAGCTTAAAACAGCTTGATACAAGCAGGCAAACTCGCTTCTAGGCCACCAATGCCAATATTTTTAGAAATTCATGCAAACATCCCTTTACAAATGCCTCCTTTCACACCTCTACCAACTGTACCAATGCTACTAGATGTTGTTCAAACCATTAACAGGTAAGAAAGTGTTGCTTTAAGCTCATCAAATGAATTACAAGAGATCAAAAGTCTTTTACAGACTTTTGGTAACAAGTTGGTGAACTTGGAAAAGCAATAGACCTATTCCAGGTCTTATCAACAACAAAATCAGGCCTCAAGTCATCCTTTTCAAGGTCAACAGTAGCAATTCCAAGGGAATAAACATCAGTATCAGGGTAATTATCAAGGCCCAAGACAGAGTATGAACACAAGGCCTTTTCAGGCCTATGCTCCAGCACCTGATAGTGCAGTCAGGGACCTGGTTCCCACTCAAAAGAACTTAGCGACTGATTATGAGTGGTGCTACCCTTGTAACCAGCCTCATAATCAAGCCACTTGTTCAAATGGACTCATCAATCAAGCACTGATGGTACAAAATACTTCAAGTTTGCAGCAGAGTGCATGCAATGATGCATCTTCACAACATCAGGACCAATTAAGCAATGATACAACCCTGCTTAATTGGCAAGGTCAAGATTTTTGTGGGTTGAATGAGGATAGCTCTCTAGTTGCAGCTAACACTAGGGCAAAGAAGAGAGCATTTGAGCTTGACCAAGTAGCTAATAGAGGAAGGGCGAAAGCTGTGGAACCATCTACCTCTTGAGTGACTAGTGGTTGGCAAAGAGATTAGCAACTCCCAGACAAGGAGCAGCCACGCTTACAAGCTGATCATACTGGCGTAAAGGTACACAATAAAAATCTAGTTGTACCTTTTAACATTCTTGATAGTATGAAAAGGATAAATGTAACCATGTCTATGTGGGATTCTTTAGTCATCCCCGGTCAAAAGGATATGTTACAATAAGCCCTATCAAGTTTGAAAATGTCTAATGAATCTGAGCCCCCAATAGGTCAAGTTAGAGCCGTGATAACAAATGATTCTTAGGGAAATGATCAGCAGCCTTGCATAGAGAATGAAAAAGGAGTTAAACCACCTCCTTTCTACATGTTAGTAATTATTGGTGATAAATTAGTCCATAACTATATGGTAGATAGTGGAGCTAGCAGCTCCATCATGCCAAAATAGATTGTTGACAAACTTGGACTAAAATACCAGCCTTTGGAAAAGGGAGTGATCCAATTGGATGGAACTTCGGTTAATACTTTGGGTATTATCAAGGATCTAAATCTCACTTTTCATTCTTGTCCAAATTTTTCATTCCCTCAAGACATATGTGTCATAGACCTTCCACCTTTCTTTTCCTTGTGTTTATCTAGAGAATTTATAGCCAAGATAGGCGGTTATGTGTCAGCCGATTGGTCACATATGCTATTTAGAACAAGATATGGGACTAAGGTTACCATCAAGTCTGAAAGGTTGGCAAAAGACCACATTGAGCCATATAACCCAAGTCCCTTTAATGTTGTTCCTAATGCTGCAAGCACAAATTGTGTCATTCTTTTTGACAATGAAGTAGCTGCTGCTCAAGAACTCCAACCAGAAGCTGTTCCTGACGTGCTGCTGCATGAATGGGCAGTTGAGAATGTATTGGGCAGTCCTGAGGACCTTATTCAAGATGTTGGTATGGGAAACTATGTCATCCTTGAGCCTGATACAGAGATTCAAAACTTGGAGAAAGATGCGGATTAGTTGTTGCAACCACTAAATGGACTATGGGAAATGTATTTTGATGGTTCAAGAAGCAAAAATGGCACTGGAGGAGGTGCAATGCTGGTATCTCCGCAAGGTGATAAGTACTATGCTGCTTTTCATTTTGCTTTTGCATGCTCCAACAACACTGTTGAATATGAGGGCCTGGTTCAAGGTCTCGAGTGGGCAAGAAAGAGAGGAATAACCCGCTTGAAAGTGCATGGAGACAGTGAATTAGTTGTTAATCAAGTAAGGGGCTTGAATGTAGCTAAAAATGACACACTGAAGTCTTATAGAAACAGAGTGTGGAACATGCTTGATGAATTTGATGCCTTTAATTTAGTGTCTATCCCAAGGAATCAGAACAAACATGTTGATAGGCTTGTAGCCATTGGAGCACAATTTGATATTCCGAGAGATATTAGAAAAGAGAAGGTGCAGCAGTATGTGAAGGTTGTAGTTAGACCATCAATTCCTGACAACAACATTCACTGGCAAGTCTTTGACAGTGATGAATAGATCCTTTCTTTCCTGCTCGAAGAAGATCAGTTCTCCACGGTGAATCAAGCAAAACTCAAGCAGCAATACAGTGATCAGGTCATACAGCTAAAGACAAATAAATTACCTAAAGGCCTTGTTACCTTAGAGTCGATTTTCAGTACTAATGATCAGCTTAAAAAGGGTAAAGTTGGCTTGCAGATCAAACAAGAGCACTATGAAGAGCTGGAGATTTTCAAGGGTAAGCTCCTTAAGATAGGAAAACTTTGTTCACCTGAGGATAGACAAGCTTTTGTTGCTTTGTGCCAAGAGTTTCGTGATGTATTTGCTTGGGAGTATTTAGATTTGAAAGGATTTGATCCCCATATTGCTCAGCATACAATTGAATTAGAACCTAACGCCAAGCCAGTAAGGCAGAAACAAAGGCCCTTGAATCCTAAACTTGAGCCCCTAATGATTAAAGAGCTGACTAAACTAGTTGAGGGGGGTATTGTCTTCCCTATCAAGCACACTTCATGGGTTTCTAATCTTGTACCGGTTAGAAAGAAAAGTGGTGAGATAAGGCTCTGTGTAGACTTCAAGGATCTTAACCAATCCTCTCTAAAAGACCACTACCCATTGCCCTCCATGGAACAAATCTTAAAAGAGGTTGCTGGTTCTGAAAGGTTCTCCTTACTAGATGGTTTTTCAGGATATAATCAGGTGCTGGTTAAAGAGGAAGATCAGTTTAAGACTACTTTTATAACTAAATGGGGCACCATGGCATACAAAAGGATGCCTTTTGGTTTGTCCAATGTTGGTGCCACGTTTCAGAGAGCCATGGACATTGCGTTTCAAAGTTTGATCAACAAGATTATACTGATTTACTTAGATGACATCACAGTTTATTCTAAGAATGTTGATGAACATCTGTTACATCTTAGGCAAGTTTTTGAAAAGTGCAGGGAGTTTGGTATCTCCCTCAATCCAAAGAAGAGTATATTTTCTGTCCATGAAGGGAAACTATTAGGACACATAGTGTCAATCAGGGAATCACTATTGACCCTGAAAGAGTCAGAGCCATACTTGAGTTGCCACTGCCTAATCAAAAGAAGGGTCTACAGAGCTTTATGGGATAGATCAACTTTCTGAGAAGGTTCATCCCAGACGTGGCGAACCTGCTACAACCTCTAACAACTATGTTAAGGAAGAATGCAGTCTTTAGTTGGACAAAGGAGGCAAAGCACAGTTTTGGAGAAATTAAGGAGGCATTAGCATCTACCTTGACATTGGTAAACCCAAACTTCTCTAAAGATTTCTTTTTATATGCTTTTGGTAGTATGGTGCAATCTCTGCTATGCTGGTTCAGAAGAATAGTGACAATTTGGAGCAACCCATAGCCTTCTTTAGCCAAATACTTGCTAATTATGAAGAAAGGTATAAATTTGTTAAAAATCATGTTCTCTCTGTGATTAGAAGTCTGAAGAAATTTAAACCTTTTCTTTCAAACAATAAGGTTCATATTCTGGTTGCATACTCAAGTGTGAAGGAATTTCTATTAAATAAGGATCTGAATAAAAAAAGAGCAGGGTGGATCACTAAGGTCATGGAGTACGATGTAGATATTAGCATCACCAAACTAGTTAGAGGTAAAGGTCTTTGTGAACAGCTTGCTTTAGGGTCAAGCAGTGAAAGTGAACTAGAAAAGGATGTTGTGCTTGCCAATACAAATGAGCCTCAAGATGCTCAAGATGATGTGCCCATGGGGATAACTAATTGGGTTCAAGATATGACCCAATTTCTACAAACTGGTCAATGCCCATTAGGTCTGAACAGAGCCAAAAGAAGATACTTTAGATTGCAGTCCATACCATATGTGTTGATGGGCAATGCTCTTTTTAAGAAAGATTTGAATGGTGTCCTGTTAAGATGCATTCATAGGGACCAAATTGAAAAATTGTTTCATGAGTTTCATGATGGAGCTGCAGGAGGTCACTTTGCTCCTAGAACTACTGCCTGGAAAATCATGAGAGCTGGTTACTATTAGCCCAGCTTATTCAAGGATGCTTACTCTTAGGTAAGGAAGTGTATCAAATGCGCTCTGTTTTCAAGGAAGGAAAGACTGCCTGCTATGCCTCTCCATCCAATTCAAGTGGAGAAGCCCTTCATGAGATGGAGCATTGATTTCATTGGGCCAATAAACCCACCTTCCAGTGCTGGTCACAAGTGGGTACTTACAACCACTAACTACTTTACAAGGTGGACAAAAGCAGTCGCACTGAAAGAAGCAAAAGAGTTCAGTTTTGAGCTTCTATGAGGATATAGTCACTAGGTTTGGAGTACCTGACTCCATCATATCTGATAACGCCCTTGCATTCACGGGTCTAAGGGTAACTGACTGGGCCGTCAAGCATGGTATTCATTTGAGCACATCTTCAAATTATTGCCCTCAAGGTAATGGCCTAGCTAAGAGCACAAATAAGAACCTCGTCAGAATTATTAAAAGAACCATAGAGGACAACCAAAGGACCTAGCCTAGTAGTTTAAAGAATGCACTTTGGGCAAACAGAGTGACCCCTAAGAGGTCTGTTGGTAACTCACCATATATGTTGGTCTATGGTAAAGAGGCAAGATTGCCACTATCCTTGGAGCTTCTAGCTCTTGATATTGTCTGCCAGTTGGAGATGTTTGAGGAGCAGGACCCCATGTATGTGAGGTATTTAGAGCTCATGGAGCTCAAAGAATCAAGGGATAGAGCAATGAAATCTTTAGAGTATCATCAGCTCCAGACAAAGAGAACATTCGACAAAAAGGCTATAGCAAAATCTTTTAAGGACGGAGATCTCGTGCTAAAGTGGGATGTTCTAAAAAGTAAGCCAGGCCACCACACCAAGTTCGATAACATGTGGACTAGTCCATTTATTATCACAGGCTGTAAAGAGAACAATGCTTATCAACTGGCTACGACAGAAGGGGATTTGCTTCCTATCCCAGTCAATGGGATACACCTTAAACCCTGCTTTCAAGCCTGATAAGTGCCTTTCTTGTACATATCTAGTTAGGTTTTATGTTTCAATAAGTGCTTCACACTATGGTTCGTTTATTTTCTATTTTGTTCCATCCCCTGAATGTTGTTTTAACGTGGACTGACGTTTTAGTTGTTCTCTAATTTTTCTAATGACTCCATGCCCAATGGATAAGCCTAGTCACTAGTTCTCATGTTTAGCAGGCAAACATCCCGCAAAGGTCACCAAAATTGTTGCCTCCATTTCACCTACGGTTAAATCAGGTGAGATAACCAAATGTTAGATCTTCAAAGGCCAGTGGGACATTCACAAGGGCAAAGACTCTACATCTATTGCTAGGTCACGAGGAACTCAGTGGGAGAGGCCACCCTATGAAGATTCGACATAGAAATCGTCTAAGGAGAAAGTCGGCAAGACTCTCCTACTATCTGGCCGACTGACTGTTTGATTTATTCCATCCTAAGCAGGTCGTTGAGACCTAGTTTCTGTCATGCCAAACGAGCCTGCAGATCCTATCGCTATAAATAAGAGGGTTCGGTATGACCTCTTACCATGTGGATTTCCTTGGCTGATAGACCATTCAATCATCATTCACCAGGACTCTCAGCGACCATGGGCTTCGGGAAGACCTACAGTGCTCGGTGAGAAGTCCCAGCGAAGGTTCAATGTCTCGTCAATGTGTGAAGAGTCTCAGAGTGAGAGATACTTTTGGAAAAAGTGAGGGGCTTCGTCAGGAGGTCTTGGCACGGGCGAAAGTCTTGCCGAAAGGAAAGGATGGACCTCGATGCAGTTTTCTTCGGTAGGAGTCCTGCCGACACAAAAGAACCTCGGTGTAACTAAGGGACAAAAATGAGGGCGAGGTCGATAGGATGTCTTGCCGATCGAGCAAGCTCTCCCTGAGCTCAAGGGAACATCCCAGTGGAGTGAAATGCTTTTGGGGTGACCCCAATAGGCTCTTGTCGATACTTAGATGGGTCCTCACCAAGACAAAATAAGTTCGGCAAGACTCTTGCCAAAAACACAACAGTAGCTCTTCGAGCAAACAAAAGGGAATTTGGCAGGTGGTCTTAGCGACCCATTAATGTCTCAACGACAAGGAGGCTTTCAGTGTATCTTTCCAAGTCGGAGAGAAGTCTCTCTGACTCGGTAATCTCTTGGCGAAAGGAAAGTGGAGCTCGGTTAGGTAAAATGCATTCGGGGAGACATGGGCAGCCTCTTGCTGACAGATGAAGTGAGGCATCACCGAGATAAGTGCCATTGGAACAACCTCATGCCGACCAAAGAGGGTCTCCCCAACCAAGGGGTCTTGAAGGCTGAAGAAAACAAGTAGGGGTCCCACCAAAAAAACATCTGGTATCGCTAAGAGTTTGGGCTTTCGCCATGGGGTCCTGGCGACTATCTGGAGTCTCGCCAAAGGTTATATACTTCAGCATAGTCTTGTGAGTTCATTAGGAGGTTTCCCCAACTCAGTGTTGTCTCACCGACAGTAAAGTGAATAGCTCGGTAGAGAGTGAAGAGGCGCTCAGTATGAAGTCTGGCCGACAAACCAATGTCTCATCAAAAGCCAAAGGAGCTCGAGCCTAGAGGAGAAGAGTAAGCTCGGGGGAAAACGAAATGAGCTCAACGAGAGGTCATCGCCAAGAGTCATACTGACTGCGTATGTGCTTGCCGAGAGATGGAGGGCTCGTTAGGAGGTCTTCCCCAACATAGAATCTCTGGCCGATAGCGATGGATGTACCAAATGAAAAGGATATCAATGTGACTCAATGGTGCTCGTTGGGACTTCTAACCGAATCTTTTTGTCTTGCTGATGGTTTTGGTGGTATCAACATAACTTCTAAAGCTGCAGAGATACATAATACATCAGCAAGACACTTTCAGTATCTTGCTGAGATGCAATTCGGTTCAAAGGGAATTTTGACCAGCTGCAGGGCCCACGTGGAAGGTGCTCGACTAACCAGAGGGATCTGAGGTGAGCCGTGGCAATTTGATCAGAACGTGGAATGCCAACGCGGGATGAATGCAACATGAATACAACATATATCTATTCTAAGCTCGAGGGGCATTCAATTCGGCTCTTCAACAGGGGACTCGGTAGCTGGACACGATGGATCAGAAGAATTAATGCTACAAAAGATTAGGAGAAGGCTTCTCCAAAGGCAGTTCTTCACACCAACACCAACAACAGGGACACGTAGGCTTCTGCAATTAATTCATCAAAGATCTAAGATAGATCTTTTTTTGAACTGAGATATTTTTTGTAAGCCCTAAGGGGCCAACATACAGTCAGTATATAAGGCATTTTTTGCCTTTTTGTAAATAGTTCTGATTATGCATTCAAGGGAGTTAGTGATTTTTTTATCAATCCTTTCTCAATTAATGTATGTTTCTGTAACTCAGCTGGAATCCTGAATACAACACAGAGTTTACCTTGGAGGCTTGTGTTCATGTTTGTACTGATTCTCATTTTTGAATCTTTCTTTTAAACATGCAAAGTCTTTAACTGTGTTTTATAATTTTGTATTCATATCTTAGAGCTGTGAAATTAATCTTTCCTTCCTAAGATGTGTATGTAGTTCAAACCTATTAGGACTAAAGCATTAAATCTAAAAGAGGTTGTTCTGAGAATAGTAATTAGGCTTTCAAGTGTATTTTCTTCCTGTGTTCATTTCATGATTTCTCAAACAGTTTGGTGTATCACCCTAGTGTAGTCCTTTAATTTATGTATTCCTTATCCCTTTTCCTTCAAAGAATCAGTAGTTTAGGTGATACCGAAAGGAAGCCGGCCTTCTCCGAAGGTTCATTTCCGTTATAGGTGACCCACAACCTTGAGATGATCCCATGTTGCTATAGAATGCTCAGTTTCTTGTAAACTTTGCACAGGGTGCAATTCTAGTTGACAACAATTATAATCTAAAAAATTACACCTTGTAATAGGATGAGCCCCTCATATTCCTATTTTTGTATGTTGATGAATTATTGATCACAATGAGTTCTTCATCCTCAATTGTGAGTGGAAATTGTTATACATGATAAATTTTTTATGTCTAACTTGATTTTTTTGAGCTTTTTTTTGTGGGATTAATCTCTATCACTTTACATGCAAGATCTACCTTACATAGTTCAAGAATACACTTGACTTTCTCTCACAAGTGCATATGGTCAATTGCTAACGCACTCTAACTCCCTTTCTATCCAAATTCAAAATTTAGGTGAGATGTTAGATTCACAATTAGTTGATGCTACTATACATTCATATATTATTGAAAACCTCAATTATTTGGTGCACTCTAGGCTTGAAATTTCCTATGTCGCTGGCATGGTCTCTAGTTATGTAGGAACCCCATGAACTAAAATAGAAGGAAAAATACTGTTATGCCTTGCATAACCACCCCATTTTATTCTGGAACAAAATGGGTCCCCCCTTCTCTTTTTTTTCTTTGCCTTTGGTTATTTGCTTTGCTCTTCAGGGTTCTTCTATTTTTCTTCTTGAGTTTGTCTGCTAGTTCTGTTAAATTTTGGTTTCGTCTCAACTTGAGTTAGTTTTCTTCTTGCTAAGTATTGAATGACATTATCATAGACAATGGTGTATTTCATTATGATGTATTTTATGTTCTCCTGAGGGCTAATGGAGGCATTTTTTTTGCAGGATTGAATCACTCGTCTGAGGATATCTCTCAGGGAAGCCAACTAAAGGCATGCCTCAATCACATTCAGCATAAAAATCCTCGAGAGAAAGGTTGCTGGGATCTTTTGGATGTCTTGCCGACTGGGGGCTTGCCTCTGTCCGTTTAAAATCCAAAGGGGGTGTTAGAATTATAAAATTCTGATGATTTTACATGTTGTTCATACTCACAATTTTCCAAATAAGCCCCACCATGAACATATTTTCCCCATATTTGGCCACGTAGTACTATAAAATCCATTGAGTTTGAATACTTCACATTATAGTTCATATCGGCATGAGATTATCAAGGTCTCCCCGACCCATAATTCATTTTGTTAATATACATTTGTGTTTCCTATTGGCAAGACCTCAGGGATGTCACAACAATTGGAATTCACATGTGGGTACCTATAGGCAAGACATTAATCATTGTTCTGGTGACTAAGATTTTCCCCATCGGCATGAAAGTATTCTTCAGAGTGATGTCTTGGCGAGATCTTCATGTCTCACCGACCGACGGTAGAAGGATACACATTTCAGTGGGAGACTTTTCTTTGGAGGGAAGTCTCAGCGAATTCTTCATGTCTCACCGACTAGTGCGGAACGAGCAAACACTTCGGCAAGAGTTGTGTCTTTGGTGTGTGGTCTTACTGACCATCGACAAGGATATGCATCTCGGTGAGAAACTTTTGCAATGGGGGGATGTCTTGGTGAGTGCATTTGGTCTCGCTGACAATGCACAAGAGGATTCTATCATTATGAGGTCCTGCAGTCTTGCCGACTCATTTTGTCTCACTAACATATTGCTTCATCAGGGAGAGTGGTTCACCTTCGGCAGGAGGTCTGGCCAACTAGCAGTGGGTGTCACCAAAAGGTCAGTCTTCGATATAGCATAAGGGGCTCAGGGGGAAGTCCTATTGATATGGGATTGTCTCACTGACATGATCTCAGCTCGCCCAAGGGTTATCCCTTCGCCATAATGTCCAGCCGACTATGAGAGGTCTCCCTAAAATGAAGAAGTATCCTCGAGATGGAATGTGCTCAGCGAGAAAAGAGGAGATCGACATGAGGTCTCACCGATAGGGTGGACTCTTGCTGATAGGAGCTCGCCGAAAGATTTAGGGCTTGGAAAAACATCTCACTGATAAAGCGAGAGTCTCGCCAAAAAATAATTTGCTCGAGGAGAAAGGAAGAGATCATCGTGAGGTCTGCGCGACTATAGCGGAGTCTTACCGAAAGGAAAAGGAGCTTGAGCCCGGAGAAAATAGAATGTGCTCGCCAAGAGAAGAGGAGCTTCGCTATAAGGTCATGCCGACTAGCGACTATCTTGCCGATAGTCTTTGTGGTATCGATATGACTTCTACAACTCGCCGAGAGGTCTTACTGACTGTCACATGTTATGCCGATAGCTGCTAGAAGAGATATAATCGCATCGAGGAGACACGATTAGTGTCTCATTGACATGCGATTTAAGATGGACCACTTTTGAATGCCCGGGGATCTGGCGTGGTGTCTGTTCACCCAATTGAAATGAACTAAAAGTGGCCCATTGACTGATTGACTACCACCTTGAAGAAGATCAACAGGATGCAAATGACATGGACTCCTTCTGAGATCAAATGGTGATGGATCAGCTCGGGTGATGATGTTCAGAACTAAAGGGAGACCCGATGATGCTTCCAGAAGACGCTCAGCATGCAGAGAAGTCTAGAACATGAAGGAATCCAGAAGAATGAAGAAACCGTGACTCACAGGGATAGCTATAGTGACCACTGGCAGGGGCGGATCGGTATTAATGGAAAAATGCTTTAGAGCATTCAAGGTAGCCCTTCAAAGGAGTTGAAAGATAGACATGGATACCAAGAGTAAATGTTGTAGCTACAAAAGATTTGAAGGCTTCTCTTGAGTTCAAGCTGTCACCAACATGGACAGTGTGGATGCCATTAAACGCAACATTAACTCTCTTCAGAAAGATCAGAGAGCCGACCTTTTAGGATGTAGATATTTTGTAAACCCTAAGACAGGGGATGACGACATTCTTTTTGGTACACTCTATATATATGGCATTCTTACCTCTTTGTAAAGGTTAGAAGTTTGTAGGGTTAGAAAGAGGTTGTAGGGGTAGAAGTTTTAGAATACATAGAGAAATAGAGGAGATAATAGGGGAGACAGAACTGCATCCTGATTCTTGGTAATAGGAGCTTCTTTTGTCTTCTTCGTTAGGAGTTAGATTTAGCATAGACTATAATGTATCTTTCTATTTTTCTCAATATAAATGGAAAAAATTTGGAGTCATGGATTTTCTGTACACTGGTGATTGTGCCAGATTTGTAAATGTTGCTTATCTGTTTCACTAACAATAGAAGCAATCAGATCTTAATCTACTTCATATTGTGTTTCAGAATGATATTTGTCTTAAGCTAATCATTTGATTTGAGAATCTTTCAAGGAATGAAGTTTGATTTTATGTTTTGTTTAAAGTGGTAACTTGTAATTTGTCATGGAAATCAACACTGTGAATGGATGTAATTGTGTGTTAATCACAAGTTAATTTTGTTCTGTAGTTCTTAGTTAGGAATTCATTGAAAGGTAACAAATCTGGTTAAGTTGGATGAATTATTGTTCTTTTTTGTTCCAAAGCTCTGATCTATCTTTTGCTATTTCTTTAAAAACCCTGGTTAGAGTAGGTTTAAGTTTATGTTTGATCTCAAAACAATCCAAAAGCTCAACACTAGCAGGCCCCTTGAACATTACTGCTACATTGACCACTAAGCAACATCAACACAGTTGAGAACCAACTACAAAGACCTTGGGAGCTAAGATATCCATGTGTTGTCTTTCTCTTTTAGGAGAAACATAATAGCAATATTCTGTTTGCATATTGTTGTGCCAACAGGACCCATCAACAGAAATTGGCGCTAGAAGGAGGGTAGCCTTGAGCAATTTTGGAGTTGGATTGGGTTAGGTTTTGGAAAACCCAGCTGTAATGGGTAGCCCTTTGTATACACCAGGATTTGTCCATGAAATCCCTAGTCATCTGTATGATAGGATTCCTTTATTTTTCCCTAAGACTGGGAAAAATGCTTCTGAACATGTCAGAATTTGTAGGCGTATATTCAATTTTCTCCAGATTCAGCATCAGGATATCATCTACCAGTTATTTGTCAAAACACTTCAAGGTATAGCCAGGAAATGGTATGATAATCTGCCACCAGAATCTATTTATTCATGGATAGAACTAGAAATCTTATTCTTAGATTAGTTTGATCCCCATACGCAACGCCCATTACATGAATTTGCAGCTACAAAAAGGATACCATTAGAACTCATTTATCAATTTAACCACAGATTTTTGTTCATGTATCAAAGGGTTCGATCTTTAGATTTGGTTGTTGATGATCATATATTGATAAAACATTATTATTGGGGTTTAAACCTTTCATTTTCAACCAAAGTCAGGCATTGTGGTGAGGCTACATCCTTGCATGATGCATTGAACAAAGCTCTCTTATTGGCACAATTTGGAGGTGACACTAGAAATTCAGATAGCCAAACTCAGGGTTATAATCCTCTTGTGCTTGCAAACTACCATCACCTGCAACCTTATGCTACTTCACCCACCATCCCTGCCTAGATGCAATCATTCTCACCAAATAGCTAAGACCTTCCTAAGGTTCCAAGCACCACATTTTCTGACACCCCGTATCAGGTCAATCACACACAAGACCAAGGGGAGGACTTATCTCTACAAAATCCAATCATAGAGTTAAGTACTCCTCTTATCAATGAAGTTATGGCCATATCATCTCTTTTCAGTCATATTCCAAAGCATAGTCCATTACATCACAATGAAGTTGTGAATAAAACATTTGATGAGTCAGAATATAATTTTGATGACTTGTTTGGTAAAAAGCATGAAATGGATGTAAATCTAGAGCATAATGAAAATCTTAAGATGGAATCTAAATTTGTTGAAAATGCTAGTACTAACGATGGCTTTGAGGGAGATGAGGTATTAATATGGGATTGTTGTTATGAGAAATCAACAATATCTTCCAATGATTTAAACAACTCTTCTGACAAAGATGAGAATCAGGGTGATGAGGAATGGATAAAGGAACAGGGTTCATGTTGGATTGATATCCCTCGTATGCAAAATCGAATAAGGGAGAAATTAGAAGAGCGGGGAGATCTGGAGCTATCAGAACTTGTTGGGCCAAGTGGATGTAGGTTACATCGAACTAATCAACACTCTCAGATGGATTGCCATGTCTTCCTAGGAAGGATGGAGTTGTATTTCAAACAACTAATCACTATTGAAGGAATACTTATGGAGGATCCTTGGAGTACGTATCCCCTCAACGAGGAGAATGAAACAACTAGCACACATAAAAATGGTAATCAATCCATCCAAAATGTTGAGAGTAATTGTGTGAAGAGGTTTAATTCTTCCCTATCTTTTGATGGCCTTGATCCTTGCATCGAGATGGATTCAACAATTGATGAAACTCCTCTACCTAGTGCAGACTTGATAGAAGTGGAGAATGGATTCACCGATGCATTCATAGATTCTTTCATGATGGTGAATGAGGAAGAAACACACTTTGGTGGGTTAACGCAAGAGGATGACTCTACTGATTTAAGTAGTGAACAGATTGAAATAGATAACACACTTCAAGATGAGATTGCCAATCAATCTTGTGGTCAAAGACAAGGACTTAAATTCCCAAATGAAATCTTAAGAGAAGAAGTTCGAGTAGATGTGCAGATCATCCAAGTGTTCCCTGAAGAAACTCATGATGGGGTACATTTGGATGAAGCAGGTGAATGCCAAGGAAGCAACCAAGAGGCTATCTCAGAAGTTGAATCTCTTCAACATGACGAAGGGAATGAGACCAGGGAGTATTTTCTTGGTTTTGATTTTGTTTACTCAAATGTGTTGGTTGAAGAGAGTCATTGCTTAGCATCCACTAATCAATTTGATCTTAACACTAATAAATTTGATGTTGAATGGCATGTTCTTATTGATGATGTGCAAGAATATGAATTGAGAAAGTGCTTTCCTAACTTTGACTCCATGCATTCAAGTGAGTTTGAAGGAAATCCTTATTCACCATGTGCCAGTATCCCTGACATGACTAGTGATAAGCTGGACACATATTCTCAAACCTTTGAGGGTGGCATGTTTCAAGAAAGTGTTGAAAGTAAGACTTCATCTCAAGAAATCCAGAATTTTTTTGACTTTATACCTGAGATGAATACAGAGACGTTGGTTAGTGAATATCCCAGCTGCAAGACAAACTTTGTTTCGGTGATGTTCTATGAGCTGAGACCTCGAGAGAAGGAATTCATACAACACAAGTCTGCATTAGCAACTAAAAATCTTCAGAATCAGGTGGTGTCCTTTCATTATCCTCTGTGTTTTAATAATTTTTAGTTTGATTATGGTGTTGGGGATAGTAAAACCTATTTGTGGGTAAATCATGACAAAATTGAGAACCCACAATTGATAATATTTCAAGCTTTATGCCCTCAGAATGAACTTATTGCCTATAAACTTCATATTTCTGAGTATAAAGATAAATTTGCTAGGTTTAGAACTGTGTCTAGTAAGTTAAGATTGTTGCACATAATGAAAAATCAGTCAAGTCAATGTACAAATTTTTACAATTTTGTGTTTATAAATCTCAGCTTTGGAGTTAGTTTAGGATTAGGATTGGTTAGTATTAGTTTTTGGTTTGGTTAGTTTTCTTTTTGTTTTGTTGTTTCCTTTTTCCCATGTCCTCTTGTTTTTCTGTTTCTAAGTAGTTTGTTTGTTTTTCTATTTGTAAATAATTGGTTTTACTGTTTGTAAATAGCTCTATTTTTTGTTTGTTTGTTCTTTCATTATGTCCCTTCATTTCCTCTACTGTCACTCTTTGTATTTTTGTTCTTTGGGGTTTCCTCTGTTTCTTTCCATCTTTAAATGATGGGTTGTTATCTGAAGTATACTTTGGTTATTAGGAGAGAAGTGGCTTAGATATTTTTAGGTTTGTTGATTGGGTGATTTTGTCCTAAGGTCATCGTTTTGTGCTCATTGTCAATAAGAGTTGTGGAAAGTCTTGAAAATAAGGTACAAAGTAAATAACCTACATTAGCTCCCTCTGAATCTATCACAAATCATCAAGATCATCTCCTTTGTAATGGTGTATTTGTCCTAGGGTGACAGTGTTGTAAGATTTGAGTGAAAAATCTGATCTCCCAAGTGCTGTTATGAGTTCCATGGTAGTTTTCAACCTAGAACAGATTTTAAACATCTAACATATTGAGGAAAAATTGAATGAAATATCTAAGAATCTATGAGAAAACAAATGAAAAAGAGAACTATTTGAAGAGAAAAGAAGACTCAATACGAATGGGTGATTCCAGTATCTCTACCAGGGCTATAGACGCCTGGCTGGCAGTAGAGAAGTGTTGTGAGAAAACTAGAGGTATCTCCTTCGGGGCTATGGATGCCTGACTGGCAGTGGAGCAATGCCCAGTATGTCATTGCACAACAGCTAAAGGGGATCAACTCATGTAGCTCAAATCTTGCACATTGTTGTTCGAAAGGTGAAGAGAAAACTTTATGAAAGGATGATGCACTATCAAACACACATATAGATTCAGGGGTAGCTAGTGTTGACTTACGTTTGAGATTCTAGCTCAGCCTTGGTTGTTAAAATTGACCCAACTAGAGTTGTGATGTTCATGAACTAGAGTTCTGGGTAGCTGAATCCTTCAATTTCATGAAAATGGCTAAACCATTTTCCCAGCCAAGTCGCCATTTCTTATGCCTTGCATAACCACCCGATTTTATTCTAGAACAAAATGGGTCCCCCCTTCTCTTTTGTTTTCTTTGCCTTTGGTTATTTTCTTTGCTCTTCGGAGTTCTTCTATTTTTCTTCCTGAGTTTGTCTGTTGGTTCTGTTAAATATTGGTTCTGTCTCAGCTTGAGTTGGTTTTCTTCTTGCTAAGTATTGAATGACTTTATCATAGAAAATGGTGTATTTCATTATGATTTATTTTATGTTCTCCTGAGGGCTAATGGAGGCATTTGTTTTGTAGGATTGAATCACTCGTCTGAGGATATCTCTCAGGGAAGCCAACTAAAGGCATGCCTCAATCACATTCAACATAAAACTCCTCAAGAGAAAGGTTGCTGGGATCTTTTGGATGTCTTGCCGATTGGGGGCTTGGATCTGTCCATTTAAAATCCAAAGGGGGTGTTAGAATTATAAAATTCTGATGATTTTACATGTTCATACTCACAATTTTCCAAATAAGCCCCACCATGAACATATTTTCCCCATATTTGGCCATGTAGTACTATAAATTCCATTGAGTCTGAATACTTCACATTATAGTTCATATCGGCATGAGATTATCAAGGTCTCCCTGACCCATAATGCATTTTGTTAATATATGTTTGTGTTGCCTATCGGCAAGACCTCAGGGATGTCACAACGATTGGAATTCACATGCGGGTACCTATCGGCGAGACATTAATCATTGTTCTAGTGACTAAGAGTTTCCCCATCAGCATGAAAGTCTTCTTTAGAGTGATGTCTTAGTGAGATCTTCATGTCTAACCGACCGGCGGAAGAAGGATACACGTTTCGGTGAGAGACTTTTCTTCATAGGGAAGTCTCGGCAAATTCTTCATGTCTCACCTACTAGTGCGGAACGAGCAAACACTTTGGAAAGAGTTGTGTCTTCGGTGTGTGGTCTTGCCGAATACGTTGTGTCTTGCCAACCACAAACAAGGATATGCATCTCGGTGAGAAACTTTTGTAGCGGGGGGATGTCTTGGCAAGTGCATTTGGTCTCGCTGACAATGCACAAGAGGATTATATCGTTATGAGGTCCTGCAGTCTTGCCAACTCATTTTGTCTCACCAACATATTGCTTCATCGGGGAGAGTGGTTCACCTTCGGTAGGAGGTCTGGCCGACTAGCAGTGGGTCTTGTTGAAAGTCCAGTCTTTGATATAGCATAAGGGGCTCGGGGGGATGTCCTGTCGATATGGGATTGTCTCACCGACATGATCTCAGCTCGCCCAAGGGTTATCCCTTCGCCATAATGTCTTGTCGACTATGAGAGGTCTCCCTGAAATGAAGAAGTCTCCCTGAGATGGAATGTGCTCAGTGAGAAAAGAGGAGATCGACATGAGGTCTCACCGACAGGGTGGACTCTTGCCGATAGGAGCTCGCTGAAAGATTTAGGGCTCGACAAAATGTCTCGCTGACAAAGCGGGAGTCTCGCTGAAAAATAATGTGCTCAGGGAGAAAGGAAGAGATCGCCATGAGGTTTGGGCGACTACAGCAGAGTCTTACCGAAAGGAAAAGGAGCTTGATCCCAGAGAAAATAGAATGTGCTTGCCGAGAGAAGAGGAGCTTCGCTATAAGGTCATGCCGACTAGCGACTGTCTTGCTGATAGTCTTTGTGGTATCGATATGACTTCTATAGCTCATCGAGATGTCTTACCGACTGTCACATGTTACGCCGATAGCTACTAGAAGAGATATAATCGCATCGGGGAGACACGATTAGTGTCTCACCGACATGCGATTTAAGATGGACCACTTTTGACTGCTCAGGGATCTGGTGTGGTGTTTGTTTTCCCAATTGAAATGAACTAAAAGTGGCCCATTGACTGATTGACTATCACCTTGAAGAAGATCAACAGGATGCAAACAACATGGACTCCTTCTGAGATCAAATGGTGATGGATTGGCTCGGGTGATGATGTTCAAACCTATAGGGAGACTCAATGATGCTTCTAGAAGACGCTCAATGTGTAGAGAAGTCTAGAACATGAAGGAGGCCAAAAGAATGAAGAAACCATGACTCATAGGGACAGCTGTAGTGACCACTGGTAGGGGCGGATCGGTATTAATGGAAAAATGCTTTAGAGCATTCAAGGAAACCCTTTGAAGGAGTTGAAAGATAGACACAGATACCAAGAGTAAATGTTGTAGCTACAAAGGATCTGAAGGCTTCTCCTGAGGTCAAGCTATCACCAACATGGACAACGGGGATGCCATTAAATGCAACATTAACTCTCTTCAGAAAGATCTGAGAGCCAACCTTTCAGGATGTAGATATTTTGTAAACCCTAAGACAGGGGATGGCGACATTCTTTTTGGTACACTCTATATATATGGCATTCTTGCCTCTTTGTAAAGGTTAGAAGTTTGTAGGGTTAGAAAGAGGTTGTAGGGGTAGAAGTTTTAGAATACATAGAGAATTAGAGGAGATAATAGGGGAGACATAACTGCATCCTGCTTCTTGGTAATAGGAGCTTCTTTTGTCTTCTCCGTTAGGAGTTAGATTTAGCATAGACTGTAATGTATCTTTCCAGTTTTCTTAATATAAATGGAAACAATTTGGAGTCATGGATTTTTTGTACACTGGTGATTGTGCCAGATTTGTAAATGTTGCTTATCTGTTTCACTAACAGTAGAAGCAATCAGATCTTAATCTACTTCATATTGTGTTTCAGAATGATATTTGTCTTAAGCTAATCATTTGATTTGAGAAGCTTTCAAGGAATGAAGTTTGATTTTATGTTTTGTTTAAAGTGGTAACTTGTAATTTGTCATGGAAATTAGCACTGTGAATGGATGCAACTGTGTGTTAATCACAAGTTAATTTTGTTTTGCAGTTCTTAGTTAGGAATTCCTTGAAAGGTAACAAATCTGGTTAAGTTGGATGAATTATTGTTCTTTTCTGTTCCAAAGCTCTGATCTATCTTTTTCTATTTCTTTAAAAACCCTGGTTAGAGTAGGTTTAAGTTTATGTTTGATCTCAGATTAATCCAGAAGCTCAACACCAGTAGGCCCCTTGAGCATTATTGTTACATTGACCACTGAGCAACATTAGCAGTGTTGAGAACCAACTACAAAGACCTTGGGAGCTAAGATATCCATGTGTTGTCTTTCTCTTTCAGGAGAAACAGAATGGCAATATTCTGTTTGCATGTTGTTGTGCCAACAAGACCCATCAACAACTATTAGTTCATCAACTATACTCAAGGAAGTCATAGTTTTGGGATTATGTATTCAATAGGGGTTGATATTGATTTGATCGAGTGCACTAATTTTGATGGGCTAATTGATTTACTTGATGGTAAGTCTACTTCTAGTTATATTTTCTCACTAGCTTCTAGTTAGGTATATGTTGGCCAAATAATATGCAAAGTGTCATGATAAATTAGTAAATTTGATTTAACTCTTATTATAGTTTGAGTATTACTCAAGAGAGTACGAGTAGTATAGATTTATTTGAGTCTAGCAAAGGGGTAGCTAAATTACCATCAAGGAATTTACATTCGTTATTTCAATTTATGTTATCCTGTGAGTAAATAGACATAAGTAATGAAGTAAGGATCTCAAATGTTAATCCTTTTATTAGTAGTACAATTAAGAGTATAATATGGATGTCATTTCCTCTCATGTATTAGGGATTATCTTCCAAGAAAGAAGAAATAAGAACTATTTCTATAGTCAATCTTCGATATTTATTTACATAAGAATGCATACTCATAAATAAGTATAAACACATATGTGAATATATATATATATATATATGTATGTATGTATGTATGTATGTATATATATGTGTATGTATATATATATATGTATGTATGTATTTATGTATGTATGTATGTATGTATGTATGTATGTATGTATGTATGTATGTATGTATGTATGTATATTCATACACACATGAGCTAGATAACTTCTTAAATTAAAATTTGCATATTCTTATATTGTTGCAATCTCTATAATTCTATGATTATTGAAACATGAAATTAGTTATACTTGCATATGCATGTGTGCATTCTAATTGTGTTGGAAATACTTTCAATATGCTTAGTATTGATGAATTATGTCAAAACAATGTCTTTCTTGTTAAAAGAAAATGTTGACCAAATAGAAATGAAGATGAACTATTATGTTAAGTGATTGACATATGCATTCTATTGTATTCTTATTTTATGTTGGAAAATTCATGATATCATTATATGTAGATGTGTCATGCTTCACAATTTCATTACTCTAGTCAGATTTGCATTGCTAGTACTCCTCGTGTTGGTTTGGGTATTCTTCTTTCAAGAAGAATTTTGGGGAAGTGAATTACTTCG
Source organism: Sequoia sempervirens (assembly GCA_007258455.2). NCBI lineage: Eukaryota > Viridiplantae > Streptophyta > Pinopsida > Cupressales > Cupressaceae > Sequoia > Sequoia sempervirens. The sequence continues at coordinate 924,120,639 of VDFB02281492.1, forward strand.
TGGTGGGGTGGAAACGTGCTCCAACAATGTTCTCTCCCTTGATGTGGTCAGAGGATTTAAATGATAGAAGAATCCTATTAGGAAGGTCCTTGTTATGGTTTATTTTGTAATCTTGTTTTCAACCATGTGGTCTAATGTAAGGATTATGTTCCTATATGTTTTTCCATGTTATCGGCATATGTACTCTAAAATTTATGAAGTAATATAATTTCTTGTCAATTTTATTTGTATATTGGACACATGCCATGGCATCATGTTTAATTATGTGTAATTTATGTAAATTGTTACTTTTTATAAATGGAGGTCATTACACATTGTCTCCTCTACCTCCTCCAGAAGGTTGGGGATAATAAGCATCTCATTCTCCTCATTAGACACAACAATGGGTATACATTCCAAAACCAAATTTTCTTCCACTTCTATAGCAGGTGAGTCCTCTAAGAATAAAGTAGAATAACATGTAGCATATTCTTACAAGATATCCTTAAGTGAATTTAGTTGCTCTCCCTGATAAGATACCAGAGAAGATATCAAATTACCATGCCTTCTTGCTAAATAATTGGGTTGTATTTCTATCTCCCTCCTAAAGCCAACTAATCCTAGACTTTTGTTTCTAAAAAGTCTCTTCTCATAGCTCCCATTTCGCCAACTCATTCATAAATTCCACTTCTTCTCTAAGGGATTCATTGGTAATCCCTCAATCTCTAGTATGTATAGTGATGGTATCCAAGCAAAATTGGGCAGAAAATTTAGCCATAAAAATATTCTCAAAACTCTGTGTATTCCACTTAAGTTGATACTTCACAAATTGGAGCATCTTGATACTTCATAAGATGGCTCGCATAGCGACATAAGTTGAAACTTGAAAGAAGGGTTCTTAGAGTCACCCCTCTCTCTCACAGATAATTTAATGGACCAGTGATCTGAACCTCTCCATTCCAAAATCTCTAAACTGGTAATCCAATTACTGCCAATCCAAAAATAGGAGATTAAAACCCTATACAATCTCTTAGAGATATAATCCTCTCTAGGTGATCCCACAATAGTGGGTTACAATTGCATTGATGAACAAAATTTTTTTGGATGTCAAAAAAAATTAGAGGGGTTCACTCAAACAGGGGTGTTCGAGTGAATGCCCTTCCTTCAATGGGTTTTCTCAAACCCCTAGTTGGCCATTTTTTTGAATAAAATAATGTTTTTTCTTTTTAGGGGTTCTAGCGAACCCCCTTTTTCTTGAAGGTGTTCCAAGGGGTTCGAGTGAAGGGGTATTCACTAGAACCCCCTTTTTTCCCTTGCCCCCCTCCATTTGCAATTTTATGTAGAATTTTGGGTTTTGAGGCTCAAGTTGAGGATCAAAATAGAATCAAATTAAAAAACCTAGTTGGAGGATTATAGTCCTCGAAACGAGCTCTCCATCAAGTATAGTTTTAATATATTTTGGTTTTATTATGTATTTTTTTAGTTTAATTAGACATAGGTTTTTCACTAAAAATTAAGCTCTATATTCTGCACATGTGGAAAAATAGTAGATAATATTTTTTTTAAGAAATATCTATGCTCTTGGTATTGATGTCCTTGATCCAACAAAAAATAAAATTGAATTTTGATACATACAAACAAAGTTGTGTTCTACAGTAAACCTATTTCTAAATTGTAATTGGTTTGACTTCAAAACTTAATTAAGAAAAAAATATTCAATAAAACACTATGAAATCGAATGAAAGAGCTAGAAATCATAGTTACAAATCTAAATTAAAAAAAAAAAAAATTATCCTTCATAGAAAAAAATTATGTGTTACATAGTAAACAACACTCATTAAAAATGGTGTTTACTGTTAAAAACTAGTTATCAAAGGAGATAGAAAAAAAAATGCAATTTCATTCAAAAATAAAATAAAAATATATATTTAGAATCTACAAACAAAATGTCACAAATCACTAGTTTGCATCATCTTCAAATTCCTCATGGTTTAGCATCTATAGGTGTCTGAAAGTGAAGATTTAGTTCAAAATATTCATTTCATTGTCAAGTTTGGCAAAAAAGTGTAACCCACTATTGTGGGATCACCCCTCCACATCTCCTATTACTCCATGTGAACATACCATTCCCTTGTTTTATATCAATCAAGTTTAGTAAAGAAATATTATCTCTAAAAATAAAAGAGGAAGGTTCAAGCCTATCCACTCTCCCCTCTTTTCCACTAAACTGATAATAGTGTTAAATTCACCAGTGAAAATCCATGGGAATAGTGGAGATATAGACTGCACATACCTAATATGAGCCTAGAGATGGATTTTTCCAGGAAAATAATTCAGAGAATAAGCATTGGTACACAAGAATATTTCATTGGATTTGAAATTTGAGGCAACCATAAACAAAGAGTTTCTACCAAAAATCCACCAAAGAGGAGAGACCTTACATGAGTCCCAAAGATATACAATTCCTCTAGCACTGCCTTGTGCCCTAATGCACTAACATTTCAAGATGTTTCCACCACAACTTGGAAGCCATGTTTAATATGCCTTCCACATACAACTTAGATTCCTAGATGAACAAAACTTTAGGATCTAATTCACCTTTATCAATTCTTGAACAACCTTTTATCTAGGGATGTTGTTCAATCCCCTTGCATTCTAACAAATAACAATCATTTATGAGAGTTAGAGAAGTGGGAGTCAATAGTCTTGACTACACCTAACTCCACCGAATTCTCCCCCATTATTTTGATTTTATCTTGATCTTTCTTCCTCCCCAACTTGGAAGACTTTTTTGAGCCCCCCTTTTCAAAGCTCTTTTGTTGTAACCCCAAAGTATTAGTAGACACAACTTTATTGCCTTTTCTAGGATCCTAAACCACTACCTTTGGCATCAACTTAAGCAAAGACAAGATCAATTCTTCACTCAATTGAATTCTCTCGAGAGGGGCCAATTCTTCGAGGATCTTTTGAATTTGGTATGTAACTATTTGTGATTCAATCTACTCAATCACTAAACTATTATGGCTAACATCTATATTGGGAGCCAACAGATCCATCCCCAAATTATCTAGCCCAGAGAGTAGGCTATCTAGATTTTCCTCATGTTGAACAATATCTTCCAAAGCCTCAAATTGGTTATAAGACACATCACCCCGTCTATCCTTAATATTTTTCTTCAATCCTCTCCCATTGTTATGGTGCTTAACAAGGATAAAACCTTCCTTATCCATTTCCCCTTCTGACATAGGGGATTTTTCTCTATCCTTTGAAGGTGGGGGATGACAAGACAACTTAGTTGAAGCTCAGCTAGCAACCCTCCCTGAAGAGATAAGTTTAGGACATTTCCTCTACAAATTCCCATACTCATGATAGATCTAACAACAAATGGGGGAGCTTCATAATCAAGTTCTTGAATCCAAGAAGTGTATCCAACTTGAATTTCCATCAAATTTGGTAATAGGTTATTTAAATCAATTTCAATACAAATTCGGGCATATAAAATTGTCTTCTTGTTCAATGTTTGTTAAGATCCAGAACCAACATTTTTCCTAGTAGTAGTGTAATAATGTGCAAAATATCATTCCTTTAGGACTCTAGTGGTAGCCAAGAAATCCTCACCCAAACCAGAACCCTTAACAATAACTCCTCTATGGATTAAAACCTATATGCCATGGTTTAATATTTATAGCCCCACCTGATTGTAGAAATATGGACCCCCTTCATCAGCCTTATTCCAATCCACTAGGCAAGAAAATACCACGTTAAAGTAGTTATTAGTTTCTTGCATAACCTCCATATCTCCCTTTGGATTCTAAGTTTGATGGGCCCAAAGTTCCAAGAATGGGAGAGAAACACCCCATAAACTTCCAAATTAAAGCATAGTTACATAAATAGTTAACATCCTTTGCAACTGAATCTAGTTGAATTACTAGAACCTGATGAGAAAGACTCCTCTCCAAACAACCATTTACCTTTGGAACTCGAGGATCGACAATATGAGACGAGCTCCCTTTGTTTAAATATTTGACGAGGGTGGGACTATCCCTATCAAAACCTCAGAAAAGGAAAAATTCTAATACCCCTAACCTTCCGTTGATGCCATTAAATTTGCAACAAAAAACAACCCAGAAAAAAGACACAACCCCCTGTCACAAACCTTTTCCCCTCTAAACCACCTCCAAAAACCTACACACCACCCTCCCAAATAGCCACATAACACCTCCAAAATACCACCACATGCCACAAACTAAATCAATCTATAGCTAAAAGAAAGAAAGAGTGACAAAGAGCAAAAGGCCATCACACCCTAGCTCACACTGCTAAGAGAACTTATGGCTTCCTCTGCCATCCAAAATCTCAATCCAACCTTTGATCTATACTCCAATAATTAAATGAATATTATTGATGCTGCAAAATCATATTATATTTCTTTATAATCTTATATTACTAAAATTAATAAGAATCTTTAATAAAATATATACTAAATTTATATAGAAAACTGAGATTACATTTAAGGAAAAAAGATTTAGATTTTTTTAAATGTGTTTAAAAAATCTCATTTTAATTAAATTTATAAAAAAATAATTTAAACTAGCTTATCTATCTTAATGTTAATCTATATAGTATACGTCGAGATATATCATTTGAGAGACAATTTTTTTTCATTTTTAGAAATTTTGAAATACCATTATTATAAAAAATTACACCTCAAAAATGATATATCTTTGCATATATTATATAGATTAATATTAAGATAGATACTCTAGTTTATAGTTGTAGTATAGAAACAAATAATATTATATTAAGTATTAAATGAGATTTAATATATATTGATACTATTAAATGATAAATTATATAATATAATTAATAATATTATTATATTATAATTATTAATATTATATTATTATTATGAATAATAATATTTTAGTGTTTTAATATTATTTATATTAGCATTATATTATTGATATTATATTATTATTAATTAATAGTATTATTAAATACTTAAATAATTATTATATTTTCATATTTATTTTATTCATATTAATATATATAATATTAATAATTAAATAAAGTTATATATATTAGATTTAATATTTTTTTTATTTGGTTATATTAAATGATAATATTATGTTATATTATATTATTAATATAATAATTATTATATTATTATTAACCCTAACTCTAATTGAATAGTAACCCTAACTTTAACCCTCATTGAACATTTTTGAACCCTAACCCTAATTAAACAGTAAATGTAATTCTAATCGTAATGGAATCCTAGCCCCAATTAAAACCTAATCTTAACCTAACCATAACTATAATAGTAACCCTAATCCTAACCCTAACCATAACCTTGAACCTAAATCTAACCCTTGCCAAAACCTAATAATAACCACAACCCTAATTGAACCCTAATACTATCTCTATCCCTAATTGAACCCTATCTATAACCCTAACCCAAAGCTTTATCAAAACCTTAACCGTAAATGTAACCCTAAGTGAACCCTAACCCTAACTGAATTATAGGCCTAATTAAATAGTAAATGAACCCTAACCCTAAACCTAACCTTAACCCTTAAAAACTAACACTAACCCAACCATTAGCCATAATTGTAACCCTAACCTTAAACCCTAAACCATTAACCATAATTGTAACCCTAACCTTGCCCTTACCCTAACCATAAACCATAATCTTAAACCTAACTCTAACCAAATCCTTAATTATAACCCTAAATCCTAACCCTAATCTAATATCTAATCCCAACCATAATCATAACTCTAAATCTAACCCTAAACCCTAAACCCTAATCTAAAACATAATCCTAACTGTATTTCTCGTAACCTTAACCCTAACTCTAAACCTAACCCTAACCCAAATAATAAATCCTAACCTAACCCTAATCCTAACCAAATCCCTAATCATAACCCTAAATTGTAACCTAACCTAACTCTAATCCTAATCATAAAGTTGTACACTAAGTGTAACTCTAAACCTAACCCTAAACCATAAACCCTAATTGTAACCCTAAACTAAGCCTAACCCCAACCAAATACCATAATCGTAACCCTCACCTAACCCTAATTCTTACCCTATTTCTCATAACTCTAACCTAAATTAAACCATAACCCTAATCTTAACCTCAAGCTTTATCATAGAACCCTATTCCTAACCCTAACCCAATTCTTAATCATAGAACCCTAACCCTAACCCTCACTGAACTCTAACCTTAATTGAATAGTAATTGTAAGCCTAACCGTAATGGAATCTTAATCCTAATCTAACCATAACTATAATAGTAACCCTAATCCTAACCCTAAACCTAACCCTTGCCAAACCCTAATAGCAACCATAACCCTAATTGAATCCTCATACTAACTTTATCCCTAATTGAGCCCTATCCATAACCCTAATATGAAGCTTTATCAGAACCTTAACCGTAAGTTTAACCCTATTCAAACCCTAACCCTAATTGAATTGTAGGCCTAATTAAATGGTAAATGAATGTTAACCCTAAACTTAACCTTAACACTAACATGGGTTAAATCGTAATCCCAAGCTTTATTGTAGAACCCTACAAGTTATAAAAAAATTAAACTTAATGCTAACCCTAACCTTAAACCCTAAACCATTAACCATAATTGTAACCCTAATCCTAACCCTAACCCTAACTCTAACCCTAACCCTAACTCTAACCAAATCCCTAATTGTAACCCTAAACCCTAACCCTAATCTCATATCTAATCTCAACCATAATTGTAACTATAATCCTAACCTTATACCATAAACCCTCATCTAACCCTAATCCTAACCCTATTTCTCATAACCTTAAGCCTAACTCTAAACTAAACCTAACCCAAACACTATACCCTAACCTAACTCTAACCCTAACCAAATCCCTAATCATAACCCTAAACTGTAACCTAACCCAACTCTTACCCCAATCATAATTATAACACTAACCATAATTCTAAACCTAGCCCTAAACCATCAACCCTAATTGTAATCTTAAACTGACCCTAACCCTAACCAAATACCATAATTATAACCCTAACCCAACTATAATGCTAAGCCTATTTTTCATAACTCTAACCCTTTTCTATTTTGAGTAAATAAATTAGTTCTATTTTTATAAAAAAAATACTAAAATAATTGATATGCATTGTAGATTTTTTTATCTAAATAATATAATATAATGATACCAAATATAAAATAATATTATTATATATATTATTAATAACATAATACTAATATTTATCATAATATAAAAATTCTAAAAATATAATAATATAGTAATAATAAAATAATATAATAAAAATAATAATTTAATAATAATTGGGGTAGGGGCCCTAACTCATTTGGCTAAATCTTTCCTGTTGCAGGAGGTTGGTCACGAGATCTAGTCTCCCCCACCCCCGTGGTACCAGAGGGCGTGTCACGCCAGCGCCGCCGGTCACATTAAAAAGTTTATAGTCTAAAAAAATATAAAAAAATAATTTAATAATAATTAAATAATAATATAATTAGTATCATGAAGTTTCCACAGTCCATAGTAATAGTATATTTTCTTGATTGAAATTGTGTATGATTTAATATAATAACAATGTCATATATATTAATAATATAATATAATATTATCATTTATTATAACCAATTAAAATGTATATTAAATCTAATATACTAAACCTTATTTATTTAATATTATATTAAATTATTATAAAACAATAATATTATATTATTAATAATATAAAATTTATTACATTCTAATTTTAGATTTTTTGTTTTTGTTTTATCAAAACTGTGTCTTGATTTTTAGATGTTTGATTTTTGAATTGTAGTTATTTTATTTTTTCTAAGATGTTAATTGTTTTTTTTAATTGTAGTTATTATAAAAATATTTTTTTATTCTTTTTTTTTCTAAAATACATTTGTTTTTTGTGTTTTTTTATGAAATATGTTGTAAATAATGTTAGAAAATGATTTATTATTATTTTGAAATTTTAAGGTTCTATTTGGATGAGTGCCTAGGGAAGCGCCTTGCATTGAAAGAATCTAGATGGGAGAGATGGTGAACGCACGGGCTCTGGCACAGGCATTTGAGGCCATCCTGACCCGAGTTGCATACTAAGGAGGATGCATGCATGTTCCTTTTTTCTGCAAATCCGTTTTCTCTACATTTTCTTCTGCTTGGGGGGGTCTTTCTTTGCACTTTCAGGGGGTGTAATCTTCCTTTGCATCCTGTTGAATGTTGTGGTGTTGACTCTACTGGTGCCATTCTTAGTGCGGGTGGTTTTTATTTTGCATTCAGGGGCTAGTGTGTGGTTGTTTGGGGGGTCTGTGGGTGACTAGTTCAAGGTGTTGTGCTCTTGGCTGGGGTGTGGGAAGTTCTTTTCTTCTTTTCTTTTGTTCTCCTTTGCTGCAGTTTGGTTGTGGTTCCCCTTTGGGGTTTTCTGTGTGGGACCTTGTATGGCTCCAAGAGGGGTTTCTTTGGGCGGGATGGGTTTGTCCTTTAAGGATTCAGTGGCGGGATGCAGTCCTTCTGTACTTTTACATGAGAATCCAATCTATCGTGAGACAGGATCAGGAATGGGAGAGCCCTCATATTGTTCTGGAGGTTTTCAGCCTACAAAGGTGAATGGATGTCTTGCTAAGAGTGATAATAGGCCGATTGTTGAGATCTAGTCTGAAGCTGTTGTGGATGATATCAACTATCTATCAAAACATGCTTTGATTTGTAAGTTTCTAGGGATCCAGGTGTCTTTTCCTTTTCTAGAATTGTGGGCTTGATGAACTTGGTCTCCAAAGGGGGATATGGATGTAATGTTGGCAGCCAATGGTTGTTTTCAAGTAGTCTTTTCTTGCATGTCAGACAGGAATAAAGTATTCGAAGGTGAACCTTATTTCTACAATCAAGTGGGTCTTTTCATTAAGCCTTGGCATGTGGGGTTCAATCCTACAGATGAACTTCCTTCACGGTTCCGATTTGGGTACGATTACTGTGGCTTCCTTTGAAATTCTGGAGAGAGGAAATTTTTAGCTTAGTTACAAGCCAGCTTGGAAAACCAGTTGGTCCTTCAAGACAAACTATGGAGAAGAAGGTAATTACCTATGCTCGGGTATGTTTAGAAATTGACTTGAATAATCCCTTGCCTGATTCTATAGAAATTCGGTTGGGATCAAGTTCATGGATTCAACAACTTGATTATGAAATGTTACCATTTCATTGTCAATTTTGTCATGAATATGGACATTTGTAGAGGATGTGTCCCAAATAAAATCCTGTAGAGGATTCAAAAGTGGGGTTGGCTAGTGCACCTCCTAACCAAGATAAAGGGAAATCCCCCTTGAGGGAGGACAACGAGGGCTTCATTCCTGTAAGAGGCCATAATAAGGGCTGGGGTCAAAAGAGGACCTTTAAGGAAAAACAAACAAATGAGGTTTTCAATAGGTTTTATGCACTAGATGGCCTAGAACAGTTTGATGGAACCATTGCTAATATGCCTGTGGGCCAAGATCTTTTGGAGGTAGGGGAAATAGGCGGGGATGAGAATGTCATTCAAGCTGGTCCATAGGAGGGAGTTCTTGGGATTCAGATGGACATAGATACTTCTATGGGGCCTATGGAGGACTTGGGAGCCATTGGAGACAAGGAATTGCAGGAGACTTCTGCTCCTTCCTGTTTCAAGTCTAGCACTGGGAAAGATCAGCAGGAGGAGAGCAAAGGCAAGGGTTCCCCTTCTGTTTAGGCATTCATCAAAAGACCATTAAAAAAGATGCTTCAGAGAAGCCTCTTAAGGTGGGGAGGAAGAAAGACTAGGAAAAGGTGAAGTTAGTGAGAGAGACTTTAGTGGAGTCGGGTTCTGTGAAGACCATTGATTCCCATTTCCCTCTATCTCAGAAATGATTGTTCTTTCATGGAATATAAGGGGGTTGAATAGCATCCCTAGACAAAAGGCTATTCAGGATTTGATTAAGTCTCATTCGCTAGTGGTGGTTTTTATTCAGGAAACTAAATTATCTATTGAGAAGATGTTCTACACGGCTGCTAAGATTTGGCCTAGATGTCTTTGTCAATGCATTGGTGCTCAAGGATGTTCTGGGGGCTTGGCCCTTTTATGGGATCCTCGCAAGCTGGTCCCACTTTGGTGGATTTCTAGTAGGTCTTTTATTTCCTTGGTGGCCACATGTGAAACTGGTGAGATTCTTCTTTTCACTAATGTTTATGCTCCAATTGATTTTGTGGGAAAAAAAATTATTTGGTCACATATAGGATATGCCTTATGTCTTGCTCCTTTGTTCCCCTAGATTATGGTAGGAGATTTTAATGGAATTTTAAGCTTGGAGGAGAATTGGGGAGGTAATCCCAGGCTCAACCCTTCTACGGGCCTTTTGAGGAGTAACATTGAAAGTTTGAAGGTGGTGGATATTACACCCTCCAATGGTTTGTTCACCTGGAATAATAGATGCGGGGCGGAGGCGATAGCAAAAAGGTTAGATAGATTTCTAGTATCCTACTTCTGGATGGCAGATAATTGGAATACCAGATCAGAGATTTTGGACTGGAGAGGTTCAAATCACTGGTCAATTCTTTTGACTGCTTCTAAGTTTCAAATGACAAAGAATCCTTCTTTTAAGTTTCAGCTTATGTGGCTGAGGGATACTTCTCTTCAGGATCATATGTTTTCCTGGTGGAGGGAAGGGAAGCCTACTTATTGCACAACTATGTTTTCCTTTGTCAAGCAATTGCAATATGTTAAGTTCAAGTTGAAAAGGTGGAATAGGGAGTGCTTTGGAAACCTCTTTTCCACAAAGAAAGAATCACAACTGAGGGTGGACAATATTAATTGTCAAATCAGATAGCAGGGCTTGTTTGACGGGTTATATAGAGAAGAAGTTGTGGCGCTAAAAGAATTGGAGGAATGGGAGCTACAGGAGGAGATGTATTGGAAACAAAAAGCTAGGATTGATTGGCTCCAGGAAGGGGAAATAAACACTAAGTTCTTCCACAACACTGTTAAGGATAGAAGAAATGGGAGTGTTCTCAATTCTCTCATGACAACTAAAGGGTTGATGGTTTTCTCTCATAGGGAGATTGCTCTGGAGGCTACTAGTTTTTTTGGGAATTTATTTTCAGAAGACTCAGATCCTGCTAGGGTTGAGGAGGATTTGGTTTTGGATTGCATTCCCTCCATTGTCACTCTTGAAATGAATGAGGCACTCATTAAGCATGTTTCCCTATCTGAGATAGAAGTAGTGGTGTTTGAAATGAAAAAGGGAAAAGCCACGGGACTAGATGGTTTTCCTATAGAGTTCTTTCAAGCTTTTTGGGATATAGTCAAGATGGACCTCTTTGAAGTGGTGCAGGAATATTTTAGCAATAAGCAGATGGTTAAGGATTTGAATGCAACTTTCCTTGCTCTCATCCCAAAAAAGGAAGGAGCTAACTCCCTTAACTCCTTTAGACCTATTGCTTTGTGCAATGTGATGTATAAAATAATTACAAAAATGATAGCTGAACGGTTAAAGCCATGGCTCAATAACCTAATCTCTGAGGAGCAAGGGGGATTTGTTACAGGAAGACAACTTTTGGATGGGGTTATCATAGTGGCAGAAGTTGTGCACTCTATGGCTACCTCTAAGGAGAAAGCCATATTCATAAAGTTGGACATGGCCAAAGCTTATGATAGGGTCATATGGAGTTTTCTACAAAAAGTTCTACAAGCCTTTGGTTTTGGAAAGGAGTGGGTTAGTTGGGTAATGAGTTGCATTACTTCACCTTCTTTTGTGGTCCTGATTAATGGTGAACCTACTGAATTATTTGGTGTGACTAGAGGCCTTAGGCAAGGGGATCCTCTATCCCCTTACCTATTCATTATGATGGCGGAAGGTCTGGGAAGATTTCTCAAGTCTCAAGTTAGGTAGGGATTGATTCAAGGTTGGAAGTGGGGGCATGGAATTCCTCATTCTTCCCACCTCCAATTTGTGGATGACACGTCTTTGATGGGTGCTGCAAGAATTCAGGAGGCAACTAGTTTCCGAAGAGCTCTAGATATTTATGTGAAAGCCTTAGGCCAGAAGATTAGTGAAGAAAAGTCTCATATTTTCTTCTTCAATACCCCTGCTCCTATTCAAGCTCAGATTGCTCGGATCCTGAGATTTCAAATTGGAACTCTTCCTTTTGTGTATCTTGGAATCCCTCTTTTAGACCAAAGGTTGCCTTGGGGTGTGTGGCAAGAGATTTTAGACAAGCTTCGTAGCAAGGTAAGTCATTGGACCCACAGGTGGCTTTCAACTGCTAGTAGAATGACTCTTTTGAAGTCTATGGTCCAAGCTCTTCCTATCTACAGGTGTCTTGTGCAGTCAGCCCCAACTGGCTTCATTAAGGATTTTGATGCCCTTTCCGAGCAATTTTTATGGACCGGTAATTTGTTGTCTTCTAAGTGGAGTTTGGTCAAATGGGATTGTGTTTGTAGATCAAAGCAGGATGGTGGCCTTGGTTTGCGGAAAACAAGCGTGAATGGTAGGGTTCTCGTAGCTAAGCTATTTTGGAGATGGTGCATAAGCGAGGATCAAGGATGGGCTAAAATCCTTAATGTTAAGTATCTTGGTGGGGTGGATGGGAAAGATGTGCCGAGGTACAATTTGACAGGAAAGGGGTCCATGATTTGGGAGACTTTGAAGAAAGGGGCACAATTAGTTAAAAAGGATATTTTCTAGATTTGTAATAGTGGTTCGGATGCCCTATTTTGGGAGGATTCATGGGATGGGTTCCCTCCTATCTTGGCTCAATACCCCATCTTTAGCCCCTTTGTGATAGCTTTCTTGCAGCAGGCTGGAGTAAAGTTGAGGATTTTAAGGGCAGGTCATGGCGAGGTAGCCAGATGGAAAGAACCTTGGGACTAGCCTCCAGGGGGTTTTGAGGGTGATAGGGAGACTCTTGCTAGGATTCTTGCAGGTAGAGCATGTAACTCTTTAAGAGAAGTTGATACCCTTGCTTGGGGACCCAATCCGAAAGGAAAGTTTTCAGTTGCTTCTGGTTATCAAGAGTTGGAAAGACAAAATTTTGGCAGGATGGACATCTCTTGGTGGAAGCAGGTTTGGAATAAATTAGCTTGGCCCAAGTGTAATTTTTTCTTATGGCTTGTGGTGCAGAATAAATGTCTTACCTAGGAGAATCTCCAGAAGAGGGGTTTTCATGGGCCTTCTATCTGTACTTTATGCAATCAAAGTGAAGAAAATAGCTCGCACCTCTTTTTCTATTATTCTTTCACTAGGGTTATTTGGCACGTGGTGGGAAGCTTGGGAGCGTGCTTGTATTCATGCTAATTCTTTGGTTGAATTCTAGAATAGTCTTGGTAGACCCCCTTCTAAGACTTCCTTTCTTGAGGTAGCTTGGGATATTGGTCCAGGATTTATTATCTGGCAGGTGTGGTTGGAAAGGAACCATAGGATTTTCTAGGATAAGTGGAAGAGGGTGCACCAGGTGTGGTTGCAAGTAATAAGTATGCTTCAGGAGACTCTTGCTGTGAAGTGTGACCTCTCTGAGGATATTGATCCTGGAGACGTGCGAGTGGTTCAAAAGTTGAATATTTCTTGTGTTGGTTCAAGTGATGCTCTTTGTAAGAAACAACAAATTAGAAGTCGGTGAGGTGAAAGGAAGGTTTGTAGGGAGGGAAAGTGGTCCCCCCCCTTTGGGGACTCTCAAGATCAATACTTATGGGTCTTCCAGGGGAAATCCTGGGCATGCCGGGGTTAGAGGAATTGGCAGGGATAGCTCTGGTAAGGTTATCTTCTTCTTCTCTGAATATAAGGGGCTACGGACCAATAATTACATGGAGGCGCTTGCTGTCCTCTTGGATCTTGAAAGAGGATGTGCTTTGGGGTGGAGCAAGATTATTTGTGAGTCTGACTCCCAGGTGGTGGTGGATATGTTGAAACTGCAATGGATGGAGGAGGTGGATTGGCATCTAGCTGTGGTGGGTAGACAAATTCTTAGGCTGAGTACTTCTTTGGATGTAGTCTCTTTCTGCTATATTCCTCACAAGTGGAATGAGATTGTGGATTGCCTGGCTAAGTGGGCTTCGGATCATGGAAAGGGATGGAGAGCTGGAGATTGGGCTCATTTGCCTCTGGAATGTGCTCAAGATCTTGAGAGCTTGGTCAAGAAAGATATGGATGATTAGTTTGCCCCTTTTGGGGGTTTCTTTATGTTCATGTTGTTTTCTCTTCTGATCTTGTGGCCCTTGCTCTCTGTACTTTGTTGGTTGATTCAATAAATTTTTAGCCCTCTTTTATAGAAAAAGATGAGTGCCTAGAATTTGTAAATGGATTATGGTTTGCTCTCATTTAGATTCATACATGTGCCTTTGGAACTAAATTTGTAAAAAAATGATAACAAAAAATTGTTCACGTCAATCTTTTGATGTCTAAATCATAATAAAAAATAAGCAATACAATCAACCAAAAACAAAGATATTAGACAAATATAGATGATTATACAAACAAATAATACAATTACAATAAAATTATGATGCTCTCATAATTTACTTGCATCATAATCCTTATTAATCTGAATGAATAAAGATAAGTCCTTAAGTGTACTACCCTAATATATACTTGAAATGAATTAAGTTTTAATTAATATTTAATGATTAGTAAGAAAAACATACATAGGTCTAAATTAAAAAAACTTGAGATTCAAATATATGACATCAAAATAAATTGAATCAATTGATAATCTACAAGACCAAATCAAAATCTAACATATACCAAAATAAAATTATTATTTATCAAATTCGACACAAATGTACTTTTAAACACAATAATCAACACATAAAAATAACCCAATCATTAGTAGACCGAAACATTAGGAAGAAAATATACCATAATAACTTAGTGTGAAGACCGTATGATGTTTTCATAATTGTTAGATCTATGTAACTTCTCGTACAAGGATTAATTAAAGCATCGTGCACGTGCGGGAAGAGAATCCATAAAGATGAAGGCGCTATCGTCACATGACCACATTTTCAACGAATCCACCGACCACACGCTGACTTTTTCTTTATAAAATTTTGATATTCTACCTTTCACTTTGAAAAAAAAAGGTGAATCCATAATGATGTGGAATTTATTCAAAGTGAATCCATACTATACAAGTCTTCTCGTCCAAAGAAAACCTTGTGTTCCCACTTATAATAAGAATGAGGGAAAGGTATCTACCTAATAATGGGTAGGTTGGTCATTCTGGGAAGTAATTATCAGAAGTATGGATGGGGTCATACATCATATATCCAATCGTCTAATCAGTAGTTAACTTAATGTTGAGCAACACCATCATGCATTCAGCCGCCCAATCAACATTTAACTTAATGTATGACCCCATCCATGCCTTTGGTGCATTCACAGGTTGGACAGCCGCTTCCAGTCATTGTGGTTCTATCTTCCCCTCTTAAGTTGCCTAATAAATATGTTGGTTTTGTTAAGATAGATATAATTATACTCACATTTGTATTTTCACCTCCTATGCAAGGGATATATTGATAGGAAATTTAAAGTAACATTAAAATTTATTGTTTTTTAAAGTTATATATTTTTATTAAAAATAATGTTATTAATCATATTATCAAATTTTATTTTAATATTATTTGATTAGGATATAACAATATCTATACATGTTTTGAGTTCAACTTCTGATTTTGATTTGTAAAGTATTCATTGTACAATGGATTTGTGCATGTCCACATGTTTCAATAGATATTGATATGTAGGAGGTATTTTCCACGTGTCAAATTGTGATATTGTTATCATGATTCAATCATGTAGTTTTACAAGTCAATAGATATTGTTTAACTATTTTTCAATAACAAAGGATATCCAAACTTCTTATATTTTCATATGTAAGAACATAGTAATGCTTTCAAATTTGTTAAAATAAAAATTTACATCATTTTGTCTTGGAATTCTTAGTCAATATATTCATATCCTTTGAAATTAGTACATCCCTTTCAAGAATATGAATAGTCGCATGTTATTCTATAAATAATATTATAGAATAGATTTTGGTTAAATTCTCCATTTCCCTTCAAATTTGAAATTAAGATCAATATTCATCTTGCATTTAAAAAAAGTTTGTCAAAAGTGTCTTTTTTCTCTTTGTAGGTGATATTGCACTTTTGAAATATTAGTTTGACAAGAACTTCTCTTTTGAATTTGTCATTGTCATTGTACATTGAAATAAAATATTATCAAATTAAATCGTAATATCTAAATTTTTTTTAGGTATTCTAGTTTAAGAATAAAATATAAATTCTTGAGAAGGAGGCCAAATCTTTTGCTCTATTTATTTTATATTTTTCACTATTTTTTTGTATAAAAAATAAATTGTAATTGATTAGTTATGTTTTAGTTTTCCCTTAAAAAGACGATAAATAAAATATCAAAACAAGGATTTCAAATTGTTATGTGAGGGAGCATGTAATAAAATTTACATACCTAAATAGATACTATAGTGAGAGTATTTTAAAGTGAGCCTTTCTTTTTTTTCTTAATCATGTTGAAGGGATTTTCTTTCATTCTAGAATATTGGTTGAAAGAATGTAAATTATATGTGAAGTCCTTTTACAAATTCAACTCTAAACATAGCTACAAATGTGAGGCCTAGTCTTTTAGTTTTACTAATATCAATTATAACTTTATTTAGTGTAAGTAGTACTATAAATGTCACAAGTCTATTTTATTTTTAATTTTTTTTATGAATAAGGGCGATATTACCTTTTATATTATAAAGGAAAAAATATTAAAAATTTCACAAAAATGTACATGGTCGCAAGTACACCCTCAAATGTTTTGTGAGGCCAAGCCCATAAAACAAGATAAACTAATTAAGTAACGAGAGCTACACTAGTAGGGGGATGAGAGGTCATCTAGTTATCCACATACATCAACATGACTAGAGCCATCAATGATAGGATCCAAACCAATAATAAAACCCTTTTAATTATTTTCCTTTACAAGCAACTAAGTAGCACAAATAAGAGTAGTGAGAGCTAATTGTGAGAAATTCCTAGAATTTAATGAACTAGGACATCCTTAATCTTAAGGCTAATAGGAGACTAAAGGAGGGCGAAAGGTATGAGACCACCCATGAGTAGAATAGTCCCTAGGTATTCTAGAGGGAGGTTGAGAATCACGTAACTTGGATTTTATAACCTGCTTGGGTTATCTAATTACATCAATGTTTGTGTTTGCAAGGAGGGGAATGATCCCTATGAGTAGCTACAAGTGATGGGACTCTACCAACCATAGACATGGCATTGCCTTAGTGATCTAACACCATTTATATATGTGCTACTTCAAGTGAAACTTTATTGTCTTGTACCTAAATCTACATAAGCACATTAAACAAATCACATATTTAGTGTAAAGAAATAAGTGAATATCAATAGAATAACTAGTTAAAATAGTAGTTTTCCTATCTTTATAAATGCTTCAAATAATATCCACCTTGAAATCTTGCCAAATATGGGTAATTTTAATAGGTGATTTAAGGAAACCACCCAACAAGACTATATTCCATGAGAAAGGATTAGATATTAAGGGCTTAAAAATACTTCATTTGATTCTAGGCTTCCTGAGCTTTAGAACAAAACTAGAAAAGGTGCTTAAGAGTGTCATGTTATCCACATAATGGGAAACAAGGATTGACAAATCCTAGATGAACCAATTTGGTACCAAAAGGAAGTCCTTAATGATAAACAATACACCAAGAAAAATAATCAAGCTTCAATTCAAGAATTATGGACCATACAATATAAAATATGTGGTGCCAAGTACCCAAAGAAGATTGGAGATGTGATCTATGACTCAATTGAGAAACCATGGGAAGGTGGGATGAAATACAAGAACATCCCTTTGTGAGATTTGTAATTACAAAACACCATGTTTGGATACCATTTTTAATCTTTCCACTAGGGCTTTAAGGTTCTACCCCAAATTTGTGACTCATATTGGGAGGAACTAAATCAATGATTGTATGGTAAGTCTCAATGTCCTAATTGGATAGCCTAAATTTTATTTCAGCTTTTGGCCAAGAAAATAAATTCCTAGTAATATTGAAAAAGAGGTTAGGAAGATTCTCGATCCCCCTATTAGAGAATTTTAAAACATGAACCCATGGATCCTTCAAAAGCAGGTGTTCTTAAAAATAAATAACCAAACACCATAAAATAAATTGATAATTAATACATACACCATTGTGAAAGTAATCTCCATCCCATAGAAGGCATGGTTCGATGGCTTCCTATGAATTCTATAGGATTTTGATGATAAAAGTTTCTTGACTCTAGATGAGTTCTTTCGCCATAAGAAGGGTATGGAACCTAAGGCTCTTCTAGGTTGGGAACTTAGTGGGAATGCTCTAAGATGATATGCAATGTCAAACCAATATTTTCCAAGCTTAAAATCAACTTTAAGGGACCTAATAATCCATTTCACACATAAGGATAAAAATTTCCATTAGATTAAAAGTAACCTAAGGTCTCCAAAGTCATGAGGAATGTAGAAATAATCCAAAGCCACATGGTGAAATTCTTTGTTATTATCAAAAGAGGCTCATAGCAAACCCCTAAATTTTTTTTTCAATCTTCAAGTAGAAGGCTCTAGAAGGAACCCAACAAGAAGAGTAGTGGATATGTGGTAACCAAATTTTGGAGAACACTTGGAATTTCATTGCCAAAGTAAGAGGGTTAGTAATCTAATTTTTTTTTCGATTATGGAAATGGAAATTTCCCATAAGGTGGAAGGGGAGGCTTAAAATGCAAAGGAAATGCCAATAAATATAAAAAATCCTCCACGATTAAATCATTTCGATCCATAGAAATCTAACCAACCAAGCTTAGGAAAAATTGATTACTTGTAGCATTAAGTTTTTTCCATTGAATACTCAACCTTAAAGCTTTACAAAAAAATTCTAGGAACTTGACATTCTCTTCTTCCTCTAGTAGAGCAATAAATGAGTCATCCATAAAATAGTAATTTACTAGTTGATTGGTGGAATTACAAAAATGAATTATATCACACCCCATTCTGTGTTTACCTATTTACTATTACTATGTTAGGGTAATTATTGCATGTGTGAATGTATTTGGAATACTCATTGGATGTAAATATATACGATTGTAATTTTCTTATCAAAAGTGAATCGATGTTTATTTCATTTAATGTTATGTTGATGAAATGCATATATGGAATGTGTAACTAAGGGTTTGTTTTAGGATTAGATTCAATGTTAGCAAATCAATGAAGACAATAAACCCAAAGCAAATAAAAAATACAATGGAAGTAAATGAAAGAACGATTATACCAGAAAACCGCTGAGACCTCCATGATTCACTTTTGTAACACCTTCTAACTTGTTGGTTGATGTGTTGCCCTTAGATTATTCATGCGAGCAATTTGAAATAAAATTCTAAGTCCTACACCAAGCTTTGAAGGATTTAATCAATGCCTAATGCCTATGACAATATGAGTGAAATGCCTATGCCGAAATATGCCAAGACTAAATGAAGTAAGATGACAAATGATGCGATGTCTAATGTGTAATATCTAATGCCTCCTTATATCTAAAAATGAGAGGAAAATGACATTTTATAGAAAATTCCATTTTGAACGGATGGATGAGATTGAATGCCAATAAGATGTCTTAATCAATGGCCAAGATTGAATGTTGTAGTATGGAATAGGGTTAGGTCAAAATTAGGGCAATGACAAGAAATGAAGGGTTGAGATTGAATTATGAGATAATTCAATCAAGGGATGAAATTGAATGAGATGTCAAGAGATAAGATTTGATGTGGAAGATAAGATTGGCACAGACAAAGAGGTGATAGAAGAAATTAAATAATAAAATTATTTAATTTAGGTGGTAATGAATAATTAAATAATAAAGATATTATTTAATTATAGAGGAATGTGACAAAGGAATCATTTTGAATTAAATAATGATTTAATTCAAAATTCAAGAGAGTGGACCAAATTAAATAAATAAAATTTATTTAATTTATGAGAGAAAAGGCTAATGAATAATTAAATAATTATTTAATTATTTAATTATAGTGGAAGGTGGATAAAAATTAAATAAATAAGAATTTATTTAATTTTTAGAAAGAAGACTTAATTAGTGACTTAATTAAATAAATAAAATTTATTTAATTAATCAAGGATGAATAAAGACAGAAAATGAATTAATTAAATAATTAAAATTATTTAATTAATAGAAGAATTATGACTTTAGAAAATAATTAAATAATTAAAAATTATTGAATTATGAAGAATGAAAGGGGAAATGATGGAGAATTTAGAAATCGCAAGCCTAGGACAATTTTTAGTGTCTACATTTTGCCCCTCTTTGTCATAATGTAGCATGTCGCATTGTGACAAAGAAAATAAGTCAAAAATATGCCCCAATGCAAAATAAGATGAGGAAGAATGACGAGGAGGGTTACAGTATGCCCCCTCGAGAGGAAAGATGGGTTCCAAGAACATGGGTGTGCTCTCGAAATGGACTAGAAGACTAGAATATGAAGAGACAAAGGAATGCTAGTGCAAAAGATATGGATGATGAAGATGCAGACTAGATGAAAGAATCCTTCAAAACTTGCAGTAGGACTATAATATTTATTGCTCTTAATCATCATTGGGTGGTAAAAATGACACAAATGGACAACAAACACCATGATATGACATAGACCAAGGTGTGCAAGGTCATCCACTTGAAAAACAGACAGTCATAAACAAGGATGATAATGACTCATACTAAGAGCGTGATTGCCCTAATCTTTTTGCCATAATCAACCACAAGCAGAAAAAGACAAAGACAAATCATGAAACGTCGTTGCTTCTCTAAATCCTATTTCCAGGACATCCTTGAGAAACTAGCAACATGATTGAAAAAAATATACAAATAAAGTCCTTATCATGATACGTTGCTATTTTTCTAAATCCCAAAATCAGGACCTCGCCGAGAAACTAGTAGTCATGTGTGTCAATCGTCATGATACATCGCTGCTTCTCTAAATCCTATTAGTGAGATCTCGCTGAAAAACTAGTAACATGCTAAAAGCCAATAGACAAATGTGTAATGTTTTTCAAGTGCGTTTGGATATCTATTGCTCTGATGTGATAATAATGAGATGCCAGAGTGTCAAAGCTTTGATGATGCCCAGATGACAAATGTCGAGAATTGTTGAATTTAGGAAGGACACATCCTGAATAAAGTTGATGTCAAGAGGATTGATTCCCTAAATGTTAAGGGGGATCCCTCCAAATACCATGTGACAGTGATAATGACGATGCCTAGGAAGGACACATCCTAAGGCATAAATGATGGAGTTGGTTCTTCAGAAGGACACATTTGAAGAATACCGATGTCAAGAGGAGTGATCCTTAGATGTTAGGAGAATCCCTCAAAATGTTGAATGATAGTGACAATGCCTAGGAAGGACACATCCTAAGGCATGAATGATAGAGGTTACCTTTCAGAAGGACACATCTAAAGGCACTAATATGATTGTCATGTTTGAATAAGAGATTGTCATACTTTGTTTTAATGATTTTTACCCACTGGGGAATGATTTGCTCTGTCTTAAAGACCTTTTGATGTGTGTGCCAGTGTGGTGCCATGAACCCTAATGGACTAATCTAGTGCGGCCTCGGGGGCTCATCGACAGATGGCCTTGCCTACGACATACACTCAGAGACCTCGTAGTTCGACACAACCAATGACTTTGTATTGATGACCAAAGATTGTGCCATGATTTTATTTTGACAAACCTAACAGGACTGACCTAATGTCTCAGGGACTCGAAAATGAGTCTTGCCTACGTAGCAAATGCGTAGAGACAACATAGTTTGGACAATGACATGGACTGACTGACATGACTGACTTTGACTCCATTTTTAGGATTTTGACATTGATTTGGATTTTTTTTTTGTGTTTTTCTTCAGGACGTTTTATGATTTTAGGTCTTTCTTCAAAACATTTTATGATGTTTTTGTCTTTTTTCAGGACAGTTTATGATGTTTTTGTCTTTTTTCAGGATAGTTTATGATGTTTTTGTCTTTTTTCAGGACTTTTTGTGATGTTATTGTCTTTTTTCAGGACATTTTATGATTTTTTTGGTCTTTCTTTAGGAAATTTTATGATTTTTTTGGATTTTGACGTTTAAGAGGATCATGACAAATGCATATGATTGATGCCTACACATGAGAATCCAAGGACAAACATGATTGTGCCCCTAGTCAAGTTGAATACCAATTGACAAGTGATGACAATGTTGTTTGACGTGGGAAGGACGCATCCTGAAACAATGTGAGGACGATGATGATAATGTGACGAAAGTATGGAGGTCTACAGTCGGGTCAGGAACGTAGCCAAGTAACGTTTTGGATAATGTGCTTGTATGGATTAGACTCGTTGTATTTGGAATGACTTAGTTAGGAATAAATGGGATGATGGAGCAGCCTTAGACCGTTTGACAAGGGAAAGCCAAGATAGGTGATAGGCATGAAAGGATAGGGGTGGCCTTGGTAAAAGATGGGAGACATGAGACCAAGGGAACTACCATATGATTTTCAAGGACTATGTCGTATAAGGACAATAAGGTTTACGTTAGCAATGACATGATGTTTCCTGGATCGTGTATGACCGAAAGATAGACATGTCAAGAGTTTTCCCAAAGCATGATTTATGTGTGCCAGTTTTATGTCAAGACCGAGGTAAGTGGGAAAGTGAACGGAAATGATATGGATTAAATGGTCGGATGCCAATGTCAAGAGGAAGGTCTAGGAGATGAGACAACTTGCCCCCAAGTATACAATTCCACATAGATGATTTATTTTACACATGATGCCTGTTTGCCAGGTTTTCACCATAGGATGAAATTTTTCTCTTTACTATTTTCTTGACTTTTTGATTTTTTTGGTGTCACCAAGATGCCTATTTGCCAGGTTTTCATCAGGGTGACAATTTTTACATTTTTCATTTTTTTTGTATTTCTAATTTTGTGGATAGCCTGGATGCTTTAGATGACCACTGACTGTTTTGAATCCACTGACGCTGTCAATGTAGAGACTGGTGCCATGATATGCCAATAATGACCTTATTGAAGGAGTTGTCTTGTCAGGATCATAACACTTGCATACAACTAATCGATGTCATTGTGGTCCTTTCTGATACTAGAGTTGGCCTTATCAGAATGTGTACATCGCGATAGAGTGCCATGAGAGTCCTTGCAGTAAAGAGTTGTTGCCAAGATGTGATGGATTTGTGACATGGGATCATTGGACTTTAGATGAGATGTAGGGTTATCATGAATGATGGTAGACGTGGAAATATTGTTTGGACGTTTGGATGAATGAATTTTTATTTTTCAAACTTGGTATGGTGAATGAAAGATTTTGGAGGGATGGCATTTGGAACCAACACCTTTAGATGCCTTGCTTGATGACCGTTTTGAAGGAGGTGGAAATTCATTGTATGTGGGAGTCCTCTTGTCTTGGGGATCCACATTGTAATTAACTTTTCCTTTTGACATATTTTCTTTGCTTGATCCACTTTTCTTTGGGATCCATTTTAATTTTATTTGTCCATTTGTCTTTTTGTTTGATTCGATGGCCTTTGACATTTGATTTTTATTTTTTGATTTGTATATATTTTGTCTTTGTTGGTTCCAAAGGGAAGGTTTATTTATGATAGAATGACGGTTCATGGTGTGGGTGGAGGGGGTGTTGGCAACAATCTTATGACAAGGATTTCTAATTGACTCCATTTTGACGTTTGTATTTGACAAAGTTTCCCCCAGTATTGAGGAGATACCACTAAAATCATTTGATTTACTAACTAAGGAATAGCCAAGACCTTTATGTCCGTAATTTTCCTAAAGCTATATTGGTTCTAGAATGCCTTGCTCGTGTATGCCTAGTCCTTTGCCTTGATATTGCATGCTTTGACAAATTCTATTTACGATGGGGTATTTGTTGTTGTGAAAGCAAGATGCTAACCCATCATTAGGTATGTGGATACTATCACTTGTAATATTTTTGTCTGCAAGAAAGCTTGCTCTAACAAAGATAGATGACCACAGTTGATAAAGTGTCTTAGCTTCATTGTCTTGTTGGACATATTCCTAACTGATATTTTTGGTCTGCTCTTGTGACATTTCAGGTTTAGATGATTCTATTGGTGCTTCCAAGTCGATGTTGAAGCCAACATTATGGTCAGTGTCATAGAGTCTAGTAAATTCAACTATAGCTTGAT
Source organism: Sequoia sempervirens (assembly GCA_007258455.2). Classification (NCBI taxonomy): domain Eukaryota; kingdom Viridiplantae; phylum Streptophyta; class Pinopsida; order Cupressales; family Cupressaceae; genus Sequoia; species Sequoia sempervirens. The sequence goes on from VDFB02281492.1 coordinate 924,144,932, forward strand.
CATTTTCAAATATGTCCATATTGGAATACTATTTTGCTTGAGGAATATCGGCTATGTGTGTCATGGAGGCAAGTGTCTCATTTTGGAAAGTGTCAATAGTCGAGGCCTATATAGGATTGGAAAGTGTTTGATCATGAATGGCGTAAAGGTCAAGGAGTGGATCGTTTTGGATTTCTTGGTCAATGGTAGGGTCTTGGTCAAGGATGGAGTTGTCATGGATTGGTATGTTTTGGATGTCATGATTGTCATGAAGGACTTCTTGAATGGACTTTAAGATAGGGTCATGGGATGGGCTACCTTGTTCTTGACATGAGGGTGACATTATAAGGTCATGCTTTGGGCTTTCATTTTGACATGTATCCTCAAGTTTATTAAATGGGATTTGAATTTGAGCAATGACATAATTTTCATGACTAGATGTGGCTTGTGAAGGGCTGACTTGAAAAGGATTAATGAATGATGGACTAGGATAGGATGTGGGGACTTGGACTGGACCAGTATGTGAAGGACTAGAATATGACATGGGTACTTGCATTGGACTAGTATGTGAAGGACAAGGGTATGACGTGGAGACTTGGACCGGATATGACATGGAGTCTTTGACTGGATTGGTGTAGGTTTGATTGAAATAGGACATGGAGACTTGGAATGGATTAGTATGGTATGATGTGGGGACTTGACATGAGTTGGTAGATGGTTGATAAGGGATGCAAACTTGGACAAGATTAATAGGTGAAGGACTAGCATAGGATGTGGAGGTTTGGAATGGACTAGTTGATAGTTGGCTTCCCTTGTCAAGGTTAGGATAAGAGTGATAAGTGGACGTTTGTTGTGAATTACTGGTAGGATTTATGTCAAGTGATTGTTGATGGTGAGAGTAGATGGATGGAGGTGGCAAAGTATTTATGTCAAATCCTTGTGGTAACTTAGCCCCTTGGTCCAAAAGCATGGCTAGATACCTTTGAGGGTCGCGTAAGACTAAGTTTTCTACAAAGGAGACTATATCAGGATTTTGCGATGCAGCTTCTAATTCTTCACCATATACTCGTCCATTTTGGTCTCTTTGTATGAATGGTTCAGAAGATTTTTGTGATGAATATGGCATGTTCATGGAAGATTGCATGTTCATGTTGTGAAATGGGTCAGAAAAAGTCCAATGTTGGTTTGTGTCATAAGTGTTATTATCGATGTTGGGATTGAAATCTTGTCCGAAGTTTTCCATGTGTCCTCTTTGTCTTTGAAGCCTAGTCTCAACAATAAAAAGGGATTGCTCAGATAAGGATGATGAGAATAACAACCTATGTTTTTTGGATTTTTGATAAGGATGAAGATGCAAGACTATGTTTCCTTAAATGTTGACTAGGATGACTAGGTGATGATAACATTTGTCTAAGGAAATGATTGGTGCAAGGTGATAAACTTGTCAAGAAAGGTTACCAAATGCCAAGGTGACAATGAAGATGTTGACTAAAGAAAATGACCAATGCCAAGTCTAGATGCCAAATGAGGACTATGATGGAAAATGCAAAGTCTAAGTTCAAAATGAGGACTGGGATTGTGTTTCGATGTTTTGTTGAAAAGTCTGAGTTGTCTAAGGTTGATTGTTTGTGTCCAGATTTGTGAATGTTGTACATATTGTTTGAAAATCTAGAAAGCACTTGACAAGCACAATGTTTTGAATGTAAGCAAGTGCACATAAGACAAGTACAATCCTAGGTTAGGCCAAGACAATATTCGCTAGATTCCACGTGGGTTTCCCCAATCGCATATCAGTAGCGTGTGAATTTAGAAGCTTGGCTGCACAGGCTCCCCCTTACAGTGCACTCTCTTCTCAGGCCAACCAAGCTTCCAACCCCCATGAAACTCCCATGGCAGATTGATCACCTCTACTAGAGACTGCGAAAGTGTGGATGCCTTCACACCGATTGGTGCTGCGCTAGAAAATAGAAGGTTTTTGGCTTACTACACAAAGGTGTTTAGTTCGGGACCCCCGTTCAAGTGGCCATACATGGGGCAAGAGATTAATCACCAATTAGGTGGCACTCCAGCCTGAAGAGGTTAAGCTCAACAAGGTTTATGGGAGTACTACTCTGTCCGTATGACACATCTACACTCGTAATCTTAGGTTTTCCCTTAAGATTCACATTTATATACCAGTCGGGGGTAGTTTGGCTTTAGCTCTGTTGCCGGTTTGAGTCACGTTGGGGTGATGAAATCCCTAGGTAGGCCCAATTTTTAGAGTTAGTAGCTGTTTCTCTTGCACCCAAGATCGCCCGAATGCGCAAGGGGAGAGGATACTCTGATATACTAAGTCGTGGGGTTAAAAACAGATAAAAATGGGTCTGGTTTTTTGATCACCATGTTTTCACAAGGTGAGAGCATACTAAACTACCATTTTGCAAACACAATCAGAAACTTGCAAACAAAATTCATTTTAGAGCACCAAAGGAAATGTTCCTAAATTAAAAAATGCAAACAAGTGGTTTGAGAGATAAATCTTCGACAAACGTAGCTACAAAACCACATGTCAGTAATTTGAATATGTCTTTGACTATCAATCTGCAAAATAGTTAGATGTGTCATTTTTTCCACTTGATCCAATGTGTCCTTTGAAGTGTTTATTTTCTGCACATGCACAAAACCAACAACAAACCCTTACAAGATAATTGATCACTACTATTAGAGGGTTAGCTAGTCAAGACAAATCTGATTTTTAGAAACTTTTTTGATAGTAAAATGAAAAATACAGAGAATAAAGCATGGCTAAAATCTCAAGAGGTTTCCAAAAATGTAAATAAATCAGAAATATTTTCTGTTTTGCACCTGAAATTATTTTTTTATGAAAAAACATAAAAAAATTATAAAAAATACAAAATAGCTCCAAAATTTCTGATTTTTGGACTGGAGTTGTCTGATGTCATCCAAAATCTACCAAAAAAAATTTGTGATCAGATCTACAACTATACGTGAGATATAAGCAAAAAATTGTGAAACCATAATTTTAAAAGATCTGTTATTTGACTAATAATTTCGCATCCAAATTTAAAATATAAAGAACAAGACCCTATTAAAATTTTGAGATATTTCCAGAAATGTAAACATATCTGAAAAATTTAATAAGTTGCTCTCAAAATTAATTTTTCATGAAAAATAGAAAACAAATTATAAAAAAATAAAAACTGATCCAAAAAATATGATTTTTGGAATGAAAGCGTCTGACGTTGTCCCCAATCTGTAGAAAATTTTTGTCAAAAAATATGTAGCTGTTTGAAAGTTATGGTCGAATCTTTGGAAACTAGGGCTTTATCCACAATGATGTCAAACCTGCAACAAAAAGCAAACAAAACCTGCAACAAAAAGAAACCCAACTCCAAGATTTCTCAAAATGTGTTAAAATATGTTAGGTTCACCAATGTAACTAAGGGTTTGTTTTAGGATTAGATTCAATGTTAGCAAATCAATGAAGACAATAAACCCAAAGCAATTAAAAAATACAATGGAAGTAAACGAAATAACGATTATACTAGAAAACTGCCGAGACCTCCATGATTCACTTTTGTAACACCTTCTAACTTGTTGGTTGATGTGTTGCCCTTAGATTCATCATGCGAGCAATCTGAAATAAAAGTCTAAGTCCTACACCAAGCTTTGAAGGATTTAATCAATGCCTAATGCCTATGACAATATGAGTGAAATGCCTATGCCGAAATATGCCAAGACTAAATGAAGTAAGATGACAAATGTTGTGATGTCTAATGTGTAATATCTAATGCCTCCTTATATCTAAAAATGAGAGGAAAATGGCATTTTATAGAAAATGCCATTTTGAACGGATGGATGAGATTGAATGCCAATAAGATGTCTTAATCAATGGCCAAGATTGAATGTTGTAGTATGGAATAGGGTTAGGTCAAAATTAGGGCAATGACAAGAAATGAAGGGTTGAGATTGAATTATGAGATAATTCAATCAAGGGATGAAATTGAATGAGATTTCAAGAGATAAGATTTGATGTGGAAGATAAGATTGGCACAGACAAAGAGGTGATAGAAGAAATTAAATAATAATTATTTAATTTAGGTGGCCAATGAATAATTAAATAATAAAGATATTATTTAATTATAGAGGAATGTGACAAAGGAATCATTTTGAATTAAATAATGATTTAATTCAAAATTCAAGAGAGTGGACCAAATTAAATAAATAAAATTTATTTAATTTATGAGAGAAAAAGGCTAATGAATAATTAAATAATTATTTAATTATTTAATTATAGTGGAAGGTGGATAAAAATTAAATAAATAAGAATTTATTTAATTTTTAGAAAGAAGACTTAATTAGTGACTTAATTAAATAATTAAAATTTATTTAATTAATCAGGGAGGAATAAAGATAGAAAATGAATTAATTAAATAATTAAAATTATTTAATTAATAGAAGAATTATGACTTTAGAAAATAATTAAATAATTAAAAATTATTGAATTATGAAGAATGAAAGGGGAAATGATGGAGAATTTAGAAATCGCAAGCCTAGGAAAAATTTTAGTGTCTACAGAATGGATGGTTATTGAATTGATATTCTAACTATGAAAAGGATAGTGTAAATGTTTGTATTGATGAACGACTGACTACCACAAAAATGTGTTAAGTTGGATGCAGATTCAAAATCAATCCTTCAGAAGGGAGGGAAAATATCACTCAAGAGAAGAGCTTGGTGAAAAAATCGGTAACAAAACCTAAGTTGAGCTTATACACAAACACACACACTGACTAATAGAACGGTTGAGTCAAGTCATAGTGTTGGGAATTGGTAAGTTATCCTTTAACAAGATGTGTTTGTAATAGAAAGGAGTTTGGATTCTATTAGGAGCATTCTTGGTTTATGTTTAGTGCTTGGTGCATGCAAGTAATTCTTTATATTACTATGCTTGATTAATGAGGTGTACATACGTTGAAGGTATATATATGTATGCATACGCGTGTCAACGATAATCCATACACATGAAGGAATGCATACATGAGAGTGCATAGGTAGACATACCTATGTGCACTTATGAAGGAGTTGCTTATGAGCATGGAAATATCAAGAGGACAATATGACATGTGTGTGTGTGTGTGTATATACATCATACGTATATATATCTACCAATAAGATAGTAATTGTTTATGTATGTGATTGTGTTATCAAATGTATATATATATGATATATACATATATATATGACATACATGTATCAATATAAACGTATGTAATGGCAAATGAAAACGCCCATACAGATATGTTGACATATGTATACATACGTATACATGTATATTGATATATATATATACATATGATATGGTATATGAATATTATTATTTTTAAGCCAAAAGTGGTAGCCCACTTATAATTTTATTTATAATATTTTAATACATATTGCTGGTTTAGGCAGACATACTGGCAAGAAAGAGCCAGCAAGAAAACCCCCAGTCGTAGTCCGAGTAATAGTTTTTACAAAACACCATAAAGACCATAATGGTCGTTTATATATATGGTATATGAATATTAACTTGATCTTATTCATTTCAAAATACAATGTGTATATAGATTTAGTTGACATGGAATATTTATAAATGAATATCTATATTAGAATATATATACACATATACATATATATAGCATTGGGGCTATTCATTGATATATATATATATATATATATATGGATATATATTTATATATAGAAAGTAACTAGAAAGTAACTAAGGCCAATTTGTATACATATTATGCAAAGTATTGGAGGTCGATTTATACATATATTATGCAAAGTATAAAGGTTGATACATACAAGTATATGCTTTGGTTGATGAATGGGAAATATAACGCACTATATAATAGTACTCAAGCAAATGTTAAGACATATTTATCATTTTAGATGAAATGATAATGAAATAGGTGAGACTTTAGACTATTGTGTGAGTTAATAAACTAAAATATAGTGCAATGTATTACAACATACCAAGTCAAAATGCAGATATAAATGCAAAAGGGTCAAATCATACTATGTGTTGACTACTTGGCTTTGACTTAGTTGAATGTATATGAGTTGCAAATCTGTGTTAGACCATTTCAAATGATAAAGCACAGGCCTTGTGAATAGGGAGTAAGCTGCAAACTTGGCACCATGGTATGAATTATTTGAATGCTTTGGAAGTCTAACAAGCTTGAAACCGATTAGTTGTGTTAGAACATGTGCTTTTTTAATGTGTCAAACCTACTTTGTCGATCATTGGATCAATTTGCTGTGATGAATTGATGACTATCTTCATCATAATTTGCTACCTTTCTTCTTCTAAGCTAAGTTGATTTTAAATGGCTGAGAAGTGGAAAACTATGAACCTTAATTGTAGCCTTGTGAAGCTGAGTCTTGTGTATAAATATGGGTTGATCATACCTCATTTCTTATACTTTTTCATATGCAACATTACGCTGCCATTTCCGTTGTAAGTTTTCATTGAGTGATTGTTATTTTGCTAAGAGTTTTTGGTGAGAGAATTTTAGTGAGGTTAAGTAAAGGAAGGTTGATTTCTAAGTTGATAGCAAGAGGAGGCCAAACTAGGAAGTTCTAGAGTCGATTGGATTAAGCGATTGATAGGCATGAAACTCTATTCTTTTTTGTTTTATATTTAAAATCTGAGGATTGTTTGCCTTGAATGTTACTAGGGAAAGATACTAGTTTGCTTATAAAGGAGAAAAGTCTATTTGCTTATAAAAGAGGAAAGATTGTAATTGATGTGTTTTCCATATAAGTTCTTGTATTTAATTCCTATTAAGGAGATTTCTTGACTTCTATAGTATTATATACTAGGAATGATGAATTTGGAATAACTTGTTAAGTTATGGTTTTATGAACTTAGAAAGCTTATGTAAGAGAGGGGGACCAACCACATCAAGGCTCCAGGTCACGGAGAGCTGAGAGCAGAGGGTTTCCCTAACTTACCTCACTCTAAAGGATTTCTTGGGGTGAGAATCGAGAATGAAGAGCACTATATAGTACTTTTGTCACTTTGCATATTTGAAATCTTATTTAGGGGCTAGACATGAAGGTTTTCAGGATCTAAATTGTACCTCAAACAACTCTTTGTTTGAGGACGACAACATGGGTCTGGGATGGCAACATGACACATTGGTGTTCGTGTGGCCAAAAGATGTAAAGTACAGTTAAAGGAAATCCAAAAACCTATTGATAGTTTAACTAGCTAGTTTTAATGAAATAATAGAATGATAAGCTATGAAAAGTAGAGACGAAGATGATAAAGCAAGTAAATAAAAGCTATTGTGATGAAGATGATCTCACAAAACTTCATGTTCACAAACAAGCTCCACGTACACTTCCACCTACACACAAGAAAGAGGGAAAATTGTTGGGGTTGTATAGGGGCTTGTCGAGTTGTCAAACCCCCATTTTGATGTTTCCACCTCCATGGATAGCTAGAAGGCAACAGAGTAGAATATGCGATAAAGAAAGTAGAAAGAAAGATTGTAATGAACACTACAAAATAAAAATACTACTCTATAAAATCATAAAGGAGAGGAGTGAAGTGTTACCACCTCCACCCTAAAGCTCACTAGCCAATGGAGGAGAATGCAAGGTGTGGACTTGACAAAGTCACCACAACCATAACGATGATGAAGGGAGGTCTCGCAAGACTCCAAGCCCACAACTTCTATGATAGCCTCACACTTGCAATGTGGAATTGATGGAGCTTCAAATTTGCTGCAATGCTCACTAAGAAGTGCTAGAATGCTACTTGAGAGTGAAGAAGTGAAGTGGTTGCAAGAAGAATAAAGTGAGTGAATGTGTAGAGAATTGCTAGAGAGATGAAATGAAGTGAGAATGAATATTTTTTAAGGTGGGATGGGAAGGAATAAGGCATTTTCAGGTCGGTTGGTCGAAGAGGGACATTACAATTCAACCACTATCAGGTGTGTAATGCCTCTACCAACTTCAAAAGCAAGATTTCGTTAGGGATGGTTGCGCGTCGCATGGACATACACATGTCACGCATTCATCCACAACAAATATTCTCTCATCGACACATGGGAAAAATGCCAAGTGGATGGAAGGTAGGTAGATGATGTGGAATTTTTCCTTCGGATTTGATTTTCTAAGGTGAGGGTATGTGAAAGGGGAATTTGGTTAAGGGGTACAAATTTGATCCTATACATTTTTCCCCCACTTTAGCAAGCACAAATATCAATGAGTGTTCGATAAAGTAGACTGAAGAGTTAGTAGGGTTAGAAATGTATACTTGAACCATTGAGGAAGTAGACTGTGATTTGGAAAACTCAAAAGTGCAGGGTAGGAAAAGGACTCCACAGGTACTCTCCCCAGGGAGTTTTGAACAAAAGGACTCCATAGCCCCGTAGAACTATGAAGTTGCACAAAGTGTAAGGAAAGCTAAGGTATGGAACAAACTCTCCTAATGCCAAAACTTAGAGAAGAATGCAGATATGACTTTAAATTTTGCAATTACAGTTCAATAAGATACACATGAAAAGAATAACAAAATTGAGAAATAGACACAAACACAATTGGACACCAGAATTTATGTGGGAAAACCCTTACGGGAGAAAAACCCACCACACCAAGTAAAGCCTCTTTGTATTACAGTAAACAAAATTACATACATAGATCATATTTCACTTTTAGATGTCAAATTTACAGTAGCAACATTTCCTTGATCAACCTTGTACAAAACATCACTGTTACAATGCTCTTCTACAACATATAATGAAATTCACACACACAAAACAATCCTCTGCTCCATCGATCAATCCTTTCTCCAAACTGAACTATTCTTCTTTCACAAGTGGTCTATTCATTTCCCATAAGAGAATGGTCACAACAGTTCAACTGTCAACCGGTTCACATTCTGCTTCTGTCATTGGTTTAGAACGAACCATGTAGGATAGTCATTTGGTCAAATGGTTCTCAAATGTATCGCTTATCAGTGGGGCAACAAAATGTGTATCATCGATTCCAAACTGTCAATTGACCATCACACACTCCACATCCTTCTACTGGTCTATTGCTCAGACTTGACGAAGTTTCCTTGACCATAGGACCATCAACATGACCAATGCTATTGACGACAAAATGAGATATCTTACTGATAGTTCAGTTCTCCCCAATGTCCCAAAGAAAACCAAGACTGCGTACATCAGCAAGAGTCACACTGACATTCATCAGGAGAAAGTCCATCGGCAAGAGTAGTACTATCGACAATAGATCAGTAAGTCTCAATGAAAAACCAAGTCACCTCACTCACCTCATCAGCAAGAATCTCCCCAACGATCTTCTTCGGCAAGACATCTACCATCGGAACAAGTTTGGAATCTCACTTTGAAGGTTCATGTCTCCCCGATGTCTTTTGTCGCCAAGAGTCTCCCCAACAATCACCAGGAGCCAACCCATCGGCAAGACTTCTACCATCGGAACAAGTTATAAAGCTCATTCTAATAGCTCATGTCTTGTCGATGACTTCCATCACCAAGACAGGTCCTATGTCATGCTGATTTGACCTCTTCAGGAGTTCAGACCACAATTGCTTGTCGACAAGACATTCTGAGGGTCTCACCAATTTTGTTCTTTCAGGAGTTTCATGTTAGTAAGTTTGAGGAACACTTTCCAACAATCTCCCACTTGAAGATCTTACTGACACCTCCAGAGCATCTCAAAATTAATGAGACTCATGGAAACCAAGGCCAATTGAACTGGCACACCACCTGTACTTGTCTGTGCTTACTAGTTTCTTTAATGCATCTACAACATTTTTCAGAGTATCACTTTTTCTAAACAGACCTTTCCATCCTCCACCATATCTTGTACAAAATGATACTGCACATCGATATGTTTCGTCCTGGCATGGAAAGTCAGATTTTTCGCTAAAAAAATAGCACTTTGATTGTCACAAAAAAAATTAATTTTCCCTGCATTAAACCCAATGTCAGAACACAAACGTTTTAACCATATTGCTTCTTTATAGGCATGTGTTTCTATCATGTATTCTACCTTCGTAGTGGACAAAGCAACAAAAATCCTGCAGCTTGCTCATCCAACTAATTGCACCACCATTTAACATGAAAATATATCCATTGGTGGATCTTCTACTATCAATGTCCCCTGCCCAATCAGAGTCCACATAGCCTCGAACACTAATAGATCTTTGTGAATTAGATGAGTTACCATGATAACAAAAAGTATACTGAGATGTACCTTTCCAATATCTAAAAACTCTTTTCACAACATCTAAATGTGGCATTCCTGGATTTTCCATAAATCTACTTAGCACTCCCACTGTTTGGGAAATTTTTGGCCTTGTACAGACCATTGCATACATTAAACTACCAATTGCACTAGCATAAGGCACTTTGGTCATGTTGGAATATGTGCCTTAATCCTTACTGACATGAAACTCCTAAAGGGCATAAGTCGCTGTGACAGTGTTCATGTCTGGGCGACTAACAGTTCTGATACTCTTGAAATGATCCTATCGTTGTGACTTTGTGTTTTCGGCATAACCTTTTGGAAAATGGATTTCTTTAGGCGATAGTGTGATCTAATCGGGCTAGCTCACGAGTATCGGGGAGAAGTCCCAGCGAATGGTGTAAGTCTTGCCGACGTTGGGCTAACGCTAGGGCTTCGGTGAGATGTCCCAATGAGTATGTAATGTCTCACTGACAAAGGCTACTCTCGGGAGTCAAGGCGAAGATCAAAGCAACTCACAGGTCACGGGGAGATGTCTCAGCGATGAAGCTAAGTCTTGCCGACAGATAGTATCCTCGCGGTGACAAAAGACTTCACTGGGAAGTCTTAGTGAAAGTCATAAGTCACGCTGACAAAAGTCTTTAGGTTATCTTTGGGCGCTCGAAGAAACATCTTGGCGAAGGGCTTATGTCTTGCCGACTCGGTAAGACATGATGGAGCTCGGTGAAATGTCACGGTGAAAGTCTTGAGTCTTGTCGATAGTAAGTCTTTGGTAAGACCTAGGGAGCTCGGAGAAAGGTCACGGCGATAGACACGAGTCTTGGTGACAGTGTGACTTTAGGTGGAAGTTTTGCTTCGATATGAGTCTTGCCAAAGAGTGATAGTCATGCCGAGTGGCTCACACCGGCATGACTTGAAGATTTTGACATAAGGTCTTGGCGACATTGGTATGTCTTGCTGATGGCTTCTCTGAATTTGATATGTCTTGTTCCATTCGATATGAGTCTTGCCGATAAAGAAAACCTTTGCCGATAGAATCAAATTGGACATCGATAGTTTCGTAATGACATGTAATAGCCGTTATAGCATCTTGTTGACTCATGGAAGCTATAGCGATAGCGATAGAGTAACTTTGTGGCATTGAGGAGACACTGTGAGTGTCTCACCGATATGCCAACAAAGTTGAACGCTCTTGACCATCTTGACCATCCTATGTGGAGCTTCGTGAACCAATCACAGGAAGCAATTTTCAAGCAAGATGATGGTTGATTTTATGCATTAGTTGCAATGCTAGAAAAATAGCATGCAGGGAAAAATCAAGTCTCAAATGGAAACTGTCTATGATTGGAAATGGTAGATAAGGATGCACATAAGACAAAATATGAAGTGAATAAGATTTAAAGCAGAACGATTCTATTTTAAAGATGCGATGAGTTTATCAAAGAAAAAGAGAGCTTTTCTTAGAGAGTTTAAAACGGTGAATGTTGCAGCTACTGAAAAATGATCAGAGAGTTGTATTTTTGATTGTATGTAATTATTATTACTATAATACAAAGAGACGCAGCTTGGTGTGGTGGGTTTTTTCTCGTAAGGGTTTCCCACATAAATATGTTGTTTGATTTGTCTTTGTGTATTTGCTCTATTTCTGTTATTCCTTCATGTGTGTCTCAATTGGATTGTAATTTGGAAAAATTAAAAGCCCTGCATTGCATTCTTTCCTGGGGATTTGGCATTAGGAAAGTGTTTCCGCACCTTTGCTTTCCTTACAAGTGGTATCAGAGCCTGGCCAGCTGTGTTGTCCTTGTGAGTGGGTTGGGTTTTTTATGTTAAATCCTTTTCAGTGGGAGTTTGGTAGAGGTCTGTTAATTTAATTATAGATTGAGATGGCAAGCACATCCAGTAGGATGGAAATAGAGAAATTCAATGGTAGCAATTTTGAGTTGTGGAAACTCAAAATGGAAGATATGTTAGTTGATCGAGAGCTTTGGACTACTGTGTCTGGAACAATGCCTCAAGGCATGAAGCAAGAGGATTGGGACTTGGAAGATAGAAAGTCTAAGGGGCTACTAAGGCTCTGTTTGGTAGACTCTGTTCTTCTAAACGTGCATGAAGAAAAGACTGTCTCTTCCTTGTGGAAAAGACTGGCATCCATTTATCAGGGCAAGTCCTTGGTGAATAAGTTGTTCTTGAGAAAGAAGTTGTACTCTTTGAGGATGCAGGAAGGAGGGTCTGTTGTTGATCACTTAAATGCTTTCAACATGCTGATTGCTCAATTGACATCTGTTGGTGTAAAGATTGAAGATGAAGATTGTTGCATGCTGTTGATGTGTTCTCTACCTGATTCTTGGGATCATTTGGTGATGGCTATAGGGAGTACAACATCCACATTCAAAATGGAAGATGTTGTTGCTTCTCTATTATCAGAAGAAATGAGAAGAAAATATTCTGAGATGGCAAAGGAGGCTCTGGCTGTCAGAGGTAGACCAAAGGAGAAAGGCAAGAAGAAGGACAAGAAGTCTAGATCAAAATCAGAAGGGAGATCAAAGTCTCCTGGCAAGAAGTCAAAGGTGAAGTGCTGGAACTGTGGGAAACCTGGTCATGTCCGAAGGGATTGCAAAGAGGAGAAAAAGAAGAAGAAGAACTCTTCTGGAAATGATTCCTCTCATAGTGATGCAAATGCCTTCATTGCAGCTTTAGCTACACGGGCATCTGATGATGTCTGGTTGATTGATTCTGGAGCATCTTTCCACATGAAATCTCATAGAGAATGGTTCACGAAGTATGAAGAATACAATGGTGGAAAGGTGTACTTGGCAAGTGATTCATCTTTGGAAATTTTTGGTCATGGAAGACTCAAAATTCAATTCCCTAATGGAAGAGTAAAGGGAATCAATGATGTGATGCATATACCAGGTTTGGCTCAAAATCTACTTTCTGTAAATAAGCTGAATGATATCAGAGTGTAGGTCGCATTCTTGGGAAATGGTTGCAAGATGACTAGAAGCTCTATGGTGCTAGCTAGGGGTGCTCGAATTGGTACTCTGTACAAGCTGGATGCACAAGCTATTCAATGCAATAGTGTCTCTGCAAAGTCACTTAAGGATACTCATGAAGAAAAGAAGGAAAACGTTCCTGATGGTGTAAACTCCATGGAGATTAAACTTCTAGAAGAGAAGACTATGCTCTAGCATCATAGGCTTGGCCACATTGGTGAGAAAGGTCTAAAAACCTTGAAAAATAAAAACATGGTAGAAGGGCTTGAAGATTGTAACCTTGAATTTGATTTCTGTGAACATTGCATATATGGAAAGCAGTACCGTGTTTCATTTTATTCCAGTCCTCACAAAACTTCTAGTTTACTTGATTATATACATTCTGATGTGTTTGGTCCAATGAATGTTCTTTCTTTGTCCAAATCAAGATACTATGTGTCGTTTATTAATGATTATTCAAGAAGAGCATTCGTATATTTTTTGAAAAGTAAATCAGAAGTGTTCAGTCGGTTTAAAGAATTTAAAAACCTTGTAGAAAATTAGACTAGTAGAAAAATAAAATGTTTAAGGATTGACAATGGCGGTGAGTTCTGTTCAGATGAATTCGAAAGGTACTGTAAAGATCATGGGATCAAAAGACATAAGAATACACCTTATACTCCACAAAAAAATGGAGTTGCTAAAATGTTCAACATGACAATAATGGAAGAGCACGAAGTATGCTAAGTAGTGTTGGCTTGGAGGAGAAGTTTTGGGCTGAAGCAGTCTCTACAACATGTTACTTGGTAAATCTCTCTCCTAACTCTGCTCTTGTTGAGAAGACACCTTTGGAAGCATGGTCTAGAAAGAAGCCCTCTCTTAGTCATATTCATGTCTTTGGCTGTGAGGCATATGCATATGTGTCATTTGAAAAAAGATCCAAGTTGGAAAACAAAGCTGTAAAGTGTATATTTATTGGCTATAGTGTTGGCATAAAAGGATACAAGCTTTGGAACCCTGAGACAGAGAAAGTTTTGCACAGTAGAAGTGTTATCTTTCGTGAGCTAAAACCTTCTACTTTGGATCTGCAGTCAAAGAAGAAATCAGAAAATGAAAAGGATGTAGCAACAATTCCTCATACACTAGATAAAGAGGAATTGAAAAATCAAAATCTACCTGATACTGAGGAGAGCTCAAGCAGTTCTGAAGATGATGAAGAACCACCTCAGCCTCAGCTTGTGAGGAGGTCAACTCATGAAAGAAAGCAACCTGAAAGGTATGGGTTTTCTTTAATTGAGTCTACGTGTGCCTATGCTTTAATTTCTAACACTGATGAAACTAGGACTATGAAAGAGGTATTTAAAATGTCTGATTCAAACTCTTGGTTGGAAGCCATGAATGAAGAAATGGCATCATTAGAAAAGAACGAAACCTGGAGTTTGGTTCCATTGCCTAAAGGCAAAAAATCTGTAGGCTGCAAATGGATATTCAAAAAGAAAATAGGTCTAGATGGTAGTGTAGAAAAATATAAAGCGAGGGTGGTTGCAAAAGGTTATTCCTAGGTAGAGGGAATTGACTATGGAGAAATTTTTTCTCCTGTAGCTAAGCTGACATCTATTAGATTCCTTTTGTCACTTGCATCAGCATATGATTTAGAGATTGAACAGATGGATGTGAAAACAACGTTTCTTCATGGTGATCTTGAAGAAGAAATTTATATGTCCCAGCCGGAGCACTTTGTGGTAAAAGGTAAGGAAAGGTTGGTTTGCAAGTTGAAAAAATCTCTGTATGGTTTAAAACAGTCTCCTAGAATGTGGTACCAAAAGTTTGACATGTTTGTCTTGTCTTTGGGATTTGTAAGATCAAAATGTGATCACTGTGTATATTACAAAGCTGAAAGTGATCAAATTCTTATTATTGCTCTATATGTTGATGATATGTTGTTTATAGGTAATAGTAAGCTAATGATTTTTGATCTTAAGTCCCAGTTGTCTACAAAGTTTGAAATGAAAGATCTTGGTGCAGCAGGGTACATTCTGGGAATGGAAATAACCAGGGACAGAAAGAATAGAAAACTTTGGCACAGTCAGATTAAGTATATCATGACTGTTTTAGAGAGATTTTGCATGGCTGAGTGCAAACAACTAATTGTTCCAGTTACACAAGGAATGAAGCTATCTATTGAGGATTGTCCATAATCTTCTTCTGAGATGAAGGACATGACTAGTGTGCCTTATGCAAGTGTAGTTGGTAGTCTCATGTATGTTATGGTCTGTACAAGGCCAGACATTGCCCAAGCAATGGGAGTTCTTAGTCAGTTTATGGCTAATCCTGGAAGAACACATTGGGATGTTGTGAAGAGAGTGTTTAGATATCTGAAGGGAACTTCAGACTATGCTTTGTGTTACCATGGTAACTTGGTTGAATCACAGAGAACTCTCAGTATTTGAGGTTATGTGGATTCTGATTGGGTAGGGGACATTGACAGCAGAAAATCCACCAGTGGATATATTTTCATGATGAATGGTGGTGCAGTGAGTTGGATGAGCAAGCGGCAAGTTGTAGTCACTTTGTCTACTACAGAGGCAGAATACATGGCAGCCACACATGCTTGTAAAGAAGCAATCTGGTTAAAACATTTTTCTTCTAACATTGGCTTTGATGCAGAAAAGATTACTATCTACTGTGACAGCCAAAGTGCTATATGTTTGGAAAATAATCCTACTTTCCATGCTACGATGAAACATATAGATGTACAGTATCATTTTGTACAAGATATGGTGGAGGATGGGAAGGTCTCCTTGGAGAAAGTGGATACTTTGGAGAATGTTGCAGATGCATTAACAAAGCCTGTGAGCACAGACAAGTTCAGGTGGTGTGCCAGTTCGATGGGCCTCTTGGCCCATGAATTTCAGTAGTTTTGTTATGCTCTGGAGGTGTCAGTAAGATCTTCGTCAAGTGGGAGCTTGTTGGAATATGTGCCTCAATCCTTACTGACATGAAACTCCTGAAGGGCATAAGTCGTTGTGACAGTGTTCATGTCTGGGCGACTAACAATTTTGATACTCTTGAAATGATCCTATCATTGTGACAGGGTTGAAGTCTTGGCGACAAAGTATATCGCTGTGACTTTGTGTTCTTGGCATAACCTTTTGGCTAATGGATTTCTTCGGGCGACAGTGTGATCTAATTGGGCTAGCTCACAAGTGTCGAGGAGAAGTCCCAACGAATGGTGTAAGTCTCGCCGATGTCGGGCTAATGCTAGGGCTTTGGTGAGATGTCCCAGCGCGTATGTAATGTCTCGCCGACAAAGGCTGCTCTCGGGAGTCAAGGCGAAGGTTGAATTAACTCACGGGTCATGGGGAGATGTCTCAGTGATGAAGCGAAGTCTTGCCGACATATAGTATCCTTGCGGTGACTTCGCGGTGAAAAAAGACTTCGCTGGGAAGTCTTAGCAAAAGTCATAAGTCACGCCGACAGAAGTCTTCAGGTTATCTTTGGGCGCTTGGAGAAACGTCTTGGTGAAGGGCTTATGTCTTGCCGACTAAGTAAGACATGATGGAGCTCGGTAAAATGACACAGAGAAAGTCTTGAGTCTTGCCGATAGTAAGTCTTCGGTAAGACCTAGGGAGCTCAGAGAAAGGTCATGGCAATAGACACGAGTCTTGGCGATAGTGTGACTTTCAGTGGAAGTTCTGCTTTGATATGAGTCTTGCCGAAGAGCGATAGTCATGCCGAGTGGATCATGCCGGCATGACTTGAAGATTTCGACATAAGGTCTTGGTGACATCAGTATGTCTTGCCGATGGCTTCTCTGAATTCAATATGTCTTGTTCCATTTGATATGAGTCTTGCTGATAAAGGAAACCTTTGCCGATAGAATCGAATTGGACATCGATGGTTTTGTTATGACATGTAACAGCCATTATAGCATCTTGCCGACTCGTGGAAGCTATTGCAATACCGATAGAGTAACTTTGTGGCATCGGGGAGACACTGTGAGTGTCTCAACGATATGCCAACAAAGTTGAACGCTCTTGACCAGCTTGACCATCCTATGTGGAGCTTCGTGAACCAATCACAGGAAGCAGTTTTCAAGCAAGATGACAGTTGATTTTATGCATCAGTTGCAACGCTGGAAAAACAACATGCAGGGAAAAATCAAGTCTTGAATGGAAACTGTCTATGATTGGAAATGGCAGATAAGGATGCACATAAGACAAAATCTGAAGTGAATAAGATTTAAAGCAGAACAATTCTATTTTAAAGATGCGATGATTTTATCGAAGAAAAAGAGAGCTTTTCTGAGAGAGTTTAAAACGGTGAATGTTGCAGCTACTAAAAAATGATCAGAGAGTTGTATTTCTAATTGTATGTAATTATTGTTACTGTAATACAAAGAGACACAGCTTGGTGTGGTGGGTTTTTTCCTGTAAGGGTTTCCCACATAAATCTTTTGTTTGATTTGTCTTTGTGTATTTGCTCTATTTTTGTTATTCCTTCATGTGTGTCTCAATTGGATTGTAATTTGGAAAAATTAAAAGCCCTGTATTACATTCTTCCCTGTGGATTTGGCATTAGGAAAGTGTTTCCGCACCTCTTCTTTCCTTATAGGTCATTTCCTCCATCTCAATAGGATATTTTGGACAATCTTCAATAGATAGCTTCATTCCCTACAAAACTAGAACAACAAGCTACTTGCAATCAGTCATACAAAATCTCTCCAGAACAATGTTAATATACTTACTTTGGTTGAGCCAAAGCTTTCTACTCTTTTTGTCCCTGGTTATTTCCATCCCCAGAATATACCTAGCTACACCAAGATCTTTCATTTCAAACTTTGCAGACAACTGAGATTTTAGATCAAAAATCATAAGCTTACTATTCCTAATGAATAACATATCATCCACATATAGGGAAATAATTAAAATATGATCATTTTTAGGTTTGAAGTACACACAATCATCTGATTTTGATCTTACAAATCCCAATGACAAAAAAAATGTGCCAAATTTTTGGTACCACATTCTAGGCGATTGTTTCAAACCATACATAGATTTCTTTAACTTGCATACTAGATTTTCTTTACCTTTTTCCACAAAGTTCTCAGGCCAGGACATATAAATTTCTTCTTCAAGATCACCATGAAAAAATGTTGTCTTCACATCCATCTGTTCAATCTCTAATACATACGTTGCTACAAGTGACAAAAGAAATCTGATGGATGCCAGCTTAGCTATAGGAGAAAAAATTTCTCCATAATTAATTCCCTCTACCTAGGAATAACCCTTCGCAACCAACCTCGTCTTATACTTTTCAACACTGCCATCCAGACCTATTTTCTTTTCAAATACCCATTTGTAGCCAACTTCTTTTTTGCCTTCAGGCAAGGGCACCAAACTCCAAGTGTCATTCTTTTCTAATGATGCCATTTCTTCATTCATGGCTTCCAACCAAGAGTTTGAATCAGACATTTTAATTGCCCCTTTGACAGTCCTAGGCTCATCAGTGCTAGAGATTAAAGCATAGGCACAAGTAGAATCTAACATAGAAAACCCATACCTATTAGGTTGCTTTCTTTCAAGTGTTGACCTCCTCAAGGGCTGAGGTTGAGGTTGTTCTTCTTCTTTAGAACTTTCATAACTATTAGATCTCTCCTTAGATTTAGGTACGTTTTGAATTTTCAATTCCTCTTTATCTGGTGTTAGAGGAATTTCAACTACATCCTTTTTATTTTCTGATTTTGTCTCTGACTGTAGATCCAAAGTAGAAGGCTTTAGCTCATGAAAAATAACACTTCTGTTGTACAAAACCTTCTTTTTATTAGGATTCCAAAGCTTGTATCCTTTTATGCTAGCACTATAGCCAACAAAAATACATTTAAAAACCTTGTTCTCCAATTTAGATCTTTTTTCATTCGACACATATGCATATGCCTCATAGCCAAAGATACGAATGTGTCTCAGAGAGGGATTCTTTCCAAACCATGCTTCCAAAGGTTTTTTCTCAACAAGAGAAAAATTTGGACAACAATTTATTAAATAACATGTTCCAACTGCCTCAACCCAAAACTTCTCCTCCAAGCCAGCACTAATCAGCATACTTCATGCTCTTTCCATCATCGTCATGTTGAACCTTTCAATAACTCTGTTTTGCTGTAGAGTGTAGGGTGTAGTCTTGTGTATTTTAATTCCATAATCTTTACATTAACTTTCAAACTCATCAGAACAAAACTCACCACCATTGTCAATCCTTAAACATTTTATTTTTCTTCCAGTTTGATTTTCCACAAGGTTCTTAAATTCCTTAAAATCACTAAATACTTATGATTTACTTTTCAAAAAATAAACAAAGGCCCTTCTTGAATTATCATCAATGAACGATACATAATATCTTAATTTATAGAAAGAAGGAACATTTACTGGACCAAAAACATCATAATGTATGTAATCAAGTAAGCCATAAGATTTTTGAGGACTGGAATAAAATGAAACACAGTGTTATTTACCATATATACAATGTTCACAAAATTTGAACTCAAGGTTATAGTCATCAAGCCCTTCAACTAGGTTTTAATTTTTCAAAGTTTTTAAACCTCTTTGTCCAATGTGGCCTAGCCTATTATGCTACAACATTTTTTTCTTAGTTGGGAGCTTCATTTCCAAAGAATTAGCTCCTGCTAGAACAATCACCTCTTTCCCTATATGTTTAGATTTACATGGTTTTTTAGAAGTACTGTTGCATTGAACTGCATTTGCGTCCAACTTATACATCGTACCAATTCAAACACCCTTTTCCAACAACATAGAGCCTCTTATCATCTTACAAACACTATTAGAGAAAGAGACTTGTACACCAACATCATTCAGCCTACTAACAGAAAGTAAATTACAAGTCAGACCTGGTATATGCATTACATCATTGATTCCCTTCACTCTTTCATCAGGGCACTAAATTCTGACTCTTCCACAACCAACTATTTCCAGAGATGAATTGCTTGCCAAATATACCTTTCCACCATCATATTTTTCATACTTAGTGATCTAGTCTCTATGATATTTCATGTGGAAAGACGCTCCAAAATCAATTAGCCAGACATCATCTGATGCCTGAGTTTCCAAGGCTACAATGAAGGCATTTGCATCACTCTAAGAAGAATCATTGTTAGAATTCTTCTTCTTCTTCTTCTTTTTCTCCTCTTTGCAATCCTTTCAGACATGACCAGGCTACCCATAATTTCAACACTTCACCTTAGACTTCTTGTTAGGAGACTTTGATCTACCTTCTTATTTCAATTTGGACTCCTTGCCCTTCTTGCATTTTTCTTTCGATCTGCCTTGAACAACAAGAGCCTCCTTCGCCATCTCAGAAGATTTTATTCTCATCTCTTCTAATAACAAAGAAGCAACAATATCTTCCATCTTAAAAATGGATTTTGTACTCCCAATACCCATCACCAAGTGATCCCAAGAATTTGGCAAAGAACATAACAACATACAACGATCTTTTTCATCAATCTTCACACCCACAGATGCTAACTGAGCAATCAACATGTTGAAAGAATTCAAATGTTTAGCAACAGACGCTTCTTCCTACATTTTCAAAGAGGAAAACTTCTTCCTCAAGAACAACTTATTCACCAAGGACTTTCCCTAATAAATGGCTCCTAGTCTTTTCCACAAAGAAGATGTTTTTTCTTCATGAACGTTTAGAAGAACAAAGTCTGCCAAATAGAGCCTTATTAGCCCCTTTTGTTTTTGATTTGTGAGGTCCCAATCCTATTGGTTCATTCCTGTAGGTTTCATTCTAGACACAACAAGCCAAAGATCACGATCAACGAACAGATCTTCCATTTTGAGTTTCCACAACTCAAAATTGCTGCCATTGAATTTCTCAATTTCAATCTTTCCTGATGTGCTTGCCATCTTAATCTGTAATTTAAATTACCAGACTTCTACAAGATTCCCACTGAACAAAATTGACACAAAAAACCCAACCTACCCACAAGGATAACACAACTAGCCAGACTTTGATACCACTTGTAAGGAAAGCTAAGGTGTAGAACAAACTATCCTAATGCCAAAACTCAGAGAAGAATGCAGACATGACTTTAAATTTTGCAATTATAGTTCAATAAGATACACATGAAAAGAATAACAAAATTGAGAAATAGACACAAACATAATTGGACACTAGAATTTATGTGGGAAAACCCTTACGAGAGAAAAACCAACCACACCAAGTAAAGCCTATTTGTATTACAATAGACAAAATTACATACAAAGATCAAACTTCACTTTCAGATGTCAATTTTACAGTAGCAACATTTCCCTGATCAACCTTGTACAAAACATCACTGTTACAATGCTCTTATATATCATACAATGAAATTCACACACACAAAACAATCCTCTGATCCATTGATCAATCCTTTCTCAAAACCAAATTGTTCTTTCAAAAGCGGTCTGTTTAGTTCCCACAAGAGAATGGTCACAATAGTTCAACTGTTAACCGGTTGTTCGCATTTTGATTCTCACATTGGTTCAGAACAAACCATGTAGGACAGTCATTTAGTCAAATGGTTCTCAAATGTATCGCTTATTGGTGGGGCAACAAAATGTGTCTCACCAATGCCAAACTGTCCCTTGACCATCACACGCTCCACAGCCTTCTACTGGTCTATCGCTCAGACCTGATGAATTTTCCTCGACCACAAAACCATCGGCATTACCAATGCTATCGGCAACAAACTGAGATATTTTACAAATAGTTCAAGTCTCCCCGATGTCCCAAAGAACACCAAGACTATGTACATTGGCAAGAGTCACACCGACATTCATCAGGAGCAGGTCCATCGACAAGAGTAATACTATTGGCAATAGATCAAGTAGTCTCAATGACAAACCAAGTCACCCCAATCACCTCATCGGCAAGAGTCTCCCTGACGATCTTCTTCGGCAAGACATCTACCATTAGAATGAGTTTGGAATCTCACTCCAAAGGTTCATGTCTCCTCGATGTATTATGTCACCAAGAGTCTCCCTGACAATCACCAAGAGCCAACCCATCGACAAGACATCTACCATTGAAACAAGTTATAAATATCACTCTAATAGCTCATCTTTCCAATGACTTCCATCGCTAAGACAGGTCCTATGTCACATCGATTTGACCTCTTCAGGAGTTTAGACCACAACTACTTGTCAGCAAGACATTATGAGGGTCTCACCAATTTTGTTCTTTCAGGAGTTTCATATTAGTAAGTTTGAGCCACACTTTCCAACACAAAGTACACTGAAGCCCCTCAAACCAACAATGGAAAAATTCCATAGGATGAAAGCATCCTACAGGCCCACAAACCTGCAAGAAGGCAACCGCCAAGTTCTCTCTCATGAAGGAAGCCCAGTAAAGCAAGTGCCTTACAAGCCCACAAACTTGTAAAGAGGCATCCCCCAAGTTCTCTCTCATGAAGGAATCCTAATGAAAGGGGACTCTACAAAGTCAGACTAGAAAGTGGCTTCATAGGTGTATCGATAAAGCAACATGTTAATTCACAGATAAAACATGCCAAGAAACAAAAAGAAGCCACATAGGAAAATAAGAAGACAATCATACAAACAATCAAAAAATTGAAAGGATTTCAAAGGGGTCCCTTGGGAACCCTTTAAAAGAAGAGGGGTCCACTTAAGGGACGTGCTATTCCAAAGTGAAAAAGAGACATTTTTTCTCAAATCAATTCATCGTCAAGGAATCCTTTTGAAAGATGTTCAGTTCATCAAGGAATTAGAAAGGAAGAAAATATCCCCTCACAAGGGGAAGGTCGAGGCTTCTCCCACAGGAAAAGCTACTCCCACCTTAGAGGAAAGTTCTCAAGTTCTTTCTTTGTGAACCCATGATGAAGGAAACACGTTTCGTTAGGGGTCTAAGTTGAGAATGCAATCTTTGAAAAATCAGGATTTTTGAGAAAAGATTTGTTGGCAACAAATGTGTTTTCTAAAAATTGAAATAGTGTGAAAGTGAGGTTGTCTCACATATGAGGGACAACTCAAGAAAAGAAGAAAGATAAAAGAGAGAAATAGAAATAACAAAAATAAGAGACACAAGGGTGATCTGATATTTCTGGGTTAAATTTGCTCATGAATATATATAAGTATAGTAATAGTATATAAATGAACTGTCATCAACCCCCTACTATATCAAACCATGTGAAGAATTCCCGAGAAGACAAAGTAAAAATTAAAAAATTGAGTCAACATGGAAGGGAAGCGTAATGCCCCCAACGCTTTACCTCGTCCCCAATTTGTCAAAAATTAAAACACATAATAGAGGAAGAATGATGATACAAATAGAAGAAGGTTTGTGACACAAAATCACTCCTGTATCCAAGCACTCGCAAGGGTGACAAGGGTCATCCAGGAACACATAACACAAGCACAGGGGAACACTTTACAACACACACACACATTCCTAATCTAAAGATAAAGAAGAGGCATATCCCTAACACTCATCAACCAAGAGGTCATTTGCTTCCCAATCTAGATCATTATAAGGGGAAGGCAGATGAGCCTATAGTGGTGGAATATTAAGGGGAGGAGCTTCTGACCCTCCTGCAACAAGGGTTAGGGTCTTGTGGAGCTATGGTCAGCGACTTTGCGAAGATTGCTAACAAGGACAAAACTTTGTCCAAACAGTTAAACATGCACTTTACAAAAGTGCCATGTCATACCTTAACGAACGAGGAGGACGACGCTCAAGATTCATCACTTGGCTCACCGAGTGACTCGGGAGTGGTGATAAACTCAAGGGAAGCCATAACTTGCTTCATTACTAGTACGGAACAAGATAACATGGGATCACCCTTTGGAGAAGTTGAGATCCTCTTACACCTTCCATCGCTAGAAGGGCCAACCTTTGTTTTCGGCTTCGTTGAGGGGTGTGAACTCCCCATAGACGAGGTGAGAGGTGTGAAAGAGGAGAAAACCACAATGGAAACCACCAAGGTATTTGACATGTCCATGGGTTTAGGGAATGGTGGGATGTCTGGAAGGGACATCAACAGGGGCGGCTCAACCAAGGGAGTGATAAACACCTGCACCATTTTAGAGTTAGGCACACTCACACTCACAATAGGAGCTAAAAGTGAGACTAAACTCGATTGAATGGAAGTAGAGAGGAGGAGACAGGAGGATTCATTGGGAGGCCTTGAGGCAAGGGTAGTCATTTCCTCTTCCTCTTTCTGCAAAGCAGCCTACTCAACCGCTAGAGCCTTTTTTCGGTGCTTGTGCTCATGCACAAGGTAGTCTCTATGACTCTTCAAGTTAGAGGTCGGTAGTTGCAAAGGGATAGAAGGCTCCTACTCACCCATAGGGGTGTCCATCACATATGTCTCCAATGGAGGGACAAAGTCCTAAATGGGAGTAGGAGGAAGAGTTTGAGGAACAACAGGGGGAGTCGACTCTAACACCTCGGTGGTGGGCCTCTTCCCATTCACTTCTTTAGGAGTAGGAGCGATGGGGGGCCATGGAAGATGAGACATAGAGGATTCCCCATAGGGACCCTTCTTTCTATTGTATAGGTAGGGCCAAGGTCCAAGAGGCATGGTAGGAGGATCTAATATCCTAATCTTAGCTTTGCGCCAAGCAAGCACCATCAGAATTCTCATGTAGAATCAAGGAGTAGACATCCAAAACTATTCTTTAGAAAGAGGAGAAGGGGAACCCTAAGGATGGGTAGGCTTGTCCTTTCCCTTTTGAGAAGAGGAGGCAACTTGCTACTGCACTACCATAAGGGTTAGTTTTGGTTGTCCCTTACCCTCGGTCTTATACTTCACATAGTTTCATTAAAGTAGGTTCATTCTTGGGGGAAGCAGACTGACTAGGGTGGGCCAAAAATGATCCAATGAGTATCCCCACGGGACACCAATGGCTGGTATCTAGTGTCATGCATGACATGCACAACACCTTTGTGGGAGAATTTCAAACATGTATGAATGATAGAAGCTATTTCACTCATGGTAGCTAGCCAAGGTATGCTTAACTTCACCCTGAACAAATTAGATTCTGGGATAACATGAAAATTTGTGTTCACAGTCCTAGGTCCAACTAGGATGAAAAGGGTTATCGAGCCATATGGCTTGAGAGAGAGGCCATCGTGCATACGAATGGTAGATTTTGTTTCTTCGTACTCCTCCCTTTGTAATGAATTTAGCCATAACATCTCCTCTATGATAATATTCACCCAACTTGTGGGGTCAACTAAGACCCCCATCACAATGTTCACATTGAGGCGAGCAGGAATATAAAAGGGAGAGGGTTTGTTATTCAAGGGAAAGTCCTGCGAGGTGAATGTCACGTCCAGTGAGTCGGTCGCAAGCTACATAAGAGGAGTAATTGTAACCATGTTAATGTACACCTTAGGCTGAGTGGTAGAGTTGAAGGGATTGATGATTAAGTTAGTAGAATGTGGCGAAAATGGGTCTGTGTATATCTGTAACTCACTATTTGATTTTGCTATCGATTTTTTTTTTTTACTTCCATTGAGATGAATAGTACCATCCTCGATGCGGTCTTGTATCTCATGACGTAGGAGCATACAACATTCAGTATCATGTTTGTTGAGTAAATGGTATTGACAAAAGGCGTTTGCATTGTACCAATCAAGGTAAAGTTCCTTGAGAGGTTGAGAGTTCTCTAAGGTTATGATCTTGTCCTTCAACAACTTTTGCAAGATGGAAGAATAAGATTTTGCTAGCTTTGGGAAATTTCTATTGTGTTTGAGGCTATTGTCATTCGTTGCGGCTACTACATTTGCAACAACCTTACCTTTTCTTGAGATTGATACAATAAATTTTCCCTTTGAACAGGAGTGCAAGGAGGATCCCCCAAACTAAACTATCGTTTGTTGATATTCCTATAATGCCACATACAAATGCGTGAAAGAGGGGTATTTCATAAGGGAAAAATTTTCTTGCCAAGGTCTCTGCAAGTTCCCTATGAGCACCTTCTACACATCAAAATTGAGCAACGGGTACAAGATCTATGAAAAGAGATCTTTATACTGTGCTATGAAATCAGTTATCTTCTCATTATCCCCTTGCTTACATCGGACAAGATCCGAAAAGGTCATCTTTGGTTCGATGTTGGCTTGGAACTGTCAGAGAAACTAATTTACAAGTTGATCAAATGGGAAAATAGAATTTTCAGGTAAGGAACAATACCACTCGAGTGTTTTATCCTTAAGAGATTGAGGAAATAACTTTTCCATCAATGCATCATGATGGAAGAAGTCTGTACACATTGCATTAAAGGTGGGCACATGCATTTGCGGGTCCCCTTTGCCACCATATTTCTCTAATTTTAGAATCTTCATTCCTTGTGGGAAGGGAGTACTTAGGATTGCTACCAACAATGGGCTATGTTAGAAAAAGGGTTGAAAGATAGGCTGGGCTGAGGCCTGACAGAAACTCACTAGTTGGTTTTGCATATGACCCATATTTTGAAGCAGAGAGTTCAAAATAGGGTCAATAGATGACAAAGTACCAGTGGAGCCTCTAGAACCACCACCACTAGAACCACCTCCATGGCCTCCACCAAATCCACCCACGTCGATGCCACCTCCATTACTAGAACCAACACCACTCATTCTAGAAGAGCCTCCATCGTCGGGGGTAGTAGGAAGGGTGAAACTAAATCCAAGGGGTGTTTTACTCGCCTTGATAGTGGGAGGATTTTGATAAGCAAAAGAGACATTGATTGAGGGGCCCATTTTGGCCATGCATATAGATGTGGTCGGCATGGAAACACCTATTTTTCTTTTATAAGTATCGAGTACTTCCCCCCGGGTAGTACCCAATCTAGTCTTATATGAAGGGACATAAGCTTTAGTTAATCGACAAGGCCACGTAAGAATTCTATGTTGTTCGATCCTTTCCCAACAAATGTCTCAATTCACTAGTAAGCCTAGCAGCTCTCGCCATGCTTGGTGCTTTCTCCAAATGGTTTATAAGGTCTTCCGATTTGTTATCCAATGCCAAGAGGTTTTCTATAGGGACATGCACAACCTCATCCTCATCTACAGACGAAGCCATAGAGCATATTGGAGGAGTAGGAATGTGAGTGGTCTTGTCTATGAATCCCATCTTGTTACTGAAGCCTGTAGGAAAACTATTGGTAAACTCATTAGCTAAAATAGTGGAGAAATTGGAAGTGAAACTAGAAGTGACCTTCCTCTTCTCCATTGGTAAGTGTCGTACGCTTCGTCTAACAATGTACCCAAAAGTTGTAGACTGGGTTGTGATGCTCATAAACCTTGACAACACTTAGGGTTACAAAAATATCAAGGCACAAGGGACAAGCCTCAACACAAACAAATGGGTAGACTTTGTTCATGTCAAGCTCACCAAAAATGTAAGAGAGGGGGACCAACCACGTTAAGGCTCCAGGTCACAGAGAGCTGAGAGCGGAGGGCTTCCCTAACTTACCTCACTCTAAAGGATGTCTCGGGGTGAGGATCGAGAATGAAGAGCACTATATAGTACTTATGTCACTCTGTAGATCCAAAATCTTATTTAGGGGTTAGACGAGTAGGTTTCCAGGATTTGAACTATACCTCAAACCGCTCTTTGTTTGAAGACGACAGCGTGGGTTTGAGACAACAACGCGAAACTCTGGCATCTCTTTGGTGTGTTGGTGTCCGTACGGCTAAAAAATGTAAAGTACAGTAAAAGGATGTCCAAAAACCTATTGATAGTTTAACTAGATAGTTTCAATGTAAATAACAAAATGATAAGATATGAAAAGTAGAGATGAAGATGATAAAGCAAGTAAATAAAAGCTATTGTGATGAAGATGATCTTATAAAAGCACCTGTTCGCCAACTAGCTTCACACACGCATCCACCTACACACAAGAAAGAGGGAAAATTGTTGGGGTTGTATAGGGGCCTGCCTCAGTCAAACGCCCGTTTTGGTGTTTCCACCTCCACGGACAACTAGAAAGCAATAGAGTATAATATGTGATAAAGAAAGTAGAAAGAAATATTGTAATGAACACTACAAAAAACAAATACTACTCTATCAAATCACAAAGGAGAGGAGTGAAGCATTACCACCTCCACCCAAAATCTCACTAGCCAATGGAGGAGAATGCAAGGTATGGACTTGGAAAAGTCACCACAGTCACAGTGGTGATGAAGGGAGGTCTCACAAGACTCC
This sequence comes from Sequoia sempervirens, assembly GCA_007258455.2. NCBI lineage: Eukaryota > Viridiplantae > Streptophyta > Pinopsida > Cupressales > Cupressaceae > Sequoia > Sequoia sempervirens. The sequence goes on from VDFB02281492.1 coordinate 924,173,363, forward strand.
AAGCTTGCAAGTTCTATGATAGCCTCACACTTGCAATGTGGAGTTGATGGAGCTTCAAAGTTGTTGCAATGCTCACCAAGAAGTGTTAGAATGTTGCTTGAGAGTGAAGAAGTGAAGTGGTTGCAAGAAGAATGAAGTGAGTGAATGTGTAGAGAATTGTTAGAGAGATGAAATGAAGTGAGAATGAATGTTTTTGAAGGTGGGATGGGAAGGAATAAGGTGTTTTTCAGGTCGGTTGGTCAAAGAGGGACATTATAATTCGACCCCAATTGGGTGTGTATGACCTTCACCAACTTTAGACGCAGGAATCCGTCAGGGATGACAATGTTGCGTGGATGTCCGCGTGCTGCACATTCGTCCCCAAAAAATATTTTCTCATTGAAACATAGGAAAAACACCAAGTGGATGGAAGGCAGGTGGATGATGTGGAATTTCTCCTTCGGATTTAATTTTCTAAGGTGAGGGTATGTGAAAGGGGAATTTTCTTAAGGGGTGTAAATTTTCTCCTATACAACGTATAAGTTAAATCCTAGGGTTAGGTTATCCATTGAAGGGAGGGTAACTTATACATTTTCTTATGGTCATTTGGTAGAGATGCTATCTAGTTTTGGAAAAGGGAATAGGTCAAATAAGAGGTTAGGATTACCTATTGAAGGTTTACCTATGCATAGATATAATGGTGTAAAGTAGAATGAGCTAGGGTAGTGAATATGAATAGGATGTTTGTCACTCGAAGTACTGAGTGAGAATACTTTGGCCAAAGTAGTGTGTTTGCTTTTGGCTCCATTTTTATTTCACCGTGTTCATTGTTATGCATGCTAGATCAGGATTGTAAGGTCTATAAGTTCTAGTTATGTAGGACACATAACTAAGCTCACTAAGGTTAATGTTACGAGGTTTCTTCACCAATCTCTTCATCGAAGGGTAGGACCATCTATCCATTGATAGATGTGTGAGGGATCGCATATGAGTTTGTGGTTGGCAAAAAATTAATTGAGTGATGCTTCTCCTCCTTAGATGGTGATCAAGTTTTCTAGAAGATTCTTGGACCATTTGTATCTATTGCTTTGAAGCTCGGTTGAGCTATGAATGTAATTATCTACAATCTTCGAAATATTGTATCATGATGATTATTGTATTGGAAAAAAAATCAATGAATGGAATTTACTATTTCATTTGTGTTCATTCTTTCTCTCATTAGAAAAGAAAAATTGTATTGCAATGGTTTGGAAACATAGTTTATTTACTTGAAAGAGAAAACTTAATAAATTTACTTGTGAGAATAGTTGGCATGTTACAAATTCCTTCATCTAGGTTTTGTGAGACAACATGAGCCAATAGGTAGCCAAATCCTTCAACTATAAGCACATAAAGGGTAGGAGAAAAAGGGCATCCTTGATGGATGGACCTAAAGTTCCCAAATAAATTATGTTGTTGATCATTGATGGTAATATAAGTAGAATCATCAAGGAAAATAATTTGGATTGAATGCATAAAATAAGGTCACTCTAGTGCTTTTACATGACAAGGATAAAAGGCCATTTTTTATCATAGGCTTTGGAAAAATTATTTTTAAGAAAGAATGATAGCTATTGAGAAAATTTAGCCCATTCAATCCCTTCCCAATTAGTAATAATATTATCAAGAATATACTTAGATTTATTAAAAATAGTTTTTTGAAGATGAACCATTTACAAAAGAAAATGGTGCAACTTTACATGGAAAGAGCTTTAACAATAATCTTGGAGCAAACATTCAAAAAAGTGATTAGTCTCTAATTGTAGATATCATCTAGATCAAGCTAGCCTTACTTATGAATTTAATATTAACTTTATTTATTAAAACCCCCAATGAATCGGACTAGAATACTTCAAAGTAAACCTAACGAATATATTTTCCCACTAAATCCCAAAGAGTTTTAAAAAATTCACACGGAAATTCGTCATTATTAAAATCTTATTCACTGGCCATGGTGGAAATAGCCTCATGAAGGTCCTCCTTAGTGAAAAAATAGTCACAGAGGATTTTTTGAGAGTTCAAAACATGACAAGAAACCACATTTGGGCATTATCATAGAGCATTGTGAAATATGCCAACCAAATTTTTCTTTGAAATTTCATAACAAAAACATCAATCCACCAAGAGATTAGTGTTAGCTTCCAAAAATGATGATTAATTTAAAGAACTCAATGCCAAGAATTTTCACCAAGATCCTTCAGAAGGCGAGGTGATAGCATATGGAGGAGTAAGCAACTAAAACTGAAAATGAAACTCAATTGGAAAGCTAATAGGCAATGAACCAGCCATGAAGAGTATGTGCTACTACTTATTCAGTGGAGGAGAATAAACAATACAATGCAAAGTAATTCATCCCCTTAGTAGGCATCCACTCCATGGTTGGAATTTCATGCAAGGTTATTATTCACAATATCATCCAAGTTAGCATAGAATTTCTCCATCATAGCTAGGTTCTTGCCATTTTTTTCATCACACATCCATCATCAAGCCTCTCAAGGGATTCAGAAAGGGCTACTTTCCACATCAAAGTAGCACCAATCCACTATGGGATAAGAGACTTTGCATGACAGAAGTTGACATTGGAATTGAGCAATAGAAATTAAATTGGAGTTGGAGAATTAAACTTAAACTTGAAAGAAAAGCATTTCTTAATGCTTATTGTAATAGCCTAGGGCTTTCATTCCTGTTGTTGTTTTCTATTTTAGGACAGCTCACTTCTTTTTGGGATTTAAAATTAACCATTGATTTGATCTTTTCAAGTTGGTTCAAGTTGAACCTTAGAAACTCACTAGAATTTTGATTTGGTCTAAAATTGAACAAGCAACTTCAACATTTGGTTTTGGTGCTATAAAAGGAACTCATTATTGCCTTTGAGGATTAAAAATAACTTGTCCTTACATTTTTTTTTGTAATCTTCTTTACAAACTAATACCATTCAAATGTGTATGCACTTCTCTCATGCTTCACGATGATCTTGAGAATCAAAAGCATTTTAGTGACATTAGGTTGTCTAAAAGATTGCTCCACATTTCAAATTTGCATTTTAAAAATTGAACAAAGCTTGCTAGTGTGAGAAAAGGCATCGCATGTGTTCTCTCTTTGTTTATGCAAATAAAGATTGATCGAACTACAGATGTATTTAATCACTATTCTTCACCTTTAGAGGGCATACCTTCGTGGGAAAAATTACTCACCCAAGGGAACAACCCAAGAGGTAACAAGCATAAGCTAGGATCTTCCGAACCGCTATATAAATTTGTGGTTGCAAGGAAAGGTTGCAATCAACTGAGTGATGCGTGATAGCTCTCCCCTAGTATCTTTATAATGTGAAAATCCCTTGTTCTAAGGTTTGGGAGACCTCTTGAGGGATTTTATCATTGAGTCCTTTGAACTAGATGCACTAATTAATAACCCTTGTGTAGAAGCCAAAAATCCCTAATATTTGTTGGCGTTAGGTGGTCGGACCTCCAAAGTGGTCCCACATATTTGCGGTTCTTTGTAGAGATGAAAAGTTCACCATGGGAGATTCATGAGAATTGAAGCTTGGCTGACCCATAAAATTGAGTGTTGTGGAGGGGAGCCAGTGTGGTCAAGCTTCTAATCATTCGCTCTGAATAAGCGCAACTGGAGAAATCCAAGTGGGAATTCAACAAATATTTTATTTTCTATCCTAGGGTTGTGCAATCTTTGAGCCAGTTAAACACATTGCTTGGATCCAAAATCTTGAAAACAAACATTTAACAAAGTTCTCAAATTTCAAACCATTTAGAAGAGGCAAATACCTTTGAAAAGTCCAAGTATTACTGCTTGTCCATACGGATTTATCCTTAGAGGCTTCTAAATATTTGGGCCTATATCTCAATTTTCTCTCTCTAAAGTCAACATTAGGGAATTATTTCCTTGCTTTCCTTGATTTCCACATAATGGACCTTGTGGGATGAAAAGGAAATTGAGACATAGACATTTAGTTTGAAAGGTAAGCAAGAAAGTGTTTGTGGTAAAAAGAATCCATTAAGCAAATACACAAGATAAATTAAATCCCATGCATGTGTTTTCTCAAATGATTTCCTGCAAGATCAAAGTCCCAAAACCAAAGTTCATCAATCATCACAAATGATTTAGTCCAAGCAATCTCAAGAAACGTCATTCTATGCTTTATCAAGTTAGAGATGGGTTACTCTATAACTTTTACAAACGTGCATCAAAGGATAACCCAAACTTGTACTCATTTTATTATTGTCAAAATCCAACTCTCTTCCAATATTTTGAGTATCTCACTTAGTGGGGTTGAAAAGTTCTTGGAAGTATAGAATGTTATTCAATACCTAGGTCTTGTAAACAAAAGTCTCTCTAAGTTCACATAGGATCAAAATCATCCCTTTCATCCATCCCGAAATATCAATCAAATCCCATCTCCCAAACAACTCTTGGAATCTTGGAAAAACCCTTCATACTAGAATTTTGGAAAATCCTTTAAATCAAATCAAAATCATCTTGTTTTATTAAGTGTGTGTGGATGCATCCTTCTTCATACACTTAGTTAAAATATCACCTTGTGAACAAGTTTATTCCAAGATAACATCTAACATCTTAGAGTTTATAAGTTCATTATCAAATCCAAATCAAATCCAAAAGTCCTAAAGTCTAGTATCCCTCCAAGGTTTCTTAAGAGTTCAATCATTCACAATCACCCATATTTCATTATCTCATCACCATCCTTTGATCCTTAACATCTTAGATTTTCTTTTTTGTACCTAAATTTTAGACCAACCTAAGGAGTTAGAGGTTTACCTCCCATTTTCCTGAAAGTTGATCCTTATTTTATGGTCCAAACTAGATCTCAACACAAGAATAACATGGAAACAAACAAAGAAACATCCACTTCATGTGACTTGAGTCAAACTGCACTTGAAATAAACCCCATCAGATCTGGAAATCCCCCAATCAACCTTCCCCAACTACCACAAGATCTTCAAGAGGGAGGTTACCAAGTGGAAGATATTACCAACAATGTCCTAGGAATGACTCAAGATGAAATCATGGAAATGGTCCAAAATCCTGAAAATCATAAAATTGTCAACACAATGATGAAGCTTAATCCTTCACAATACATGTTAGAATTGGCAAAGGAAGGGGCTAAACTCCCTTCTGATTACGATGTAAGTAGTATTGTGGAGAAACCTCTTGGGATTATGCCACCGGTATCATTCACACCTTCCTAACAAAATATCATTCAACCCATCCCACAACCAACCTCATCTCATGCTCCAAGTCAACCCATGGTTACCAAGGGAAGTTCATTGCTTCACGCTCTTCAAACAAATCCCCTTGTAAATGATGAAGACTTAGATGCAAACATCATCTTGGGTCTACCAAATATTCTCCCTCAAAATCCTAAGCATATGTATGTCCCACTCATATTTCATGACACCAACAATCCATCCACTTTCACCGCATCACCAACATGGTCCCTTGACACACAAGTCTCTCTCCCCATGAATTCACAAGGACAAGGGGGACTATTTGGACCAAGGGGAATCTTTGATCCCTCATCATCACTTTCTCAAGGAAACACACCACCCATCTTCCCACCATTTCCCCCTCTACTGTTCACATCCACACCAATCCTTGGTTTAGGGAAACCCCCTTTACCAATCCTCAATCAACCAAATCAAAACAATCCTCTGATGGTGAATCAAATCAACATACCAAGCATGCCATTGATATCACAACACCAAGTGACACCAATCCAAACAACACAATGAATTGTTACACCATCTATAACACCTCAAAATTTGGTCTCCTAGTGACCTAGCATATCGACCGCACCATCTACCACACAATCCCTTATCATCACCCAAACAACACCTCCGTAGCCACCTTAGAAAATTCTCATCACAACATCTCACACTATTCTAAATCCTCCACCTCCACCACCAAATCCGAACATGGAAAATCAATACAACATCATACTACAAGTTGCCCAACAAGCCTATCAAAAAGCATTTCAACAATTTCAAGCTCAACAAGCCTCACAAGCACAGGCACAACAAGCTACACAACAAGCACAACAGGCTCCCCAAGTGCAAGATCAAGATCTATTGCAACAACAACAAGATTCCCAAGCAACACAAGCTGTGCAAGAAGCATAGGCTACGCAAGCAGCACAAGCTACACAAGTTGTCCAAGCTGCCCAACAAGCTCAAGCTCAGGCACAAGCTTAATATCAAGCTCAACAAGTTGAAGCACAAACTTTTTTACAACAACAAGCTTATTGGAAAGCTTTACAACAATACCAAGCACAACAACAACAACTCAGTTACAAGCCCAACAACAAGCATTGTTGGCACAACAACAACAAGACCAACAACAAGCGTTGTTGGAACAGTAGCAATTTCATGCATACCAACAAGTGTTAGTGGCACAAAAAAACTTGCAGCAACCTCCCACGGACACCCAAAACACCCCACCCATCACTCAAGCAATCAAACCACCCCAAACCACATTCATCCCACCACTCGATCCACAAAATGATGTGTCTGCACAAATCAAATTGCTCTCATAACAAGTGCTAGACCTACAATCAAGAAAGACAACAAAAACGCAAGGGAATTTGTGCCCTTATCCATTCGACAGAAGCATTGCAATGGTTCAATTCCTACAAGGATTCAAAATCCCTAAATTTGACAAATATCGTGGGATAGGTAATCCTGAAGATCACATTAGGGAATTTCATGTCCACTGTATGGAAGTTTCCTATGATGATTCATATCTAATGTGGCTCTTCCCTCTAAGATTGGATGGCCCAACAATGGAATGGTTCTCTCGCCTTCCTCCTAGAATAAAAAATTTCCAAGAAATTATGAACTTATTCATACAAAACTACTCATTCAACATAGGCATGGATGTGAGTCTAGAGGAACTATCCACTCTAAAACAAGCCAAGGGGGAAACATTTGCATCCTTCTTGCAACGATGGTGATCCAAGGCCAATAGAAGCAAGTGGACTATGCCAGAGGAACAACAAATCTGTACTATCATTGCCAATCTCGAAGGAACCTTGTCCTTCCATTTGAAAATGCAATGCATCACCACATATGACCAATTGATCCCCAAGGCACTCAACATCGAAAGAGCCCTTATCGCACAAGGGGGTACACTTATATATTAGGAAAACTACCCATCAACCAGTTACAATGAAAAACCTTGCACATGGGTAAAGAACAAGAACATTACTAATGATGGTGTGGTTGACACCAAAGTTATAATCCATGCCCCAAGGAAAAACATAGAATCATATCAACAACCTCAAGTCAACAAACAATCCAACACATCCTCACAACAACACAATAATCAAGCGGTCAATAATCTGAATAATCAAGGGGGACCACCTCCAAGGAACAAATATCCCCCTAAGAAAAAATACACACCACTTGGGGAGCCAATTGATTTTTTCCTACAAGAACTGGTACAAGAAAAACTCATCAAGATCCCTATTTATGACAATTATCAAGAACCTCAAGTTAAACCACCATGGTATAACAAGAAACATCTATGCGATTTTCATAAAATTAAGGGACACACAATGACTAGTTGCATGAGACTCAAAAATATAATTCATGACCTCATTGATGACAAAACCATAACCATTGAACAACCCACTAGAAACCAAGATCTCAAAATATATACAAATTCGATGCCATATCACAATAAGGGAAACAACAATGGTAAGGAAAAGTATAATAATGTGAACCATGTCTATGACCATGTGGTTGCATCTTTAGATGTTGTTACACCCTTAGATGAGTGGGTTACCATTGTCAATATCACAGGATCCAAAGATGATTGTGGAGTCACCACACATGGTGGTAGAATTACCATTGTAGGACAATCCCAACCACCAAGGGCATCCACCACCAATCTGAATTTAGTACCTAGTGGTTATAATATCCTTGATCAATTGAAAAAGACCCCTGCCCAAATCTCCCTCATGGAATTATTGAAAATCTCACTTACATGTAGGAAAATCCTAGAAGAAGCATTGGTCATAGCCTTCGTCCCAATGGATCTTGACACAGACCAGTTCCAAGCTATGGTCAGACATATCACCATGCCACATCTCCTAACATTTTTTTATCAAGACTTCCCAACACAACCATCTCACAACTGCACACTCCATCTCGGTCCTAGTCCATAAGAATAAAGTCAAAAGAGTATTTTTGGATGGAGGTGCAAGCTTGAATATTTGTACTATCAAGCTAATAAAGAATCTGGGATTCTCTGAAGACATCATTGAAAAAGGTAAAGGTATTTCAATCAGGGCATATGATGATCAAGAATGGGTGTCTCAAGGCACCATTGAACTCCCTATTCAAGTAGGGCCAACTATCATGGAAACCACATGTCAAGTCCTTCATTTGGAATTACCGTACAATATCCTCCTGGGGCGCCCATGGATTCATGGGATACAAGCTGTCGCATCCACCTTCCATCAATGTGTCAAGTTTCCTTATCAAAATCAAGAGGTCACAATCCATGGAGATCATGGACCCTTTTATTATTGCAAGAACCTAGAAGCCAAGTACTACAAAATCCCCCAAGTACCAAAGAATGATGAAGGACCCACATCTCCATATATAGACCCATCTACCCTCACCTCCACTTCTGAGACATACACCCTCCATTCCATACATCTTTGATATCAAAGTCATTATCCAAGATAATGGGCATGGGGATAACAAAATGAAAATGAGTGCTCTTGTAATAGGAGAGTTACCTCAATATGCTTGATCTCATGGACAACCTCAACCAATTGACACATCGGCCCAAACCTTCAAAGCAGACCCCTCTAGATTCAAAAAGCAGGGGGCCTAAGTTAAGAAGTGGTATACAAAAGGGATATATCAAACTTATTGTATCAAGATGAAAGGACCATACTTGATCTTCCCACAGACAATAACAACAAAGGACTGTAGTTAATGCAAGGATGGGGCTATAACAAAAATGAAAAGCTTGGGAAAAATGATAACGGCCTACTAGAACCTATCAGTCCTGAGAAGCGAATAAAGAATCTTGGCCTTGGATGTACCCCTCCAAAATTAATCATACATGGAAAAGGTGCCCCGGTTAAAATAGTCAAAGCTTCCCTGTCGATTCCTGTATCAATTACTTATCCTTTTGAGGACCCCTTCACCGACCTACCTATGTTATTCAAGGATTCCTCCCTTCTCATGATTAGTACCCTATCTTTCAAGCCAAGTGACCAGACTAATGAGCTAAAACTTGTCTATCCCCAACTCATCGATTATGACCAATGAGGACCACCGATCTTAGACATGTTTGAAAAAGATGAAGCTCTCTCATAATTCATGGGACTATGGGATACGATACCATGTGGAGATCATAAAGATGGGTTCGAAATTGAGCTAGACAAACATGCCTACTATGGGGAAACGATTGAATCCTTCAGTCACAAAATTGAAAATTTAAGAGTATTATCTAGGTCTTTAAGTAAAAACCACACTGTGGCACTTGCTGACCTGAAAATAGTAAAAACAAAGGATGTATCCAATGGTGAAAACCTCTCTGAGGTACTAAAGGATGAGAAGTTCAATCTTCCCATTAGTGTTATTCATTAGGAAAAGTCAATAGTCTTGGTAGAAAAGTGCAATCCATTCAACCTGGGAATTGAAGAAACACCACATATCACCTTCTATGAAGAATCACTCTTAACCGAAGAACAAGAACTTCTAGCTGCATTTATGAGAGAAAGAAAGGTAAACTTTGCATGGACCTACGCTAACATGCCTGGTCTTGATCCAGAGGTTGTGGTTCACCATCTAGCTATCTATCTAGAAGCAAAACCAGTAAGACAAAAAGTTGAGAAAGATGCATCCACAAATAGCATTACTGGTCAAACTTGAATTATAGAAGCTCCTTGACGTCTACTTCATACGATCAATTTATTATCCAAAATGGGTTTTGAATCTTGTACCTATCTTTAAGCCCACTAGGGGTATTTGCATCTACACTGACTTCAGAGACCTAAACAAAGCACATCCTAAGGATGATTTCCTTCTCCCAAATATAGACATGATTGTGGATATGATGGCAGGACATGAAATGCTATCATTAATAGATGGATTTTTAGGGTACAATCAGATCATGATAGCTAAAGATGATCAATTACAAAATAACTTTCACCTATCCATGGGGAACTTACTGCTAGAACATGATGCCATTTGGGTTGAAAAATGTAGGACCTACCTATCAAAGAGCTATGACACTAATCTTCCATGAAATGATTCACAAAACTATGGAAGACTATGTGGATGACATATTAGCTAAATCAAGAAAGCGTCAGGATCACATACCAGCTCTAAGCTCCATCTTTGACAGGCTAGAAGAATACAAGGTCAAACTCAATCCAAAGAAATATGTCTTTAGTGTACAATTAGGAAAGCTCCTCAGGTATATTGTATCTATGAGGGGAATTGAGATAGATCCTACTAAAGTCAAAGTAATTTTCGAGATGGAAGAACCAAGAACATTAAAGAAGTTATGGGGTTTGCAGGGAAGGCTCCAATCCATTCCCCAGTTTATACCATAGTTAGCGGATAAGGCTATCCCATATTCTCATCTACCCCACAAGGGGGTAGCATACAAATGGGATGAGAAATGTGACCAGGCTTTCAATAAAATCAAGGAGTACTTGTTGACACCACTAGTCCTTATGCCACAGATTCCAAACAAGCCATTGATCCTATATATATCGGAAACAATAGCAACCCTTACTCTCTCTTAGCTCAACATGATGAAAATGGGAATGAGAGAGCTATTTACTATATCAGTAGAACCATGGTGGGACATGAGCTAAATTACACATTCATTGAGAAGGCTTTCCTTGTAGTGGTGTTCGCAGCACAAAAGTTCAAACACTATATGTTGGCTCACCAGATAAAACTCATTGCCAAGATAGACCCTCTCAAGTATCTACTTTCCAAAGAAATGCTCACAGGGTGAACAACTAAATGGGTCATGATCATAACAGAATAAAACATTGAGTATGTAGAGCAAAAGGCCATTAAAGGACATGTAATTGCAGACCAACTAGCAGAGGCAGTGATATATTTAGAAAACCCACTGATATCAGAGTTCCCCAATAAGTCAATCTTTAACCTAAGCATAGAAGATCACTAGAAAGTATATTTTGATGGATCTTACACACAACATGGGCCAGGAGCTGGATTCTTCTTCATTACACCACAAGGAGATTATATACCCAAGTCATCATAAGTTGTCTTTTTCTTGCACAAAAAACATTGCAAAGTATGAGGATCTTGTCATAGGACTCAGAATAACAATAAAATGGAAAATCATGGCACTCAAGATCTATGGAGACTTGAAACTAATCATCAATCAGGTAAATGATGAATACCAAAGAAAAGATGACAAGGTGACCCCATACAAGAAACTAGTGGAAAGACTCAAATAATTCTTCATTGACATCACATTTGAGAAAATGGCAAGGGAAAACAACAGAGCAACATATGTTATGACAACAATTAGATCACTACTGGATAACCCACATAATGTCCATAAACATGAATTCCTAGTAGAGTAGTTGCTCATACCAGCATTCGAGGTACTAGAGTCTAAATTCATGTGTGAAATCATTGGTCCTAGTGACCCTTGGTATCATCATATTTACACCTAGTTAAAAATAGGAATCCTCCCTGTTGATATCACCCCAAACCTTAAAAGAACATTTGTCAAAAAGTCATCCTGCTTTGTTCTCTTAGGAGACATCGTATATTGTAGGAGTATCGAAGGAACCTTGTTGCGATGCCTTAACCCTGAGAAAGCTTTGAATAATTTAACTAAGGTAGACGATGACATTTTTGGATCACATTTAGGAGCTCCAACTGATCATAACACCTTGGCCCTTTTCACAATGGGGGCTCAATCTCATCGGAAAAATCACACCCACCTTATCCAATGGACACAAATTCATTATCACCGCCACTAAGTACTTCATGAAGTGGGTAGAGGCCATCCTGATGACCTATATCATATGGATGTAGATCTCCAAATTCATCCTAAACTACCTCATTTTCCGCTATGGTGTTCCACAAGCCCTTATCTCAGATAATGGAACACCTTTCAAGAACCAGGATGTTTGAGAGCTATGCCAAAAATTCAATATCCAACATCGCTTCTCCGCCCCATATTACCCTCAAGGTAATGACCAAGCTAAGGCTACAAATAAAACCATTGTGAAAATCCTAAAGAAAATGGTCAATGACGTTGGTTCTGACTGGTACTTACAGCTAAATCCTGCCTTATGGGCCTATCGAATGAGTATCCGCACACCTATAGGTGCAACCCATTTTCTCCTTGGTCTATTGATCAAAAGCCATCTTTCCCATTGAGATCGATCTCCCATCCTTAAGAATATCATTGCAAAACCTCATTATTGATGAAGAATATCAGGTGTCACAGTTGAACGAGCTAGAACTACTGGATGAGCGGAGCATGGATGCCTTGAATCACCTACAAGTCTACCAAAACCATCTCAAGCGAAGCTACAACAAGAAGATAAGGATTCAGACCTTTCAATTCAAAGATCTTGTATTGAAGGAGAATTGGAAGAATGTACCAAATCCAAACAACAAGGGAAAATTTGAATCCAACTAGTTGGGGCCCTTCATCGTCACAACAAGTTATAAATCAGGAACATATCAGTTGTCAACACCAGAAGGTGAACCTTTGCAGGAGCCCATCAACAACTCCCATCTAAAAAAGTTTTACACCTAAACTTGCAGGGTATAAATCCAAAAAAATACAAAAACATCAAAAATTATAAAAATCCAAAAAAAGAATTTGAAAAAAGATTGAAAACAGAAAAAAAAAAATCGTCCTCTAGTGAAAACCACTTTGGTGGCACTTTGGGAAAATACCTTGGTGAAAACTTGGCAAACAGGCGCCTTGTGTAAATAAGCACTTTTTATCCACCATGATGTTTACAACTTATTTTGCATCATTCATCCATCACCCTTCCATATTTGCATCCATCACCCATTCACGTCTTCATCATAGCTTGATGTTTTGTTTGTATCATGTTCCTCCTAGTACTACTTGGCACAATCCTAAGGTCATTTTTTCCTATCTATATCAGATTAGTCTATTGCATCACACACTAAGGGCATGCTCTTATACCTACATTGGATTGGATTAGTGTATATTCTTGAAATCTTCCTTAAAAGTAGAAAATCCAAAAATATTTAGAAAATTAGAAAATCCAAAAACATTCAAAAAATCAAAAAACCCCAAAAACATTCAAAACATATCAAAAATCCAAAAACAGGTCAAAAAATTAGAAAAAGTCAAAAAATAGAGTCATCGTGTCGAACTATGGGTGTCTGAGCTTGAACGTAGGCAAGGAAATCATTGATGTACCCTTGAAATGCCCTAGGTCAATCCTTTAGGAGTTTGTCATAATAAACTAGCAATCCATTTGTTAATTTCCCATCAATAAATGAGTCTGTGTCAATCGAACTATGTGGTCTTTGCGTGTAAAACGTAGGTAAGGCTAATCTTTGATCATCCCCCAAGGGCCCTAAGATAGGTCTTTAGGTTAGGTTCTTGGTAAAAATCTCATAAAATACAAAAACATTAAAAAATTTGAAAATAAAAGCATTTGTAAAACATCTCAAAAATATGAAAAACAACCTCAAAACATTTCAAAAATATCAAAAACATCCAAATATTTGAAAAAATCCATTCATCCCATTTTGTTTTCGCCCGCAATAAACATTCGCTCATAATAAATGATCGTCACTCCCAACCTTTGGTGAAACAATTGGAAACGAGTCTAGCAAGTTACAAGTGAAAACTTAATCGTCATGGTCTCAAGTCTAGGTTAGTAGGTAAACAAATTGGTCAATTCTTGGTATCAATAGCCCATCATCTAGTCAGTCTCAAAATCATTTGATAGTGTCATGTCCTAGGATGCATCCTTCCTACAATGGACATCAACATCAGACATCATCGTTGTTTAGTCATGGCTAGCGGTATGAAGGACATTGACTTGTTTGTGTACTTGATCTTTTCTTTTGATTTATCTTATTACACTCATTCCAATGACCTCTCAATGATGTCTAATCAAAATGATTTAGAGAGAAAGGAATGGGGCATTGATCATTATCTTTTTATCTGTTGTGCTTGTTGGATATTCTTGTAATATAACCTTAGTCATGCTTACTTTGTTTGGTCTATAGGGAGGGCATTTTGGGTATCTTGTTGACCACATGGTAAGGTTCTACTTTTCTATTTTTTGGTTTGAGATGCTTGAAATATTTGAACTACATCCTAAATAGGTTTTGTATGTCAGGTGTGAACAAGGATACTCCTATCTGATTGTCAAGTCAAAGTTCATCACACTAGGTACAACACCATCCTAGTTCTTTATACCTTGATGCATCCTATCTATGTGTGTTATCAAACATAAGGAAGGTAAGCTCTTTACGACCCCAATCTCTGATAAGTGAAACATCATCAATCTCTCACCATTATTTCTAATAAATTTTTGACAGATCTTGGACTTTTTGGATCCTCTTTTCATCATCTCATTTCTTCTTTCTTCTCTCTGCGCTAACATGGTATCATGACAGTCAACCAAACATCACCAATGCATCCATCCTACATCCACAAATCATTAGCATACATAAATCTCATATTCATAGCATAAGGCATCCATCCGCATACTCACTGCATATCACATCATCCATTTTGCATTATCATTTAGGGCATAATATAGAATTGTTATTCTAAGCATCTTAAATCATTGCATATCATAAAAAATTGCATCCATACATCCATACTGCAAACATCATCATCATAACCATTCATGCATCTTGAATCTCTTTGTCGTGAGATCGACCCTAAAATCAAACTTTTTGCCCGATCTCTCGAGGCGGTAGTGTACCAGCATACTTTTCGATGGGGCAAGATTGGGGCATCTAATTTTTTTAGAAAATTCTTGAATTTTGATCTCGGTAACGTCATTCTTCGAACCAACACAATGAGTAAGTTGCTTCAAAGAGGGGAAAAATGTAGACACTCAAAATATCTTGATCGATATCGTGCACTTGATTTTGATTAACTAACACCGATTCTCCCTTCATCATTTCCACACTAACCAATTAATTGAATAATCTTCCCCCTAAAATTAGATAATACACTTTATTAGATTATCCTAATGTTCTTCCTTTAATTAAATATATCAATTTATTTAATTAAAATCCTAATGTTCTTTCCTTTAATTAAATAAATCAATTTATTTAATTAAAATCTTAATGTTCTTCCTTTAATTAAATAAATCAATTTTATTTAATTAAAATCTTAATGTTCTTCTTGTAATTAAATAAATCAATTTTATTTAATTAAAATCCTAATGTTCTTCCTTTAATTAAATAAATTAATTTATTTAATTAAAGTCCTAAACATCCCCTCATTTGATTTAAATAAACCCAAACATTTAAATCAAATGTCATAAATCAACTAATTTCACCTAAGCTATTTAATCCTAGATTAATTAACTCCTAACACTAATCCCTCATTTCTCTAGCTTTTAACTCCACCCTAGGGTAAGTCAACCTTGGTCAACTAACCAAGTGGCACATGTAAATCAATTTATTTGATTTACTAAATTACCCTATTTTCATTCAAAAATGGCATATTCTTTGAATATTCCACCCACTTGACTTTTCCCTCCCAAAGGACTTTTGTCCTCTTTCTTGAGCCACCTTTGCATTTATGGTTCTTACATGTCCTCCTCTTACACAAGCCACCTTGGCATTCATTCTTCTTACACTTCCCATCTCCCAAGATGTGTGAGCACATCTCCTCTAAATTCATTAGCATGTTGACAAGTGGCACAATTCCATTGGTCCAATATTTAATCCCACATTCTCCCTATTCTTCACTCTTCAAATCTCCTTCCTTATAAATAGAGGCCTTCTTTATTGATTGAGGATCCACAATTTCATGCAAGGTTATTATTGACAATATCATCCAAGTTAGCATAGAATTTCTCCATCATGGCTAGGTTCTTACCATTTTGTTCATCACACATCCATCATCAAGCCTATCAAGGGATTGGGAAAGGGCTACTTTCCACATCAAAGTAGCACCAATCCACTATGGGATAAGGTATGCACCATGCTTTTGTTGTATGCTCTCAATTAGTTTCTTTGATCTTTTGTTGTTTTGTTTGCATTATGAAGCATGTTGGAATATCTCATAAGAGCATTTTATTTGCTTGGTTTAAACTAACCCATGCTAATTTTTGTTGAGGTTTAAGCTTTTTTGTAGATTTAGTGTTTACAAAACCCTCATCCTAATTGAATTATAGGCCTAAAAAAATGGTAAATGAACCCAAACCCTAAACCTAATCTTAATCCTAACATGGATTAAATCGTAATCTTAATCGTAATCCTAAGCTTGATCATATAACCCTACAAGTTATAAAAAAACTAACCTGATGCTAACCCTAACCCAAACATTAACCATAATTGTAACCCTAACCTTAAACCGTAAACCATTAACCATAATTGTAACCCTAACCTTTCCCTATCCCTAACCATTAACCATAATCCTAACCCTAACCGTAACTCTAACCAAATCCCTAATTGTAAGCCTAAACACTAACCCCAATCTCATATCTAATCCCAACCATAATTGTAACTATAATCCTAACCCTAAACCAAATCCCTAATCATAACCCTAAACTATAACCTAACCCAACTCTTATCTCAATCATAACTGTAACACTAACTATAATTCTAAGCCTAACCCTAAACCCTAAGCCCTAATTGTAATCTTAAACTAACCCTAACCCTAACCAAATGTACCATAATTGTAACTCTAACCTAATCTTAATGCTAACCCTATTTCTCATAACTCTAACCTTTTCTATTTTGAGTAAATAAATTAATTTTATTTCTATACAAAAACACTATAATAATCAATATGCATTATAGATTTTTTATCCAAATAATATAAAATAATGATACCAAATATAAAATAATAATATAATAGTAATATTATCTATACTAATAATAACATAATAATAATAAAATAATACGAATATTAATAATAATATCAAAGTTATGAAAATATAATAATAAAATAATATAATAACAATAATAATTAAATAATAATATAATAGTAATAAATTAATAATATTTTTTTTAAGAGGGGTAAATACTTTTGATCCAGTGAAGTAAAAAATGGGGAACCTCATCGCCAATATAAAATCCTACCTAATGAGGTTTGAACCTTGATGGTAAGAATAACAACACAACAACTTAACCATCACACCATTCCTTATTAATAATATTAGTATTATTTTATATATGATTTTTTTAATATATATATAATTTATTACATGTTGGCTTTAGATTTTTTAGTTTTTTAGTTTTTTCATTTTTGTTTTATTAAAATTGTGTCTAATTTTTGAATTGTAGTAACTATTATTAAAATGATGGGGGGTAAAATGTTTGTTGATTTTTGAATTGTAGTTATTATTAAAAAATAAAAATAAAAAATAAATCTAAAATGTATTTGTTTTGTGTTTTTTTAGTGAAATATGTTGTAAATAATGTTAGAAAATGATTTATTATAATTTTGGAATTTTAAGGTTCTATTTAGATGAGTGCCTAGAATTTGTAAATAGATTATGGTTTGCTCTAATTCAAATTCATACATGCGCCTTTAGAACTAAATTTTAGAAATTTGATAACGAAAAAATTGTTCACTTCAATTTTTTGATGTCTAAATCATAGTGAGAAACAAGCAATACAATCAACCAAGAAAAAATATATTAAACAAATGTATAATATGTTTAAGATGATTATACAAACAAATAATACAATTACAATAAAATTATGATACTCTCATAATTTACTCGCATCATAATCCTTGTTAATCTAAATAAACAAAGATAAGTCAAGTCCTTAAACACTACTCTAATATATACTTGAAATAAATTTAATTTTAATTAATATTTAATGATAATGAAGGAAAAGAAACATCAGTCTAAATTAAAAAAAATGAGATTCAAATAGGTATATGGCATCAAAATAAATTGAACCAATTGATAATCTACAAGACCAAATCAAAATCTAACATACCAAAAAAAAATTATTTATCAAATTCGACACAAATGTACTTTTAAACACAATAATCAACACTTATAAATAACCCAATCATTAGTAAAGCGAAACATTAGGAAGAAAATATACCATAATAACTTAGTGTGAAGACCGTATGGATGTTTTCATAATTGTTAGATCTTTCTAGCTTCTCGTACACGAGTTAAAGCATCGTGCACGTGCGGGCAGAGAATCCCCATAAAGATGAAGGCGCTATCGTCACATGACCAAATTTTCTACGAATCCACCTACCACACGCTGCCTTTTTCTTTATAAATTTTTGATATTCTTCCTTCCACTTTGAAAAAAAAAAGTATGGGCTGGCCCAACTCATAATGATGGGGAATTTATTCAAAGTGAATCCATACTCTACAAGTCTTCTCATAGAGAGAAAACCATGTGTTTCCACTTACCTATAATAAGAATGAGGGAAAGGTATCTACCTAATAATGGGTAAGTTGGTCATGTAGGAAGCAGTTATCCAGTTATCCAGTTCTGTGAATGTATTGGAAATATGAATGGGGTCATACATCATGCATCTAATTGTCCAATCAGTAGTTAACTTAATGTTGAGTCGTACCATCATGCATCTAGTTGCCCAATCAGCAGTTAACTTAATGTATGACCCCATCCATGCCTTTGGTGCATTCACTGGTTGGATAGCCACTTCCAGTCATTGTGGTTCTATCTTCCCCTCTTAAGTTGCCTAATAAATATGTTGGTTTTGTTAAAATAGATATAATTATACTCACATTTGTATTTTCACCACCTGTGCAAGGGATATATTAATAGGAAATTTAAAGTAACGTTAAAATTTATTGTTTTTTAAAGTTAGATTTTTTTATTGAAAATAATAAATTATTAATCATATTATCAAATTTAATTTTAATATTATTTGATTAGGGATATAGCAATATATGTACATGTTTTGAGTTCAACTTCTAATTTTGATTTGTACAAATATTCATTGTACGATGGATTTGTGCATGTCCATATGTTTCAATAGATATTGACAAGTAGGAGGTATTTTCCATGTGTCAAATTGTGATATTGCTATTAGGATTCAATTGTGTGGTTTTATGAGTCAATAGATATTGTTTAACTATTTTTCAATAACAAAGGATATCCCAACTTATATTTTTATATAAGAACATAGTAATGCTTACAAATTTGTTAAAATAAAAATTTACATAATTTTGTCTTGCAATTCTTAATCAATATTTTCATATCCTTTGAAATTATTACACCCCTTTCAAGAATATGAATAGTCGCATGATAGATTTTAGTTAAACTCTTCATTTCCCTTCAAATTTGAAATTAAGATCAATATCCATCTTGCATAAAAAAAAATCATCAAAAGTGTTGTTTTTATCTTTGTAGGTGATATTGCGGTTTTGAAATATTAGTTTGACAAGAACTTCTCTTTTGAATTTGTCATTGTCACTATACATTGAAATAAAAAATTATCAAATTAAATCTTAATGCCTAAATATTTTGTTAGGTATTCTAATTTAAGAATAAAATATAAATTCTTGAGAAGGAGGCCAAATTTTTTGCTCTATTTATTCTTTGTTTTTCACTATTTATATGTATAGAAGACAAATTGAAATTGATTAATTATGTTTTAGTTTTCCCTTAAAAGAGGATAAATAAAATATCAAAACAAGGATTTTGAATTGTTATGCAAGAGAGCATGTAATAAAATTTACATACCTAAATCTAAGTGAGCCTCTTTTTTCTTCCTAATAATGTTGAAGGGATTTTGTTTCATTCTAAAATAATGGTTGAAAGAGAATGTAAATTATATGTGAAGTCCTTTTACAAACTGAACTCTAAACATAACTATAAATGTGAGGCCTAGTCTTTTAGTTTTACCAATATCAGTTATAACTTTATTTAGTGTAAGTGTTGTGATATGTGTTGAATGGATGCATATACTAATTTGGATAATAGTATTTGTCTACAATTAGCTTGTGATATATGTCAGATTGGTATAGTTTTAGGGCTTGTTTGGTCCTATGATGCACCATTATAGTTATCAAATATTAGTGTGACATATGCAAGTAATTCTAGGGGTTTAGATTTGACCAACTATACAATATCATTAACCTCTTTGAAGCATCCATTGACAAGATCAACTTGTATCCATAAGTTTGTTGTAAGCATTGACTCATTGACATTGCTTAGTAATACCTCTTGGGTATTTTCTCGTCATTATTATTAATGCTTGATTTGCATCATGTGTTTATGATTATATTGAGTTCAATAGGTAGATTTAGTAGTTTTAGCATGTTTTTGTTGTGTAATGTTACGATTTCATTTACAACAAATGAGTGTATTGATTGGTCAATAATTTCTTGTTTATTTGTTGTTAGTTATTTTTTATGTAGATCATCCATACTTTTTGGTCATGTCAAGTGCTAATTTTTTAATATGTTATGTAATGTATGATAAGTTGCATTTAGGTTGGAGTGTCATTGTGTTGTCTAAATATTATTTGTAATGTAATAATTATATTAAATTTGTGTCATAAATTTTTTGTAGTTGAGTGTGATGTATAAATAGCTTTGTCCATGATAAGTGGTAGTTGGGTAAGACCTCCTATAAGAATTATTTAATTATCATCAAAGTAGAGATGTTTTTGGGGGATTGCTTCACAAAACTTGCTATCTATTTTCATAGTAGTTTTAGGGCAATGAAGCTCATCTCATCAATGATCCTTGGATGTATTATATATTTTCCATGTCTTCATGAAATGTTGTCACTACTTTTCCTTTCAATGGTTTCTTTTCTTTAATTAGAACCTTGAGGGTTGTATGCATAATTGAGGAATGTATGATAAATGTTGTAGTTCTCATTGGAGTGAGAACGAGTGGATTTATTCTTTTTGGAACTATATTTTGAAGTGCATTCCTTATGCAACTAATTAGATAGGATTTTCCGTCTATAGTGTATTTCAAGGAATAATATAAAGTGATTTGTAATGATAGTAAGTGCCATTTATTTTTTAATGATAATGTATAGTGATGGTTGTACAAATTAGTGTGGGAAGAATCATCTTATTGGGATATCTTGTTTGTGCTTACAAATTAAATTATAATGTCATGTAAATTTGTGGGAATATGTTTGTCCCATTTGATATTGTTGTCAATAGTTTTGTCAAAACCATGTCAACCTAGTATTTGAAGTTCTTTTTAAATTGACACTATTAGCAAGGACCATTTCAGATATAGCTCCCATTCATTCACTTATGTAGTGTATATTGTATCCATCTCTTTATATCAAAATAATCTTTCTCTTGAAGGTTAACCTCAATTTGATCTATGCAATCAATATGCAATGCATTATATTTTGTATATTCATGTGCTTCCAATTATTGATTATTTCTTCTTTATCGAGGCTTATATCTATGTCTATTTAATGAAAATGTTTATATAAAAGTAGCTTTCTCTAGCAAAAATTGAAAATATTGTTTTTCTTTTGAAATATTATAGAATTGTGAAAACACTTGCATTATTATTTTATATTTTCTCTCTTAAAAATTAAAACCTTTGTGGCAATAAATATATGAGCAAGATCTTATTGATTCAATTAGTGTTATCATTGCTAGGTGAGGTGGTGTCATAAAACAACTAGCATAAAAGACTATAATAGGAAATATGTTACAAATAATTGTTAATAATTTACAACAATAAGTCACTTTAAGAGGGAAAACCTCCAAAAAAATTCAATAAGATCATAATATGGTGCTAATAAAAACTAACCACTACCTCTTATATATACCATACGTATGCTATGGATATCACCCAAGCTAACTTAACTACCTATATAAGACTATACTAGTCATGATATAACTTAATTAAGAGTTATGGTAGTCATAAGCGAACTACACGTATCCCTATGCACATCACAAGTTAAAGGTATAACATGCACCCTTCACATAAGTGTTGTCATCAACACTATTAAATTGTGGATTCTTCTACCCAAATCTTCACCTTCCCATGTGGCATATTTGATAGGTAAATTATTCCACTAAATGAGGTACTTTACAATTGTCTCAATCAGGTCAACTTATTTTTTAATTCTAGAGAATTAACTCTAGATCCAATATTATTCTTCCCTTGTTGTCTATTTTTGGTAGCATTACCTATGCAAGGATCTATTGACTAATCAACTTCTTTAAACACAAGACATGAATTTAAAATAGACTTATCTTTATTATTGGAGGTAACTCATGTTTGTAAGCTACACTACCAATCTTCTAGAGAATATATATATGGACCCTAATATTTTAGTGATAGCTTGTTATTCTTCTTTTGTCTCTGTAGGGACATTTTCTTATATAGTTTCAATCTAAAGAAAACCCAATCACCAATTTAAAATCATTTGGCTATAGCATTGATTATCTTGATTTATATTATTTTGTGTCATGGTTGAATTATCCTTGAGATTAGAAAGTACCTATTTTTTATGATTAATGTGATCTTCCATAGCCTAAACTCATGGTTTGACATTTAATGGTGATGTGATGGATGAGAGATAGTATCCATATAATTCCATAAATGGGAATATTTTTGAAGTGATATGGAAGGAAGTGTTATGCCACCATTCTATTAGAGGTACCTAAACCACCCATTTAGACTACTTAGCTTAAGTAAAAAACATCATATATGCCCATCCAAATACATGTGGATGACCTTAGTTTACCAATCTAATAGGAGATGGTATGAATAACTACCAACCAATTGAGTACCTAAACAAGAGAATAGATATGACCAAAATTTGATAATAAATATAAGATCATGATCATTAATGATATCATTTGGGGCACCATAGAATTTTTTTATATTCTCCATAAATTCTTGTGTCACTATAATTATTGTAAAAGGATGGGATAATGCATAAGAATATATATGCATATTTGCTAAATTTACCCACTACTACTATGATGAAAATCTTACCTTTAAATCTTGGAAGGCCTATGATAAAATCCATAAAGAACTTTTCCTACCACTAGCTAGGAATAAACAAAGGCTATAAAAGACCATGTGTCTTAATTATCTCACCTTTTATTTCTTTAACATACCAAATATTTTTCCACATTTTTTTAATTTCACCTTTTAGCCCTTCCAAAATAAACATACTTGACTCATTAATATGTCTTCAAAAATAGTAAGTGATCCCCAACAAGAGAATCATGGAGATATTATAGAATTTTGTGTTTGAGGGTAGAATTATTACATAGGTACAATATCTCTTTATACCATAAGGAGTCTCCCTTCCAACTTACCCAAACTATTTGGATCATTCTATAATTGTTGAATAAGATTCCTTCTAGCAATATTGTCCTACCACTCTAACTTTTCTTCATCAACCCAATATGCTTGTACTATTGAGATGTCACATAATAATGCCTCATCCTTATCATATTTTTTAGATAGTGCATTGACCACTATATTCTCCTTTACTTTTTTATAAATGATCTCAAAGTCATATCCCAACATTTTAGTGACTCAAATTTGTTGTTCTTCAAAGGATAGCCACTAATCTAGAAAATATTTTAGGCTATCATGACATGTATTTACGTTGAAGTGTCTACCCATCAAAAATTACCTCTAGTAATAGATTTCATGAAGAATATATAGAATTCCTTTCTCATAAATAAGTTTGACTTGATTCTTACCATTCAACTAATGAATTTCAAAAGCAATGGACCTACCATCCTATATGAGACTACTCTTATACAGTTTCTTAAAACACCACACTTCATAATAAAATTATTGATGAAATATAGAGTGTCTGGAATTAGAATAGTACATATAGCCTCCTTAAATCTCTCAAATATTATATTAGTTTCCTCATTCTATTAGAAAAATACCCTTTTTCATTTTAGTGTTGTGACAAGTGTTGTCATGTGACCATAGTTCTTTACAAATACTCTATAGTATCTAGTGAATCCAAGGAAACCCCTAAAATTCTTATTAGTTTTACGAAGCATTCACACCATCATATCCTTAATTTTATTCAAATCAACTTTTATTGCTTTGTATATCTCTATGTTCTCTTCAATTTATAAAAAAAGAGCACAATTGGTATATCGATTCAAAAGTCGTGGATTTCATAATTTTGCAGATGAAATGTAAAATATTATTGGATGCATAAAAAAATTGTAAAGGAAAGTTACACTTGTTGACCAACTTATGATGCATGTTATGACACATCATAAGTCATCTTTGATTGGGAATAATTGTAGGTTCCTCTTTTTGGGTGGTTTTAGCTCATGGTTTTCCAATTACCATTTGATGGTTTTATGTATTGTATCTCCTACAAATTAGAATCTTGAGATGGAGACTATATGTGAGTTTTGTAGACTATATGTGACAAATCCAAATAATATTAACAAATTACTATATTAATAGGACCTATATCTCACTCGTTAAAAAAACCTCCAAGAAATTCATAGTTTTACATCATTGGGAGTGAATTTGGTGGAAAACCTATTTTTTTAATAAATCCTTCAATTATATTACAAATAGCCTCAAATCTAGATTATAGTATCTTCAATATTTCCTTGATGAACCCTCCAAATATTAGAAAATAATTTTCCAATTTGAGAGACACGTGCTTCATAATCTAACCTCCAAATTTTTAAAAAATTGCCTTACGTATTGCCTTCCAAATGCCAATATTGTCCTCTAATACCTCTTGTAATTAAATAAATTGCAAAGAATAAAAAATAATAGAAAATATGTTGTAAATACTTGAGAATAACAAGCCACTTCGAGGGGTAAAACTCCAAACTTCTTCAATAAGAAATAAATTTATAATACAAGGCTAATAAACTAACCACTATATAAATGCCATACTTATGTCATGGATGTCACCCAATTTGGCTTAGCTACATCTATAAGACCTTATTAATGATTATATAACTCAATTAATAGTTATGCTAGCTAAAAACTAAATACACATATCCATAAGCACACTATAGGTTAAGGTTGTAGCAATTGTACATTGCATACAAGATTTTAAGTGGCTAAATTGTATCTCACTACCATCTATTATTATTTTCAAGTGATGAAACACTTTCCTACATACATTTAATGATATTAAATTTTAATAACAAATTACAAGAGGTATTTTTTTGCAATATAGACATGTTTCTTGTGCTCTTATGCCCCATCCTATGATAATCTCTATCATGAATTTTCAATATGCTATCAAATCTCAATATTTTGATCTTTAATATATACATATCCTTATTAACACATTAAAAAAATCTCTAATTTTATTTTAGCTTTAGATGCATACATGATAATGTATCTAAGAACAAGCAATCATGATTCAACAAGTTGATAGTTTATATTAGCTCCCTCTCTCTCTCTCTTTGTATTTAGATAAAATGTGTAATGCCCCATTTTGTAACCTAAGGAATGTTGCATTTGTCTATGTAAGTGTAATATTTTTTTTTTAAAGTGTTAATATTAACTTAATTAGTTGCACACATTCACTAAGTTACGCAACGTTACACTACTTGAGATTCCATAGACGACTTTAGTATTTAGCATTGCATATATTTAATTAACATAAACATAAAAGTAAACATTGCACAACATTTGAATTCCATTCATGATAGTATAAAGTACAAATAAGATTCTTACATTGCATTTGAAATGATATTACAATACTCATTCTTCAGATGAGGTAGATCAAATAATAGATTACAATTACATATTTCAAATGTTCACCTCATAACAATTGAGGGATGTTTCAATTACAAGATTTCCAATGATACAATAAAGGAAGTACATAAATATCCAAATACGAGCTCTCCATCCATGAAGCTCTCGTTGCCATGATCATAAACTGGGGACCCAACGGAGTAAGGTGCACGTTCCACCCAACCATGTGGTACCCGTAGGTCCACCCCCCGTGCTAGGAGATAGTAATAAGGTTACCTAGAAATAACCTATTCACCCTAGACACAAGTACATACTTAACTGATGGTTACATTGCTTCCAGAATTAAGACAATCAAATATGCTAAGTTCACAAGGTAAACTATTATTTTAGGTCGAGTGTCATCACAACATTGCATAGGTTACCCTGGTGTTTCTTCCTAGGTTTCAGCCCCCAACTTGGGTTACCTTGGTAACCTCTTATGCAAACTGGCCCCACATGCAAACTATTGCGGAATCGAATATCTTTTAAAGTAACAAGATATCGATTTGCCATTCTAGGCCTTCTCAACTCATTCTCAAGACTGAACTAGCTCTTAAGACCAAGAGTGAGGCACAATTATTCCAGTTAAATGTTTTAGAATACCCAATATGTTGATTTAGTTTTCACTGACTTACTAACTCTACATGAGTTACTCAGGTACCACTTTGTGTACTGGCCCTCACACAGAGCCACTCCCCTAAACATAACAAAGGAATCTAAGTTTCCCTGACTAAGGTAAACAAGGTGTATAAAAATACAACATATAATTCTACACTTTTCATAACGAACATCAATGTCTATGTTCATAAAACCAAGTGTCTAAACACCATGCAAAACCATGTACACAACCTTAGTCAACACAAGAATTGTATTTCTACAATAACAACACCCTTACTATACAAACTAATCTGGAAGACTTTTTCATCTAAAACATTTCCAGTTTGACCAATAAAAGAGAAAATACTATTTAAGGCAAATTAGGAAAAATGAACATCTATATTAGGAAAATACTATTTAAATCCACTTAAATCAGTTGAAAATAACACGAATATAAATCAACTTATTAAAAGTTCTATTCTATAAAAACAATAAAAGAAATTGTTTCATTTAATCTAATTTTTAATTTTCTCAAATTCACATAAAAGTGTATTCCAAATTCTCTCTTTCAATCTTACTGTTTTAGAAATAATTAATCTTGAAATTTACATGCAATATTTTTTAAAAATACCAAAATTATTTTTCTAAAACTTAATAAATTACAAATCTTACAAATATTTATATAAATTATTATATTTATTCCTGCAGATATATATTCATATTCACATATATATATATATGTATATATATAAATATAATATATATAAATAAAACATTAAAATAAAAATTGAATTTTAAACATAACACATAAAATTTGCGTTTGATACCTTTAAATAAAATAAAACAATGTGAAGCCCGTAGCTCCAGCTACGGCCTCCCTGTGGTGAGGACGTAGCCCCTACCAGGGCTGCACCCACCCATATGGAGAATGGGGGAGGGTTTTGGCCCTCCCCAAAAACATTGTTATTTATTTTTTAATTTTTTTTTTAAATTAATATTCGCCCGTACGGCTATCATACAGATCCGTCTTTTAAATAAAAATTCCCAATCCAACTGTACGGCGATAAGCATGAATTTAAAATTAAATTCTCACAATTCAATTTGTATATGAAGATAAATATATAATCAAATATATATATATATATTAAATTCCAATAGGGTTTTTCAGTGGGGAAATTAAGAAAATTCTATAGGGTTTATAATGGGGAAATTGAGAAATTTTCTATAGTACGCACTAAATTTTTTCCCCAACAAGTTATAGTTTATTCACTGAGGTTTCAATGTCATTTCCCAAACGAATGATTCCCTTCACAAATTTAATTCAAACAGTTTCCTACATGAAGCTTTTAACAAAGAAATAACAAAGTCTGTAGAAAGCTTTTAACAAAGAATTAACAAAGTATGTAGAAAGTTTTTAACAAAGAAATAACAATTTTCTCTACAGATCATTTGCCGAGAAGAACAGAGATTTCTTACACAAACATTTTCTTCAAGCAGACACAATTTTAAAACAATTTTAACAGACAAACTTTTCAAAAGGATTAATCAAATAAATAATAGTGAAAATCCTATTTCATGTAGCTTGAAATTTGTTTGTAGGGGAGAATCTTTGCTGCCTGTTGCGTGCAATTCTCCAAAGCTTCTCCAAAACACAAAATCCAGAAAGAGATCTTCGAGAAGTATACAGTAGATCCCAAAGCAAATTTCACAAATAATTCAAACCAAAAATATTTTTTTAATAGAGCACTATATTTTCATTTCCCCTGAAGAAAAGGTAATCTTCCATTTTTTCCCCAAATCCCATATAACATCCGAGAAAATCCTCAACCAAAAAGCAATAAATTCCACTGGCACACATGTCGAGAAGAAAAAAAATATCTTCTAACAACTTTCCGGTAAATCTTTCTTTCCTCTTTTTCAAGATTTGCATGCTTTTAAATAATTTTCAATTTTCAAATTTCAAAATACAAATTTCCCTTTTCTTTATTTATTTTATTTATTTAACAATTAAAATACCATTTCCCACACAACAGCTACTTTCAAATTTAAATCTATTCACACAATTAAAGCAATTTTAATTTAATTAATTAATTAATTTAATTAAATAAATTTAATCACAGTGATCAAATTACTTAACCAAACAAACTAATTAATTAATTAAATAAAATGCAAAACTTATTTTTAACATTTAAAATTAATTTAAATAAACAATAAATTAAAGAATAACAAACTATCATAAAATTGGAAAAATTTTCCTTTCAAAACAATTAATCCAATCAGAGACAAACAAGACCACCATAGACTCCAAAATAAAACTGACAATATACTGTGACTGGGTTTAAGACTAGACTAGGATAAACCATGTTACTACCTCCCAATCAACATTTCCGTTGAGTCTTGACACGCTCAGACCTGAGTAACCAGGTGGAGTTGGTG
Source organism: Sequoia sempervirens (assembly GCA_007258455.2). NCBI lineage: Eukaryota > Viridiplantae > Streptophyta > Pinopsida > Cupressales > Cupressaceae > Sequoia > Sequoia sempervirens. The sequence goes on from VDFB02281492.1 coordinate 924,202,350, forward strand.
TCATGTACCTGCAATCCTACAATCACACAAATGACATACATATATATATATAATCCATTGTACAAACACATTGTGCGAAGAAAATCACGGACACCACAGGGCACTCGCAAGCGAGTGATGCAACTCCGTTCTCCACACCAATACACGTCACATCAGTCTGACAAAATTAAAATAACAGTGAGTCTTCCATAAACATATATATAGCAATAACATCTGAAGGAAATATCTACGCTATTACAAAGCATGTCAGAAATTAATTATCACCATACAATGTTTATCATATCACAAAATGAATCCACTATCGCTCAAAGTTAGCAATCAAAATGTCCAAACCAAAGTACCAAAGTCTAACAGTGTGAAAACATGCAAACATAAAATATAAGCATAAATGGAGGGGTACTACAAAATGTACAAAATAATATTTATAGAATTTCTTTAAATCAAAGTAAAAGTATTGGAATAACACCAAATATTTGTATTCATTAAGAGTTAAAGTACATATCAATTCTTCTTTATTGGGTTGGATGTTTTCTCATAGTAGTTTGACACAAGATTTATCAAATTGTGGTTTTTCTCCTATATTTCACTCACACACCACAAGCCCTAACTAGGATAATCCCAAGTGTACATTATACCCCAAGTTGGATGCACATTGTACACCCCTTCTCCTATGCCCATTACTTGTTATTGTTTAGTTTTCTAAAGAATATTCTACATTACCAAGGTCACCCAAATTTACATATTTATAATTGTGATATCAAAATGTCTAACATATTCTAAGCAATTAAAATGCAATGGAAAACATAATGAAACACCTCAAGATTAGCCTAAGGAGTTTGAAAATACAAATAGGAAAATGTTAAATGAAGATAAATGGTTATACCTTCCTCCTTGTAGCTGAAACTGCTTGGTTGGCCCTTGATTTGGATTGATATGTATGCTCCTTGATGGCTCTTGATATGGCTAAAATGAAGGATTAGACTATGTGCTTGGATGCAAATGCAAATGGATGGAATTGATGGCTAAATGAGTGCACAAAATGGCAGCATTTAGTTACAAAATGGCTAAGTGTTTTTTTTTAATGCCCTTGAGGACGAGGTATTTATAGAAGAATTTGAATTCTCTAGAGAATTCAACGGTTGAGATTCATCTAACAAGGTCAAGATGAAGGGCTATGGTGGGTTGAGAACTCACAAGCCCTCACATCTTGACATGTGGATGGTGAAGTGGCTAAGAGGAGGTGAGGTGTAAATAAGGTGGCCAAAAGGTACATGAGGTGGAGGAAGGACAAGTACCTTCCAAGTACCTTGGGGAGTGAGAAGAATTCCTCAAAAAGGGATTTCTTGTCCCCAAGTGAGAATGAAAGGGACATTTGAGAAATTTTGGAATTCCTCAAAAATCTCCATGGGAAAAGGAGAGGTGGTTGGAGAAATAAATGTGAATTAAAAATTCACATTTTTAGGAGATTCTAAAGGATAAGAGAGGGTCTCCAAAAAGGTGGGAATTGGTCACATGTGCATGAGGTGACATGTCAAATATTCTAGAAGATGCATGGGAAAAGGGATTCTAGGAATAATAAAAGTGAATTAAAAATTCATGGGGAAGAGAGGAGCCTAGGGTGAATAAAAAGGAATTAAAAATTCTTTGGGGAGATGATTCAAGGTACTATTAGGTTTAACTTAATTAGTAATTAGAGGATAATTAGGTTAATGTGGGATTAGGCCAACTCTGCAAAGTTGAGGATGTGACACATCCAATCAAGGATTAGGCATGTGCACATCCCTTAATAAGAGATTAGATTAGTGAAAATGATGGTGAGGAATTAAATAAATGTAATTTATTTAATTTATTTGATAAAAAGAGGATTTCTAAGGAGGGTAAGGTATTTAACATTTAATTATTAATTAAATACCTTAGGGATTTGGCAGACTAACGACATTAATTAAAATAAAGCATATTTTAATTAACGGGAGGGGTACATGCCCCCGGGGGCGAGCCGCCCCGGGGGGGCAATCCCGAGGGGGCGATCTGGAGTAAAAACGCCCAGGAGGGGGCTAACCCCCCGGAGGGGCGCCACCGGTTGGTGACACGCCAGGGGGCGGAGCTGCAAAAAAGAGAGAAGAAAGAGGGATGGGGCGATGGACATTGAGAAAAGATAAGAGATTGAAAAAATGTGTAAAAGAAGTAGAAGTGATGGCGATGAGATAAATGGCATTGGGTTGCATGGAAGGAGGCCTATAGCCAAATACCAATGGCAAGGGATTGTGAGATGGGATGAGGATAAAGATGAAAGAATGGATGAAGGATGGGAGGGATTGTTTGGATGGATAGGAATATAAGGATTGGGAGATGAAATGGATGCTAGTATAAATGGATATAAGGATGGGGAGATGGAAGGGATGCTGTGATAGATGGATAGGGATATAAGGATTGGGAGATGAAAGGGATGCTAGGATAGATGGATACGAAGATAAGGATGGGGAGATGGAAGGGGTGTTATGATAGATGATGTCTCCAAGGACTATGTCACAAAGGAAGTAGATGCCCCCACTCTAGATATGTCATATATGATGAGGCATGAGGGATGGGAGACAAGTGGATGGGAAGAGGAGATAACTAGAGGAGGATAGGATGGGTGACCAAGGAATACAACAGAGCATGGATGAAGGGAATGTAAACCAAGAGGTGGCCAAAGCATGTATAGATAGGTGCCCCTATTTTGATCAAGATCACAAGAAGGATGGAGGGATGGAGATAAATGGGATATGATGGTAGGATGCGGAAGATAGGTGGGATGGGGGGATTTATGAAGAGGGATAATAGGAAGACGGGTGCATAGGAAGCATAGTGGATGGAGGGAATGCATATCAAGAAGTTGCCCCAAGGCAGATGGGGATTTACGCATGATGCCGTTTGCCAGGTTTTCATCATGGTACTTATCCAAGGCGCTTGTTTGCTAAGTTTTCATTGGATGAATTATTTCTTCTTACTATATGATCCCACAATAGTGGTTTTATACACTCCTTTTGGTCTAACTGACACCTATATTTTAACACAATCACCACATTCAAGCACTCCATAGCTGCATTAAACCGTGAAGGGGAATTTTAAAGATGATGTAAACTAGAGTCTTGTCACATTCTTTATTCCAACAGATCTTAAAATATTTTTTCTTAATTTTGAATTAGATTACACTTCTTTTCTATCTCCTCTACAAAATTGGTTTTTCAGAAAACAACATTTTTAAAAAGTGACGCACACCATATAACGCATAACTCTTTTTCCATGAAGGATAAAAATCTAATTCTTTCAAATTTAGATTTGTAACTCTGATATCTAGTGCTTCCACTTGGTTAGATAGTTTTAAATTCAATATTTTTTCTTTAATCAAGTTTCCAAGTCAAACCAATTACAATTTAGACATAGCGCGACCGTATAACACGTAACTTTTTTTGTATATATCAAAATTCAAGTTTTTTTTTTTGGTTGGATCAAGGACTTCAATAGCTTGTGCACTCATATTTTAAATTTTTTTATAATCTTCTATTTTTCCACTTGATGTGCGTAATGTAGATTTTTGTTTACTTATGAAAACCTATATTTAATAAAACTTAAAAAATAGATAGATAATAAAACCAAAACATACTAAAATTATATTCATTGGATAGCTCGTTCTGAAGGATACTTGATTCCAAGTTTGGTTTCTAAATATTCCCCCATTTTCATCCCCAACCGGAGCTTGAAAGCGTAAAATTTTAGGCTTTTTGTGTGTACAAATTAAAAAATTAGGGAAAAAGGGGTTCATGAACTGGAATGAGCATGTGGTTCATTCAACCCCTCGGTTCATGAACCCCTCTTAATATGCACATTTCATTTTTCTCGGGCGGAAAATGGGCCCATACAGGGTTCGCTCGTTCGGTCGAACTCCCCTTTATGGTTCGGTAACATCTATTCATAACCCCTAAAACCAATTTTTTTGCCATGGGGTCGTTTTTTCTCAAATTTCCTTCCTCTTCAAAAGTGTAAACCACTTATGTGGCTTCACCCCTATTTTATTTTTTTGGATTTTTTGGATAATAGGGGGATGAAAATGGATAAGGATAGGGATGTGGATAAGGGAATTTAGAAGATACATGCTAAGGATATGGATGAAGGACTCAAGCATCAAGTTCTATATGAGGTATTAAGAGCCCATGTTTGAAGTGACTGTTGGATGTTGGTACGACCTTATTAGGATAAATGGATTATGCAAGATGATGAATTAGAGGGATTTGAGAGGGGAGATACATGGGATAATGGATGGGATGCTGCAAAGGGTATGGATGGAATGATGGGGGGATATGTGATGGGGATATGTGTTCAAGACCAACATTGGCACATGTAGTGGTGGATGTGAAAAGATAAGAGGATTAAGGGATGGAGAATGTGTGGATAATGGAGGAGATGGGGTGGTGAAATTTGGAACATAAGGACCCAAAACAGACTTAGGAGATGAAAGGGGTGTATGACTAGCTATTGGATTAGCAACTTTGGATGTTCTTACAGATTTTTCATGTGATGGCATTGCATCTTTTTTCTTTGGGATCCACATGGTTTTGATCTTTGCTTTGGTGGGCCTTTGTGGCCTACGGATTTGATGTGGATTTAGATTTATATTTTTCTTCTCTTCACCATGTCTTTTGGAGGGGACATCAGAAGCTTTAGATTCATGTGGATCTTTAGATTGATAGATTCTTGTTTTAATACCCAAAGTGCTTTTGGTAGAAATGGGATGGGTGCGAGGAGATGGATGATGTGGAGCGACGAAGGTAGGATTATGTGTAGATGGAGGATGTGCAGGTATGTGCCTTTGTTGATATTGATTAGGGGACATGTGAGAGGGATGTTTATGATGGATGAGATGGATAGGTGATGAATGGATGAAAGGATGGATAGGACGAGATGGAGGAGGTGATTTTAGGATATAGGAGCCCAGAATAGATGTAGGACCTAGAGGAAACATGGGCATGGTAGATGGAGGATTGGAGATGGTAGATGGAGGGATGTAAGGACCCAAAATGGATGGAGCAGATGAAGGAGGGATATGGACGGTGGTTTTGAGGTGATATGATAGAGGAGGAGGGATGGCAACATATGATCTGGTGGGGTGATGGGAAGAGCTGACATTTCTTGTGAAAAAGGCTCGTTGAGGACGTCTAGAGGTTGTGCAACAACATCTTTAGATTGTGAGTCTTGGGAAATAGGTCCAAGACCTTGCATGCAGACTTTTTTTTTGACTTAGATGGGCTCTAAAATACCTTGCTCATGAAGGCCTAGACCTTTTCCTTGATAGTTCATTTTCTTGAGCATGCAATCCATGATAGGATTTGTGTTATTCTGGAAACATGATGCGAGTCCATTATTAGGTGGAGGATGATGGGCGGTATATACACTATGTTTTTCTTCTGCGAGGAGGCCACCATGGAAGAAATGTGAGAGCACCAAGGGATATGCAAGCCATGGGGATAGCAGTTTTAGGCGATGATGGGGATCATGAGAGGGAGATGATGGGATAGCAACATTTGGATGGGTGGTATTAGGAGAGGGATTAGGGGATATGATAGGATCTGGATTTGTGGTAGTGGGCTCATACGATGGAGATGAAGATGGAGTGGTGGAGACAAGGGGATCATGGGGTGGAATGGATGGGGGACTATGATCTTGAGGTGAACTAGATAGGATGGTAGGATCTTGATCTAGAGAAGGGGATATGTTGGCATGCTTTGGATTAGACTCTTGGCATGACTCATCTTGTGTGGATGGCAAGATGACAGAGTGGTGGAGAGACTCTTCAAGTTGGGGAGATGGAAGGATGGAGGATCAAAAAATTCATGGATTTTATGGTTCATGATTCTTGGGGTAAGAGTTGGGTGTTCAATGGATTCGGTAGATGTGATGGTAGGAGATGGGGACTTAGTGGATTCAGAGGATGTGATGGTAGGAGATGGGGGATCAGTGGATTCAGAGGATGTGATGGTAGGAGATGGGGGCTCAATAGATTTAGAGGATGTGATGGTTTTGATGGTTTGAGTGGTGCTAGGGGTGGTACCATCAATGATAGGTGTTGGGTGGAGAAGAGTCTCGTCTCTAATGACCATGGATGATGGGTTGGGATGGCATGATTCCATAACTTCAAGGTGTGGAGTGGGAGATGTCTTCTTTGTTATAAGTCCTTGGAGAACTTCTAGAGTGAAGAGCTTGAATGCTCTAGGCTGAGATGGTGTGGTAGGAGTGGATGAAGGATTATGGATTGGTGGACTAGGATTAGATGGGGGAATGGGATTGGATGCAGGACTGGAAATAGATGGGGGATTAAGGTTAGATGAAGGGTTAAGATAAGGGGATTGGGATGGTGAATTAGGATGGGAAAATTGAGATGGCAGATTGAGATAGGGAAATGTGGATGTCGGATTAGGATAAGGTGATGTGGATGTTGGGTTAGGATAGGAAGGTACGATTGTAGGATTAGAGTGAGTAGATTGGCATGGAAGATTAGGGTAGTGGGTATATGTGGATGAAGGATTGAGATAGGAGGATGTGGATGGGGGATTAGGATAGGGCTATTGAGATGGTAGACTAGGATAAGAGGATGATGTAGATGAAGGGTATGATGGATATGACGGATATCCCTTGTCAAAGGTAGCATAAGCAACATGATTAGGCATGGACGAAGACATAACGGGATAACTCGAGGGGGTGATTGGATTTTGGAAAGTGGGTGGACAAAACTTACTAGCAATGATAGTGTCAAGGGGATCTATGTCATATTCCTCTTGATCAACAAGACTTTCGTTATCATTGTCAATGTAATTAGGGTTTCCCTTGACCACTGTTGATGGAGGATAAGGATTCATGATGGTGAAAGGATAAAGAGGATGGATGAAAATATTTTTTTGGATGGGATCAGACTAAAGCTCAAATCAGGATTTGGGTCAAGCTCAGATCAGGATTGGACTAAAGCTCAGATTAGGATGATTGGATGATGTGATGGGATTGATTCTGATGATCGACACCGAATCTTCTTCGAGATGGAAGTAGATTGATTGGGTCGAAGGTGATGTGATTGGATTGGATTGGATAAGGTTGATTGGATTTTGATTGAATAGATCGGATTGGATAGGATTGTGGTGATAGAACGAATGTGATTTGATTGATTGGGTAATTGGATGATTTGACAAAACGATTGGATTTGATAGATTTGGATGATTAGATGGGTATGATTGGATGATGAAAGATGTGAGAGAGACCTTAAGTTTAATCAAAGAAAGTTACCCTTAGTGACCTAGAGCTTTGATTGATTAAGAGGATGATTACGACACCGAATCCACTTTGAGATCGAAAATGGATTGATTGGGCCGACGATAATGATAACTTATGACACCGAATTCACCTCAAGATGGAAGTAAATTGATTTGGGTCGAAGTTAACGACTAATAATCAAATTCAAGTGCTATGGTCAATTTGGGTAATCACTTTGTAACTCAAGGTTAAGGCGGTTTGGTTATGGGTGGTGTTTGGTGACGTGAATGGTAAAATTATGGTGTTCATTAGGTGAGGGTATGGACTTTTGAATGGATTATGGGAAAATTAAAATGAACGGGTGGATTGAAGATAATTGTGGAGAATGAATGGGGATTTAGAATGGTTAAACAGAGGTTTGGAATGATAAGATGGAGGTTTAAATGATCAAATGGAGGTTTTGGGAGACTTAGAGTGACAAAACTGAGGCTTGGGATGATGATACAAAGGTTTGGAATGATTAGACGATGATTTAGAGGCTAAACAGATCTAAATGGGGCAATTTTAGGTGTTCAAGAGGGCAAATTCGCCCCTCTGCAGTAAATCAGGGGCGTAATCGCCTCACTGCAGTAAATCAGGGGCACAGTCACCTCACTGTGGTAAATCAGGGGCGTAATCGCCTCACTGCAGTAAATCAGGGGCGTAATCGTCTCACTGCAAAAAATCAGGGGCATAATCGCCTCACTGCGGTAAATCAGGGGAGTAATCGCCTCACTGCGGAATATCTGGGACTTGGTTTGATGAAAATGACTATGGAAAGGACTTAAAATGGCAATGATAAGGCCAATTTGCCAAAAATTTCACTGGTTTCTCACAAGAAAACACTCTCAAGCAAACACAATCCTATGATTAGTGTTAAGGGTATGGCCAAAGAGGTCTTAATCTAGGGTGCACAAGGTGTCTAGGGAGTCCTCGATATACTCTTGGTATGTGAGGCACAACCGTGAACACCAGCTCGTCACAAGCGTGAGTCGGGAACCCTAGCGAGATACTGAAGGGCTCGGACCAACTCTTCACGTCTATCTAGGTATCACCCTAGCTTCGACGCTCCGCCAATTACGACGTGACTGGATTCCGGTATAGCTTTTGCTCTCCCCCCTTTATATACCCTGCTGGTACGTGTGGTTGGAATCATCCCTTGGGGTGATAAAATCCCCAAGCAGGTCCCACTATAAAGAAAGCACTAACCGTCTCCAACTACTCCCCAGGCTCACACGAAGTGCAAGGGGAAAGCAAAAACAAGCTAATGCTCCCTTTGGGTAACACAGGAAGACAAGCACAACAAGCAATGAATATTACTCCCTCTAATTAAACTATGTTCCTAGATTAATGCAAACAACAAGGATAGTTTAAAAAGTTTGAGCAAATGGATAGCCCTGCAAGCAAATGTTAGATGTTTTATCCCGCTTCCTCCACCAACTTCACAAGAATATGCTGCAAAAAGTTAGCAAAAAACACATGTATCCTTGCAAGAACAATGTTAGGGAGAAAATAGTAAAGAAAACCAAAGCCAAGATAACAATTTTACCTTCCAGGGGGTGCAGTCGCCCTTCTGCAGCAAATCAGGGGCGTAATCGCCTCACTACGGAAAATCAGGGCGTAATCGCCTCACTGTAGTAAATCAGGGGCGTAATCGCCTCACTGTGAAAAATCAGGGGCATAGTCGCCCCACTGCGGAAAAGTGTTAGCACAAATTTCAGCCCAGGGGGGGTGTAATCGCTTCACTACAGTAAAGTGTTAGCACATAAAATAGTTTTCAGTCAAGGAGGGCGTAATCGCCTCATTGCAGTAAATGTTAGCACATAAAATAGTTTTCAGCCAAGGAGGGCGTAGTCACCTCACTGCAGTAAATGCTAGCACATAAAATAGTTTTTAGCCAAGGAGGGCGTAATTGCCTCACTGTAGTAAATGTTAGCACAAAAAATAATTTTCAGCCAAGGAGGGCGTAATCGCCTCACTATAGTAAATATTAGCACAGAAAATAATTTTTAGCCAAGGAGGGCGTAGTCACCTCACTGTAGTAAATGTTAGCACATAAAATAATTTTCAGCCAAGGGGGCGTAATCGCCTCACTGCAGTAAAGGGTTAGCACAAAAAATAATTTTCAGCTAAGGGGGCGTAATTGCCTCACTGTAGTAAATGTTAGCACAAAAAACAATTTTTAGCCAAGGGGGCATAATCGCCTCACTACAGTAAATCAGGGGCGCAGTTGCCCCACTGCGGAAAAATCAGGGGCATAATCGCCCCACTGCGGAAAAATCAGGAGCATAATCGCCCCACTGCGACGTGTTCCTGCAAAAATATCAACAACAACAAACGTGAAATATAGGAACCCATTTGTGGGTCCCACCGGGCGTGCCAGAAATGTGATATCAAAATGTCTAACCTATTCTAAGCAATTAAAATGCAATGGAAAACATAATGAAACACCTCAAGATTAGCCTAAGGAATTTGAAAATACAAAGAGGAAAATGTTAAATGAAGATAAATGGTTATACCTTCCTCCTTGCAGCTGAAACTCCTTGGATGGCCCTTGATTTGGATTGATATGTATGCTCCTTGATGGCTCTTGATATGGCTAAAATGAAGGATTAGATTATGTGCTTGGATGCAAATGCAAATGGATGGAATTGATGGCTAAATGAGTGCACAAAATGGCAGCATTTAGTTACAAAATGGCTTAGTGTTTTTTTTTTAATGCCTTTGAGGAGGGGGTATTTATAGAAGAATTTGAATTCTCTAAAGAATTCAATGGTTGAGATTCATCTAACAAGGTCAAGATGAAGGGCTATGGTGGGTTGAGAACTCACAAGCCCTCACATCTTGACATGTGGATGGTGAAGTGGCTAAGAGGAGGTGAGGTGTAAATGAGGTGGCCAAAAGGTACATGAGGTGGAGGAAGGACAAGTACCTTCCAAGTACCTTGGGGAGTGAGAAGATTTCCTAAAAAGGGATTTCTTGTCTCCAAGTGAGAATGAAAGGGACATTTGAGGAATTTTGGAATTCCTCAAAAATCCCCATGGGAAAAGGAGAGGTGGTTGGAGAAATAAATGTGAATTAAAAATTCACATTCTTAGGAGAGTCAAAAGGATAAGAGAGGGTCTCCAAAAAGGTGGGAATTGGTCACATGTGCATGAGGTGACATGTCAAATATTCTAGAAGATGCATGGGAAAAGGGGATTCTAGGAATAATAAAAGTGAATTAAAAATTCACATGGGGAAGAGAGGGCCTAGGGTGAATAAAAAGGAATTAAAAAACCCTTTGGGGAGAGTTGACCAAGGTACTAATTAGGTTTAACTAATTAGTAATTAGAGGATAATTAGGGGTTAATGTGGATTAGAAGCCAACTTGCAAAAGTTGGAGGATGTGACACATCCTAATCAAGGATTAGGCATGTGCACATCCTTAATGAAGAGATTAGGATATGGTGAAAATGACATGTGAGGGATTAAATAAATGTAATATTTATTTAATTCATTTGATGAAAATAGGATTAATGAGGGTAATGTATTTAATATTTAATTATTAATTAAATACCTTAGGGATTTGGCAGAATTAATGATATTAATTAAATAATAGTAATATTACTTAATTAACTTGGATAAGAGGATGCTTAGATGAAAATTGGTAAATTTGGATAAATTAAGTGTCCAAATTTGGATGTCTACAATAATATTTTTGGGTAGTCATTTAACCAACATATCTATACATTCAACAAGACCCTTTTATAACATAATACCTAGGTATTATATATTTAATTAAACTTATTTACATGAAATATTTTCTTTTTAATTTTCACCCATAAAATATAAAAGGTATATTTATTTCACTCTTGGATTTTTAATAAAAAATTTACATCCACTTAATATTTTAACCCAAAGTAATAATTCATATATTATTTTCATATATTATTTTCAACTTTGGGTAAATCATATTTCCCCCTATAATTTAGCTAATTCCCTCAAGAGAATAGGGTTTATCTATACCAAAGTTCAAAATAAATAATTCTTAGTCAAATAAATGAGAATATTGATGTTTAATATAATTAATATTTTTCCAAGTAGTCTTATCAATATCACAAGACCATTTTATTTTAAATTTTTTTGATGAATAAGGGCTATATTACCTTCTTCTTTTTTTGATTCGTAATAGTAGCCGAAGCTGCAAACTTGTATTGATTATATCAAAATATTACATCCTTTCAATTCATCCCTAGTGGGGTCCTATACATTCAAAATTTGGCATCTAGCTAGCTAAATTTTCCTTAGCCTATCTACTAATTATAGAGAAAGCATGCAAAAAACAAAACACTGATCATTCTCCCACCACATAGCCTCCTAAGCATCCTCCTAGAAGCGTCTAGACCCCACTAGGTTTGCAAAAGAGTGACACTATTCCATGTCGATCACCACGTCCAGTCCCAACCTCTGAATCAAGAACTTGTGACCCACAAAAGCCCATCGCCTGTGCCATTGCAACTCATCTCCTTTTAGGTCAAGAATGAACAGATGTCACTCCACTTCTACTCCCTGTTCAAACATGCGCACCACATCATCTGGACATCATTCGTACATGGCATTCCAACTCCTAGTAATGCCACTACAACAATGTTGATATCCCTGACCAGGATTGAGCCCTTGAAGACCGCACGTAGCATAAACAAACATCTTTTTTTTGGAAAATTCATGTCTAGCAGAGATGCCAAAAACCAAGAAGAGATGTTGAAGTTGGCCCTTGTGCGGTTGTTTGAGAAGCAGTAAACCTTCCCAAGCACCATTCTTACCGCCTCCAAGTACAAGATGTCCTTGTTGCCGCATATATATTTTAGTCATTTATTCGAAATGTAGTCGAGAAATGCAGCCTCCTTCTTGGAGCTTTTCAACTTTACTGGCATGCCCATTTTGATGCCCATCACTTCTTCGAAGTGTTGAATAAATAGAAGGCCAAACTTAAATGTGCATTTAACGTCGGCCGCCAATGTCATTCCACAATGTCCTTTCGCTTCGTGAGCTAAGTGAATCACTTTGGGTGCTTAATTAATACACACAAATTTCTGACTCCATTATTACAAAATTCCTGAGGAAAATTGAATGCTGGTACTCATTATGTCCTCTGGATGCATACTGCATGGGATTTCCTTTTCCCAGAGGGAACTGTCTATGCAGGCCACAATTTGCACCCGCCCATCCGATGTCCATGCCATGCTCTGACTGTTCATGCACCAAACCGGTCGTGTGTTGAGGAGGCCGTAATTGTCATAATTTTTACGTTCCTAGTGCCCAATAAATATTTTTACTAAGTTTTTAAGTTTTCCATTTGCCCTTTTTTTGTTGCTTTGCCCGCGGCTATTGGTAGGTTTATACGAAGGTTTTAAAGTATGTTTTAATAAAATGAAAATAATGTATATATAATGTATATTTTATATATTATATTTTTAACAAAACTATTAAATATAATAGTAATAATAATCCTATATATGTATTTAATAGTTTTGTTAAAAAATATAATATATAATAATAATTAGTATAATTATATTATTTATAAAAAAAATTATTATATAAAATACACATTATATATTAATTATGTTAATATATTCTTAATTACGATAAACCAAAATTAATGGATAAGAATATAATTATATATATTAGGACATTTTAAGGCTAAAACCAATTAGTATTTTAATATATAATGTATATTTTATATAATAAAAAATAAACTATAAATAATATAATTCTACTAATTATTATTATATATTATATTTTTTAACAAAACTATTAAATACATATATAAAATTATTAAAACTATATTTAATATAATTAGTATAATTATACTATTTATAATTTCTTTTTATAGTTTAAAAATTGCACATTTATATTATACTAAGGATAGCGTAATTATAATATACATTAAATATATTAAAATACTAATTGGTTTCAGCCTTAAAATGATTTTAATATTATCCATTGAAATCCTAATATATATAATTAAATTCTTATCCATTAAAATCCTAATATATAATTAAATTCTTATCCATTAACCCACCCTAATTCTACAACTAACACTAATTCTAATTACAACCCTAACCCTAATTCTAACTCTAATTCTAACCCTAACCCTAACCCTAACCCTAACCCTAATCTTACTACTAACTCTAACCTAACCCTAATCCTAATGTTATTTCTAACCCTAACCCTAACCCTAATCTTACTAGTAACACTATCCTAACCCTAATCCTAATTTTATCTCTAACCCTAACCCTATTCTTATCCCTAATTGTAACCCTAAACTTATTCATAACTTCAAACCTAATCATAACCCTAACCCTAACCCTAACCCTAACCCTATCTCTATCCCTATCCCTATCCCTAATTTTAACTAGCCTCACCCCAGCCATGCCCTAACCACATAATCCTAAACCTAACCCTAACCCTATTGCTCATCCCAAACACATTTTTAACTTAACCCTTTTTATATATTTTAGTATATTTAATATAAAAATTTAATGTAAGTTATAGTTAAGGGTCCAACATGTTTAGGTTCAAAGTTTTATTAGGGTTGGGATTAATTTTATTATTGGGAATAGGGTTAGGGTTAGGTTTAGAGATATAAGTGGTATTAGGGTTGGAGTTAGTATTAGGGTTAGGATTAGGTTTAGGGTTAGGGCTACGGTTAGCATATATAAAAAGGGTTAAGTTTAAAAATGTGTTTGGGATGAGCGATAGGGTTGGGATTTGGAATTATGTTTAAGATAGCAGTAGGGTTAGGGAGTTAGCATGTATAAAATGGGTTAGGCTTAGAAATAGGGTGAGGGGTAAGGGATTAGGGTTATATTTAATGTTAGAGATTAGGGTTGGGGTTAAATTAAAGGATAGGGATAGGGATAGGGATAGGGATAGGGATAGGGTTAGAGGTTAGGGTTAGGGGATTAGGGTTGAAGTTATGAATAAGTTTAGGGTTACAATTAGGGATAAGAATAGGGTTAGGGTTAGAGATAAAATTAGGATTAGGGTAGGATAGTGTTAGTAGTAAGATTAGGGTTAGGGTTAGGGTTAGAGATAAAATTAGGATTAGGGTTAGGCTTTAGGGTTAAAATTAGAGTTAGAATTAGGGTTAGGGTTGTAATTAGAATTAGTGTTAGATTAGGGTGGGTTAATGGATAAGAATTTAATTATATATTATTTTAATGGATAAGTATATTAGGATTTCAATGGATAATATTAAAAGTATAATATAAATGTGCAATTTTTAAACTATAAAAAGAAATTATAAATAGTATAATTATACTAATTATATTAAATATAGTTTTAATAATTTTATATATGTATTTAATAGTTTTGTTAAAAAATATAATATATAATAATAATTAGTAGAATTATATTATTTATAATTTATTTTTTATTATATAAAATATACATTATATATTAAAATACTAATTGGTTTCAGCCTTAAAATGATTTTAATATTATTTATTAAAATCCTAATATATATAATTATATTCTTATCCATTAATTTTGGTTTATTGTAATTAAGTATATATTAACATAATTAATATATAATGTATATTTTATATAATTAAAAAAATTATAAATAATATAATTATACTAATTATTATTATATTATATTTTTTAACAAAACTATTAAATACATATATAGGATTATTATTACTATTATATTTAATAGTTTTGTTAAAAATATAATATATAAAATATACATTATATATTAATTATGCTAATATATACTTAATATATTAATTATTTTCATTTTATTAAACATACTTTAAAACCTTCGTATAAACCTAATTTTCAGGTTGTAGCTCACTAAATTGTAAAGTGTAAGGTCAATACCAGCGGGAAGAGTTTGGAGGAGCGGAAACCAATAGCCGCGGGCAAAGCAGCAAAAAAAAGGGCGAATGGCAAACTTAAAAAACTTAGTAAAAATATTTATTGGGCACTGTAAACCTAAAAATTCTGACAATTACGGCCTGCCTGCAGCACACGACCGGTTGGTGCACGGATGGTCAGAGCAATATGCAGAGCAGGGCATAGACATCAATGGGCGGGTGCAAATTGTGGAGTCTGCATAGACAGTGCCCCATAGTTGTGCTTTTTCATTTCAACTTTGATAGAATATTGTATCATGCAAATTGTACGTTGTCTAATAGAAATGCCCTCCTTGACCATTTACCTTGCGGATTCTGGGCGTGATATTGTCTTGGTTCCTTGGGTGGTCACAATCACTTGCTAAAATTTATTGGGCCAAGCCCTAGTCCTAGATAAACCATTAATGTAAGTAGCTCCTTAGGGGGACGAGAGGTTGGTCTTCTAGTTGTCCCCTTACATCAACATCGTGAGAGCCTTCAATGTGGATAAAGCAATAATAAGACTTATTATTAATTTTCTCCTTTGTAAGAGCACTAAGTTGAAGTAGTGAGAGTAATTGTGAGAATTACTCTGCTAGGAGATCCTTGAATCATCACTAAAGGAGAATGGAAGAGAGGAGTAGGTCCCATTCAAGGTTCAACTTGGTTGGGCTATCTAATTACAAATCGACTCCCTATGAGTATGTACAAGGTTTGGGGGGCATTACCTTAGTATCTAACACCGCTTATATTTGCTACTTTGTAGCTTTAGGCACATTAAAAATAAAAAATTGGTAAAGGTGAGGAACAAAGTTGATTTCATTCAAAATAATATCCACCTTAAATATTCCAAATAGTGTAATAGGTAATTTATGTGGATGGAGGGATTTGTCTAGGCTTCCTAAGCTAGAACAAAACTCATTCCATTATGCCACCATCTTAGATGTTTGTAGAAAAGAATTCAGATGTTTCAACTTCATGGATGCCAAGAATAGATTGCAGTCGATCAATGATTCAATGAGCCAAAGGTGGAAAATACAAGTTGTGAGTTATGCCATGTTTGTCCACTAGTATTTAAGGTTCTAACAAAGAACCAATTGGTGCCTCAATGTCCTAATCATAGCCAAGAGCTTTTGGCCAAGAAAATAAATTTGACTAAAAAATATTAAGCTATTCTTGATCCCCCTATTAGATAATTTTAAAAATATGGATTCAAAAGTAGGTTTTCTTGAAAATAAATAACCAAATACTATAAAATAAATTTCTAATTAATACATAGACAATTGTGACAGCCATCTCCATCCCATAGAAGGAATGGTTTGATGGCTTCCTAGGAATTCTATAGGATTTTGATGATAAAATTTTCTTGGATCTTAATGAGTTATTTGATGATAAGGAGGGTATGGAACGTAAGGCTCTTCTAGGTTGGGAACCTAGTGGGAATGCTAGATGATATGTAATGTCAAACTAATATTTTCCAAGCTTCATCACCTTTAAGGGACCTAATAATCCATTTCACACATAAGGATAAAACTTTCCATTAGGTTAAAACTAACCTAAGGTCTCCAGAGTCATGAGGAAGGTAGTAGTAATCCAAAGCCACATGGTGAAATCCTTTGTTATTATAAAAAGAGGCCCATAGCAAGCCCCTAATCAATTTTTCAATCTTCAAGTAGAAGGCTCTAAAAGGAACCCAACAAGAAGAGTAGTAGATATGTGGTAACCAAAATTTTGGAGAATACTTGGAATTTCATTGCCAATGTAAGAGGGTTAGCAATCCATTTTGTAAGTTTCTTCTCAATTATGGAAATGAAAAATTTCCATAAGGTGGAAGGGGAGGCTTAAAATGCAAAGGGAATGCCAATAAATATGAAAAATCCTCCATGGTTAATCAATTTCCATCCATAGAAATCTAGCCAACTAGGCTTAGGAAAAAATGATCACTTATAGCATTAAGTTTTATTCCATTGAATACTCAACCTTGAAGCTTTACAAAAAAAAACTAGGAACTATAAGGCCTATTTGGCATTCTCTTCTTCCTCTATTAGATTAAGAAAGGAGTCATTCACAAAATAGTCAAATTTTATTAGTTGATCGGTGGAATTATGAAAATAAAATCCTTCAACTAGGTTTTGTGAGACAACATGAGCCAATAGGTAGCCAAATCCTTCAACTACAAGCACACAAAGGGTGGGAGAAAAAGGGAATCCTTGATGGATGGACCTAAAACTCCCAAATAATTATATTGTTAACCATTGATGGTAATATAAGTAGAACCATCAAGGAAAATAATTTGGATTGAATGCACAAAATAAGGCCACTCATCCTCTTATGAAAGGAGTCCTCCCACTTTTATCATAGGCTTTGGCAAAATTTTTTAACAAGAATTAGTATAGAAAATTTAGTCATTCAATCCCTTCCAATTAGTAATATTTAGTCTTTCCTACTTTGATTTGTTCTCCTATTTTCTCAAGTGAAAATTTTTCTCTAAAATGGTGTTGTTCATGGAAAGAGCTTAATAATTCCTTGGAAGATTGTTCAGAAAGTGATTAGTCTTAATTTATTATCGTCTAGATTGCAGGCTTAGTATAAATTTAATAGGGCTTTTTTAGCTAAAACTAATAATTGGAGTGGAGGCTTCAAACAAACCAATAATAATTCAATGCTAATCCCAAAGAGACTAAAAAATTCAATGGAAATTCATTCATATAAATCTTATTGTTGTTCATGTGAAAATAGCCTCACAAGGTGGATTTGTGAACAATTCAATCAAAGGTTTGTTGAGATTGAAAACATAAGTGAAACCACCCAAGGCATTATCATAGAGCTTGTATCAGAAAGAGTTCCAATGAGTTAAAAGACTTATTGTGTGTGAACAAAGGCATATAAATGCCAATAGCTCAAACCAATTTGTTAGCATTCTTTAAATTTTAATTAGAGAGAATATATATTTTATCCTCCATTATTGAATCCTTATGACTTGGCAAAGGATACCTAATGCATTATGAAATAGGAATGTATTTGGAACTTCAAGTGGAGGCATATGAAGGCATGTGGATTGGATCCTAATAATTTTGATTGTGTAACATGCCAATTGTTAGCACTAACATTTTAGTATAATTATCACCTAAATTTTATATCACTTTCAAGTAAATAAACTATGCTACTTAACCATTGATATCCATTAATGAAAAAAAAAAATCTTAATGGAGACATAATGTTCTAACATAGATATGTCATAACAAATAAAAACTTCCAATTTTGATTTACTTTAAAATAATATTCTTAAAGTCCATGTAATACTAACAACCAATTTAACAAATATATGGGCAAATCTCCATAAAATATTTCCTTGTATAAGGTAGGAAAGTGTGCATTTTTTTAACTATTTACTATTGTTACAATGGTCATGACCTACATGATAAGAAACTAGTGATAAACTTGCAATACTGGAATTCACTCTCCATTTCTAGTGTTGTTGCAAGTCCTAACTATAGGTGCATAACTACTATTTGTTAACGAGCCACTTTATCTATTCACTGTTTTGTATATGTGTTCTTTTCTGTACTTTGGTTCCAGTATTTATTCACCACTACTCAAGCTCATTTGTACTTTAGGAAATTCAATGGGCAACTTTCCACTCAATAATATCTTTAACCTAGGATTAAATCCTCCTAAAAACAATAGGGTCACCCATGTAGCTGATAAACTTCCTCTTATTAAAAATCAGAACCTATTGCTCTTATATGGTTATTTGTGTGTTATCTAGTTGACTCATCAAATAAGAAATGAGTGCATCATTTGTAGATGTGGGAATGACTTTGTCACACCCCATTGTGCGTTTACCTATTTACTATTACTATGTTAGGGTAAATTATTGCATATGAGAATGTATTTGGAATTTTGATTGGATATATATATGGTTGCACTTTGTTTATCAAAAAAGTATGAATGAATATTTATTTCATTTGATGTTAGATAATGGAATGTATGGTTATTGAATTTGATATTCTAACTATGAAAATTATAATGCAAATGTTTTCTTTGATGAACAATTGATTACCATGAAAATGTGTTAAGTTGGATGTAGGTTCATAATCAATCCTCTGAAAGCAAGGGGAAGTATCACGTAGGAGAAGAACTTGGTGAAGTAACCTGTAATGAAACCTAATTGAGCTTATACACACACACTCACTAAATAGAATGGTTGAGTCAAGACATAGTTTTGGGAATTGGTAAGTCATCCTTCAACATGATGTGTTTGCATTGGAAAGGATCTTGATTTCTGTTAGGAGCATTCTTGGATTATGTTTAGTGCTTGGTGCATGCGAGTACTTCTTTATATTACTATACTTGATTGATGAGATGTATATACGTTGAATGTGTACATATATATATATGTATACTTATGCATGTCAATGATAATCCATACACGTGAAGGGACACGTACATGAGAGTACATAGGTATACGTACCAATGCACACTTATGGCATGGTGATATCGAGAGGACAGTGTGATATGTATGTATGTATGTATATATATATCACATGTATATATACCTATTTAAATAAGATAGCAATTGTTTACGTATGCGGTTGTGTAATGACAAATAGGAATGTCCATACAAATATGTTGATATATGTATACGTACACATACATGCATGTAGGTATATATATGTATATTTATATACAAACGATATTGTATAGGAAATGTTAACTTGATCTTATTCATTTGAATATCAATTGTATACATATTTATTTGCCAAGGAATATATATAAATAAATATATATATTAGAATATATATATATATATACATATATATAGCTTTTAATGTTATTTATTGATATATATATATATGTACATATATATATGTATATTGTGGTAGATGTGAAGAATGTTGTGATGTTTGAATGGTTGATAGTGCAACTAGCAGCTTAAAATTGCAAGAATATGGAGCTAGAATGCCAAGAACATGAAACAAGATCAAGCAAGTGTGTAGGGAATGTGAAGTTGGATTGAAAGTGAAAGATAGCCATTTGAAGAAGGTTTGGGAGGGAAAGAGTTGTTCAAAGGTCGACAGGAAGGCACAGGGGCATTACGTTTCATCGCTAATGGAGAATGTAATGCCTCTATAGATTCCAGAGGCAGGAATCTTGTTAGGATGACAACGCGCCACGCAGATGTCCACGCGTCGTGCACACATCCCCGACAGAAATTCCCCCACCAATACTAAAAACAAGTGCCAAGTGGATGGAGTTCGGAATGAGGACGTGGAATTACATGGTCGGATTTGATTTTTCTAAAGTGAAGGGTGTAAAAGGGGAATTTGCAAGGGAGGTGCAAATTCACTCCTATACATTTTTCCCCCACTTTAGCGAACATGAGTGTCAATGGGTGTTCAGTAAAGTAGATCAAAAGAGTTTAGAAACGTAAACCTGAACCGTCGAGGAAGCAAATTACAATTTGGTGAGCTCAAAAGCGCGAGGTGGGAAAATGGCGCCATAAGTACTCTCTCTTGAGGAGGTTTGATCAAAGTGCACCAAAGGCCCACAAACCAATGATGGACAAATCCCGCAAGATGTAAACACTTCATAGGTCCTCAAACCTTTGAAGAAGGTTCCCTTAGGTACTCTCTCCTAATGGAAGCCCGATGTGAGGGGACTCCGTAGAATTGGATTGGAAAGCAGCTTCACAAGCACACTTGCAAAGCAACATGTTAATTCGTAAACAAAACATGTCAAAAAACAAAAAGCCACACAGGAAAGCAAGCAGACGAACAGTCACACAGACAATCAACAATCGAAGGAAGAGCTTTCAAAGGGGTCCCTCAAGAACCCTTAAAAAAAAAGGGGTCCACTCAAGGGACACACTATTTGAAAGTACAAGAGTGTTTTTCGTAAATCAATTCAACATTAAGGAATTCTTTTGAAATATTTCACTTCATTAAGGAATTTGAAAGGAGAAAGCCCCCTCATGAGGGGAAGTTCATAACTTTCGCCCGCAGGAGAAGGTGCTCCCTCCTTGAAGAGAGTTCTTCAAAAAAATTCTTTACGAACCCATGATGAAGGAAAAATATTCCACTAGGGGTTCCTTGTTGAGGAATGCAATTTTTGAAAAATATTTTGAAGAGATTTTCAAGAAGATTCGTTGGCCACCAAATGCATTCTTTGAAAATCAAAGCAGTGTGAGAGCCCCCCCTTAGGATGGTGTGTGTCGAACACAAAGGCATGTGGCATCCTAAGGAGAGAAAAGCAAGAATGAAAAAGTGATGTAGTGGCCCACAGAACATAGCGAGATGTAACCGTGGTAATGTTGTCGCACACGCGAGGGACAACACATGAGCACCACAACATCACAAAACAAGCGAAAGAGAAAGATGCAAAGAAAGGAAATCCAAGGACATGACGAACAAGAGACAGGGGCGATCTTATATTTTGGGGTCAAAGCTGATCATAAATATAAATATATAAGTATAATAATATATATATAAATGAGTTGTCATCAACCCCCTACTATATCAGACCATGTGAAGAAGGCACATGAAGACAAAATGAAAATAAAAAATTGGGTCAACATGGAAGGGAAGCCTAAATTCCCCCAACACTTTGCATCGTCCCCAATTGTCGAAAGTCAATACACGAAAAAGAGAAGAATGATGTGACAAATAGAAGAAGTTTTACGACACAAAACACTCTTATATCCAAGCACCTACAAGGGTGACAAGAGTCATCCAAGAACAAATAACACAAGCATGGGGGAACACAATACACACACACACAATCTAATCTACAGATAAAGAAGAGGCGCCCCCTAGTCCTCATCAACCAAGAGGTCGTCATTCTCCCAATCTAGATCATCATAAGGGGAGGGCAGACGAGCCTGCAAGGGTAGAATATCAAGGGGGGAACCCTTCGACCCTACCACAATAAGACCTAAGGAAGAAGGCCCCTCAAGGTCTTCTCCACTCAGTTCCCATGGGGCAAACGTCAGTGATTTCATGAAAAATTCTTGATAGGGTTGGGACCTCATTGAGTGAGTTGAACATGCACTTTATAGGGGTGCTATGAGTCAACTCAATAGGTGAGGGAGGCGGTGCCCAAGATCCACTACTAGGCTCACCAAATGATTTGAGAGCAGTGACAAACTCCGGTGACACTGAGGCTTCTTTCATCACTAGGACAACACAATCCAACGCAGAACCACCCTCGAAAGAAGGTGAACCCTTCTGACCCCCATTGCTAGTAGGGTTTTCCTCCATCTTTCACTTCATCGGGGGATGTGAAATCTCCACAAATGAAGCAGAGGGCAAGGAGGAAGAGGAAAAAATTGCGGCATACACCACCGAGGTATTTGACATGTCCATGGGTTTTGAGAATGGCAAGGTGTCCAAGAGGGACATCAGAAGGGGCAACTCAACCAAAGGAGCAATAAACACCTGCACCCTCTTCGAGTGAGGATCATTCATGCTTGTGGTGGGATCCAGAAGTAAGACTAAAGCTGAAGGAACTAAAGCAGAGAGGACGGAGGAGGAGGACACAACAGGAGTTGTTGAATCCTCTTCCTTCTTCTACAAGGTGGCTTGCTCAGGGGCCAGAGCCTTCCTGTGACGCTTGCACTCACACGCAAGGAAATTTTTATGACTCTAGGAGCTAGAGGCCGTAGGATGAGAAGGGACAAAAGACACCTATTCGACCATCGGAGTATCCATCATGGCCGTTTCTGGCAGAGGGAGGGACTCCTAGACGAGAGCAGGAAGAAGAGATTAAGAGGATGACAGGACAACAATGGGGGAAGCAGACTCCAACGCCTCAGTGGCAAGCCTCTTCCCATTCACTGCCTTAAAGGAAGGAGCAGTAGGGAGGCATAGAGGCTGAGACATAGAAGACGCACCACAGGGACCCTTTCCTTTATCGTACAAAACAGGCTAAGGCACTGTGGGTAAGACGAGAAGTTTCAACGTTGGATGCTTGTGCTTTCGCCAAGCAGGCACCATCAAACTCCCCAGCAAGCGCATTAGGAGTGGAAGTCAATGGTATCGTAGTAGGGAAAAAGGAAGTGACAAGCGAAACAACGGAAGAAGAAGAAGGGCCTTGGGCGCGGCCATGCTTCCCCTTCCCCTTTTGAGAGGAGGAGACAGCTTGCTGCTGCGCCGCAAGAGGATTCACTTTCACTTGTCCTTTGCCCCCGACTTTGTATTTTACGTAGTTTTGATAAAGTAGGTCTGTCCTAGGAGGAAGTGGACCAACTGGGGTAGGCCAAAAATGATCTAAGGAATATCCCCCATGGGATACCAATGTTTGATATCTAGTGTCATGCACGACATGCACGACACTTTTGTGAGAGAACTTTAGAAATTTGTGAATAATAGAAGTGATTCCATTCATGGAAGCTAGCCACGGGATGCCCAACCTCACCTTGAACAGATCAGATTCCAGAATGACATCGAAAGTTGTATCCATAGCCCTAGGTCCTACTAGGACGGAAAGAGTTATAGAGCCATACAGGGCGAGAGAGAGATTGTTGTGCATACGTATAGTGGATTTCATTTTCTCATATTCCTCCATGTGTAATTAATTTAGCCACAAGGTCTCCTTCATAATAACATTCACTCGGCTCGCGAGGTCCACAAGGACTCCTGTTACGATGTTTCCATTTATGCAAGCCGAAATGTATAGGGGAGAGGGCTTGTTATTCAAAGGCAAGTCCTGTGAGGTGAAAATCACATTTGTCGAATCAGTCATAGGCTGGGGGGAGGGGTAGAAGTAAACGAGACCACATTTACGTATGTCGAGGCTTTAGCAAAAGCGGTAGAAGGGTCAATAATCAAGTTCACAGAGTGAGATGGAAACAGGCTCATATAAATTTGCAACTCGCTATTTTCCTTCGCCACTGACTTATTTGTGTTTTGCTTCTTCCCATCGAGGAGGATGGTACCATCGTCGATGTGGTCTTGTATCTCATAATCCAGGTGCATGCAACGTTCAGTATCATGCCCATGAACACGATGGTACTAGAAAAATGTGTTTCCATCATACCAATCAGGATAAGGATCCTTCAAGGGTCAAGGATTTTCTAATGTTATAATCTTATCCTTTGGTAACTTTTGCAGAATAGAAGAATAAGATTCAAATAATTTTGTAAACTTTTTGTTGCACCTGAGGTCATGATCGTTAGTCGTGGCAACTACATTTGCAACATACTTTCCTTTTCCTGAAATGGATACTATAGATTTTCCTTCAGAACGGGAGCACGAGTAGGATCCCCCGAATTGCACTACCATTTGCTGGTACTCCTGCAACGCAACACATAGATGTGTGAAAGAAGGATATTTTATTAAGGAAAATTTCTCTTGCCAAGCTTGCTATAGGTTGCTTATGAATACCTCTACACGTCTGTGTTGGGTAGTGGGTACGAGATATGTGAAAAAGCACTTGGTATCGCACAATGAAATCAGTTATCTTCTTGTGCTCTCCCTGCTTACATCAGACAAGATCCAAGGTCGTATTCAAACCAATGTTAGCATGGAATTGTCAGAGAAACTAATTGACAAGTTGGTCAAATGAGAATATAGAATTATCAGGAAAGGAATAGTACCACTCGAGTGTTGTATTCTTGAGAGATCGAGGGAAAATCTTAGCCATTAGAGCATCATGGTGAAAGAAATTCATACACATTTCATTGAAAGAAAATACGTGTTTCTGTGGATCCCCTTTAACACCATACTTTTCAAACTTAGGAATTTCCATTCCTTGAGGGAAAGGAGTGCTCAAAATTGTCACCGACAACAAACTATGTCTGGAGAAGGGCTAAAAGATAGGCTGGGAAGAGGCTTGGGACAGATTCACCAACTGGTTTTGCATTTGACCCATATTTTGAAGGAGAGCATTCAAAATAGGGTCTAAATATGACAAAGGTCTAGTGGAACCTCTCCCATAACCACCACCACTAGAACCTCCTCTGAATCCACCGCCATGACCATCGAAACCACCACCGAAGCCACTACCATGGCCTCCACTAGTGTCGCCACTGCTACCAAAGCAACCACCACTCATTCCACTGGAGCCTCCACCTCCACCACCAGGAGTAGTAGGAGGGGTGAAGCTAAAACCAAGGGGTATTCTACTTACCTTGATTGTGTGGGATGTTTGAGGAGCAGGGAAAACACTTATTGAGGGGCCTATTTCATCCATGCATACAGACGTGGTAGGCATCGAAACACCTATCTATCTCTCATAGGCATCAAGCACCATTCCTCAAGTAGTACCTAATCCAATGTTATACAAAGGGATGTATGCTTCGGTTAGACTGGGAAGACTGCGTAAGAATTCTACGCCTATATGATCCTTTCCCAACATGTATCTCACCTCATTAACAATCCTAGCGGCTCTTTCCATAGTTGGTGCTTTCTCCAACTGATTCATGAGGTCTAACAACCTCATGTTCAATGCAAAAAGGTTTTCTACAGGAATGTGCATTGCATCATCCTCATCCACAGATGAAGCTGTAGGGGATTTTGGAGGAGTGGGTGCACGAGTGGTCTCGTCAACAAAACCCATCTCGTCTATAAATCCTGTGGTAAAACCAATAGTAAAATCAGAAGTGACCTTCATCTTTTCCATTTGTAAATCTCACACACTTCTTATAACAATGTACCTGGAGGTCGTAGACTGGGTTGTGATGCTCATAAAACCCCACAACACCCAAGTCTGCAATAGTCACTGAATGCAAGGGAAAAATTCTCAACACAAAGAAATGGATAGACGTTGTTCACGTTAGGTTCACCAAAATGTACAGGAGGGGGACTAACCTCGTCAAGGCTCCAGGTCACGAAGAGCCAAGAGTGGAAGGCTTTCCTAATCTACCTCAAGTTGAACAAGTGTTGGATGTCAAGGATAGAGAATGAAGAGAACTCTTAGTGCTTTTATCACTCTACTAACCCAGGAGTTTTAATGAGGCTAAATGAGCAGGCTTTTGGAACCCAAACCGTACCTTGGTTAGCTCTCTTCCAGAGGACGAAAGTGAAGATTAGGGATGACAACGCGACGTGTTGGCATATCACAGGTGCGCTAGTGTCCATACAGACAAAAAGTGCTAAAGGACTGTGAAAAGTGCAAGAAACGTACTGACAGCTTAGTGGTTGAGGTTTAAAGATGATAACTAAAATGATAAATGATGAAATAATTGAAATATCGTGAAAGACGATATGAAATGACAAGAACGAAAGGAGAGAATGCAACTCATGAAGAGTCCAGTTTGCCAACAATCTCCCCACGAACGAGTACCTACACACAACCAAGAAGGGAAAAATGTTGGGGCTGTTTCGGGGCTTGCCACATTCAAACCCCCATTTTGGTGTTTCCACCTCCATAGACAACCAGATAGATAGAGAGATAGAAATATGATAAAGAAACAATGATGGAAAATAAATTACCAAATGCTACAAGAAACACTATGCTACTCAAATCCAGCAACAAAGTAATAGTAAGAAAGTGATACCACCCTCGACCAAAGGAACTCAAGGCCAATGAGAGAGGAATGCAAGTCTACAACTATGGAACAGTCAACGTAGTCGCAAGAATGCCAAAAGTAGTCTCGCAAGACACCAAGTTGCAACTTTTGTGGTAGATGTGAAGAATGGTGTGATGTTGAAATGGTTGATAGTGCAGCTAGCAGCTTGCAATTGCAAGAATATGGAGCTAGAATTCCAAGAATGTGAAAGAATATTGAGCAAGTGTGTAGGGAATGTGAAGAAGTTGGATTGAAAGTGAAAGATGGTAATTTGAAGAAGGTTTGGGATGGAAAGATCCATTCAGAGGTTGGTAGGAAGGTGCAGGGGCATTATGTTTCGTTGCCAATGGAGAACGTAACGCCTCTACATATTCCAAAGGTAGGAATCTTGTTAGGATGGCAACATGCCGCACAGACATCTATGTGCCACGTGCACGTCCCTGACATAAATTCCCCCACCGACACTAAAAAAAGCACCAAGTTGATGGAGTTCAGAATGAGGACGTGGAATTACATGATTAGATTTGATTTTTCTCAAGTGAAGGGTGTAAAAGGGGAATTTGCAAGGGAGGTGAAAATTCACTCCTATACATACATACATACATACATACATATATATATGTATGTATGTATGTATGTATGATATATTCGATTACATAATCAGGCACATAAACAATTACTATCTTTTTGATAGAAAAATATATGTGTGATGTATATATACATATATACATACATGTCGCATTGTCCCTTCAATATCACCGTGCTCATAAGCAATCCATCCATAAGTGTGCATAAGTACGTTTACCTATGTACTCGCATGTACATGTTCCTTCATGCGTATGGTTTATTGTCGACATGCATATGTATACATTCAACTAATGCTCACCTCATCAATCAAGCATAGTAAACACCATCAAGAATGCACTCGACAATAATCAAGATTCTTCGTAATGCAACACATCATACTGAAGGATGACTTACCAATTCCCAACACTATGACTTGACTCAACCATTCTATTGTGAGTGTGTGTGTAGGCTCAGTTAGGTTTCGCTATAGGTTACCCGACCAAGTTCTTCTCCTAAGTGATACTTCCCCTCGCTCCTAGAGGATTGAATATGAATCTACATCCAACTTAACATATTTCATGGTAGTCAGTCGTTCATCAAAACAAGCATTTACATAATACTTTTCATAGTTAGAATACCAAATTCAATAGCCATTCATTTCCATATATACATTCCATCACATAACAATGAAATAAACATTCATTCACAATTATTTGATAAACCAAGTGCGACCACATATATTTCCAATCAGAATTCCAAATACATTCACACATGCAATAATTTACCCTAGCACATCAATAGTAAATAGGTAAACACACAATGGGGTGTGACAAATTTTCCTCTGAGTGTTTCAGGGATCCCCAAATAAAGTAATAATAGTAGGTTCAATATAGCATAAAAGGTGGATAAGGAGAGTTTTTAGCCTCTAAATGATTTGAAGATGTAGGAGGATAATCCTTTGAATCACTACTATGAGTTGATGAAGGAAGAGGATAATCATTTGAATCACTGCCATCAAGCAAGGTATCCAATGTGAAGGAAGATGGAGAGGCATTAGAATAAAAACTAGGACATTTTTTTTCAAACCAAGCACTCCTCATTGAAAATCTCATGAATATTTGGATGTAATTGTTGATACCTTTTAACACCATCTAGATATCCCACAAATATGCAAGGATTTCTTTAAGTTTCCAAATCCTTGTGTTGCTTTAAAGGAATGTGTGTGAATGTTGAGGAGACAAAAACTTAATTGTAGGTTTTTTATAGCACCAAGCATTAAATAGAGTGACCCCTTTCAAGACTTTGTGAGGAGTGTAGTTTTACTTGTAGCTAGCACAATTTATGGCTTTGGCCCAATTATGGAGCTAGAGACCTATAGTGAATTAAAAAAAGCCATTTTTTAAGGATTTGTTCTTTTGCTTAAATGGAAGCTAGGTCAAACTACAAAAATTCCTACACTAACATAATGAGAAGATACACTAACATAATGAGAAGAAAATATAAGTAAGAAAAAATCTAATACTTTTCAATAATAAGAAAGAGCAAAAAATAAAACAAGATCACACAACAGAAGATAGACACTAGAAAATCCCTTTTGGGAAAAATCTCAATATCAAAGGAGCGATCAATGTATTATATTCAACACCTAGATTATAATGCATTGTCAAAGTGTAAGCTCCGCCATTAGAAACCTTCAACTTGTGTTTGGAGAAAATATGACAACATAACCCCTACAAATTTATAAGTGCACAAGACCTCTATCACAAGCATCCAATTTATAGACCAAGGCCAGACCATAAATCTAGAGCCAAAAGTAGGAGCCTAATTTGGTCTTCTTGATTCCAACATCCCCTCGTGATGAGTCAACCTATTAGGAATGGTATGTATGTCTTGGTATCATGTATTTCAACCACTATATTTGGGTACTCCGTGATGGACTATTCAAACCTCTTACATGATGCTTTTGTTGGAGTAATTAGGATAATCACTTGATAATTAATTCACTATTAATTAATTATTATGTCTCTTATTACTTTATTCACTTAAGCTAAACTTAGGAGTTCTTTTTTATTATTAGATTGGGCTATTTATAGGTCAAGTTGTATCTTTGCATGAGATTAGGACACTTGTCACAATCTAATCAAATCCTCATCTAGGTTTGTGTTATGCTTTTATAAACATTCATTATTGTATTTTAATGAATGCTTATAAAAGCATAACAAAAACCCTACATGAGGATTTGATTAGATTGTGACAAGTGTCCTAATCTCATGCAATGAGACAACTTGACCTATAAATAACCTAATCTAATAACAAAAAATCACTCCTAAGTTTAGCTTAAGTGAATAAAGTAATAAAGGAACTAATAATTAATTAATGATTAATTAATTATCAAGCGTTTATCTTAATTACTTCAACATCTCTTACATCTTGGTATCATGTATTTCAACCACTATATTTGGGTGTTCCATGTTGGACTATTCAAACCTCTTACTATCATAAACTAGTCAAATTTCTTCTTACACATCCTTCCAAGTCTATTTTGTAACACCCTTTTAAATGCTCTTACATGTTAAGGATTCTCTTATGCATATTACAATATCATAAATTCTCTTACACATTCTATATGATATAAATGTTCTTGCACATGTCATAATACAATAAACAACCAAGTGGTGCAATGTGTCATACTCATGAATCTTAAGATTCATCCCATGTGGGGTACCATTTTTTATATGGCCCAAAGTTCATAATATATTAAAATATAATAAGTACAAATTTTCCCTAGATTTACAAGGTGTACACCACCTAATTCTAATACAGTTTGGGAGCAAAAGGGATTTCAACAAAAGTGAACTAATCACTAGGGGTTGTGATGCCCACAACTACACTATACCATATGAACTTCTCTATTTTTATGAGCTTCATCAACACATCTATAATGTTAATTGAATTACCCACCTTCTTGAGCATAACCCTCCTATCATCATCCATGTTACAAACAAAATGGTACTAAAAATCAATGTGTTTTTTTCTTGTGGAAAGTAGTATTCTTTTCCATGTTGATGACACTTGACAATCATAGTAAATTTGCACTACACCTTGACTCAACCCAACATTAGAACACAACCTCTAAAACCATGCAACCTCTTTATAGACATGTGTAGCTATCATGTACTCTACATCTATAATTGAAAGGGTGACTATACCCTAATAATTTTTCATCCAACTAAACCTACCACCAAATGGGTTGAACATGTAACCACATGTAGACCTCTTTATGTCTACAACTCCTACCCAATTTACATCCTAAAATTCATCTATATCTATTATATTGCTACAAAACTTAGCTTTATTGTGGAACCTCTCTTCTATAAAACTATCTTGTTGTAAAACCTCCCTATGATAAAACTACACATTGTGGAGCCTCATATTATAGAACCACTAGCTATGGAACCACCTACTATAGAACCTCATATTGTGGATCCACTAGTTGCAAAACCTCCTCAATGGAAAATAAGGTAGTTTGAAGTACCATAATGGCATTTGAAGGCCCTCTTCAATGCAATCCAATGCTTCATGCTCAAATAGGGCATATACATACTTATGAATCTTATTGCTTGGGTGATGTTTCTTCTCATGCATACATAAGGCTACCACTTGCACTTGCATAAGCGACTTGGGCCACATCCTAAATCACTTGGTGTCACAAGATACTACTCAAATAAAAGCTTTACTCTCACAAAAAGAATTTTTAATTTAGGATCTTTAATTAAGCCATAAAGGAATAAATACCATCAAGCCTAAATTAATTAAGAGTTGAGATTGACAAATGTGAAAGATTGAAAATGGATAGAATAACTTAGCTATTTGTTGATGATAAAGATTCTATTGAACACTTTATCATTAATCAAAATCAGTAAACTACCTTCTAGGGTTAGATGCCTTTATCATTGTCCTCTTCACTTTACACCTCACTAACTTTTTTTTGTAATTCTTAACAAGTCCATTTCCTTCACCCTCTAATTTCCCAATGGGAAATATCTTGAATATTGATGCAATTACCAAATTTATTGCCAACACCTTTGGCCTATGCCCTTAATTCCAATCTATCACATTGGAACCCTTTCTCCTTGGATCAATTGTTGCTTGAAATAACAACTTCAACTTTCACATCATAACAACTTCATTATTGAAGATGTTCTTGTAGAAGGTTCTATAGTCAAGTTGACAAGATATACTTGTTGGGTGTTCCACAAAATTATTTAAGGAATAATTACATTATACCTCTTAAATGCTCATCTACAATTTTTCATATTGTCCAACAATTTGTAAATGTTTATTGTTCTCTTCTTCTCCCTTTGTAGGACAACTATTATCTGTTAAGACTCATGTTGTTGGTGTGTGTGTGTTCCCTTTTCTTTTGCACCTTCTATTCATCCCTTATGCAACTTTGACATTGGTAGTTCTTCATTTGCTACATGACACCACTAGTCGATCCAGCAACATGTTATCATATAAGTAAATTAGTTGAACTTGATTCAATCATTTCAATAAGTGCACTAAGCCCTTATTATAGGTACATATTAATTAAAGGTATACTAGTTTCTAAGGGTATTCTTTATGATTTTTTTTTACTTTTTTTACTTTTTTGACTCTAGTGGGAGTAAAATACATAGTCGACCAATTTTATTATATTATGAAAATTGTCAAGGTGCACGTTGTCTCCAATGGTCATGTGAAATTTATAAATCCTACCTATAGTCACTCCCTAAATCTATGCGATATCTTCTTGAAAACTTCCTCAACAATAATTCCTTGTGATTCTAAAATCACTAGCATACCCACCCACAACTTCCACTTCATAAGAATCCCAAAACTTGAGTTAGTTTGCACCCAATTCCATGATTGATATCATTGGTGATGTTGAGACCATTTCCATTATGTTGATGATTTGTAAAATAAATGGCTTCAATATGACTAAATATTTTGATTGTCTTATTGATATGTTAGGATTTAGTATTGACATCACACTATAGGGCCCACCTCGTGATTGTTGGAAATTGTGCCTCAACTTGTTGGATTGTATCTCTGTTCAAGTCTTCATTGTCGGCCGATTGCTGGAGTTCCTAAGTTTGGAACCTTGTCGCGGAGTTTGGAAGTTTTGTAACTTCCCGACTGACCGACTTCCTTCGTTGTCATGGAATTGGTGATTTCTGTAACTTTGTAACCTTGTCGTAGAGTTACGAAGTTTTTGTTTTCTCTGACTGGGTGATAGTGGTATCCGCTTGTCACGGGGATCGGTAAGTTCATAACTTTTATGTGATGGTTATGAAGTTAACATTTTGAGCGACATGGCAATAGTTTTCCTCTCGCCGATAGGTATGTGCGTTCGGTGAGAACTCTTGTCGATACCGTTGGTCTCACCGAAAGATTTGTGTTTGATATGAGCTCTTGCCAATAGTGATGGTCTTGCCGATAGAACTGCACGATGAACATTGGTGTGACATAAAGGTTCTATAAGATTCTTAGCGACAGTGATGCTCTTGCCGATAGTTCTGCAATGGATGTCAGTGAGAAGTCTTGCCGATAGAGTGAGTCTGGCCGATGGTTTTGCATTCAATATGACTCTTGCCGATAAGGACAGTCAGGCATTGTGGCATCGGGGATACACGGTCTGGTGTCTCACTGACATGCGATTCAGTTTGAACATTTTGACTGAACGACTATCTGACGTGGTCTATTTTGAACCAATGAGCAAAGCGGAAGGAGAACCGTTGGTAGTTGAACAGCTGTGACTATTCTGTTGTTGAAAACGAACAGGCTATGAGAGAATGGATTACCCTCTGCAATGGTTGATGATGATGAACAGTTTGATGATGCAGTGTTTTTTTTAATACTGAACACGGATTGATCTAAGTGGGTTCATTGTATGCGTCTGAGAGCATTGTGAGATTAATGTTCTGTACAAGATTGATTAGTGAATGTTGTTGTTGTAAATTGACATTAGAAAGTTAAGTCTGATCTCTATATGTAATTTTGTTTACTATAATACAAAGAGGCTTTTCTTGGTGTGGTGGGTTTTTCTCCCGTAAGGGTTTTCCCACGTAAATCTGGTGTCCAATTGTGTATGTGTTCTTTTCTCTTTTCTATTATTCTTTTCATGTGCATTTTATTAGACTGTAATTAAAAATTTAAAGTCATATCTGCATTCTTCCCTGAGGTTTTGGCATTAGGAGAGTTTGTTCCGCACCTAAGCTTTCCTTACAAGTGGTATCAGAGTCTGGCCAGTTGTGTTATCTTTGTGGGTACGTTGGATTTTTTGTGTCAATTCTATTCAGTGGGAGTCTTGTAGAAGTCTGGTAATTTGAATTATAGATTAAGATGGCAAGCATGTCAGGAAAGATTGAAATTGAGAAATTCAATGGCAGTAATTTTGAGTTGTGGAAACTCAAAATGGAAGATCTGTTGGTTGACTGTGATCTTTGGCTTGTTGTGTCTGGAACGAAGCCTATAGGAATGAAACAAGAGGATTGGGACCTTGCAAATCGAAAATAAAAGGGGTTGATAAGGCTCTATTTAGAAGACTCTGTTCTTCTAAATGTTCATGAAGAAAAGACAACATCCTCTTTGTGGAAAATATTGTGAGCTATTTATCAGGGAAAGTCCTTGGCGAATAAGTTGTTCTTGAGGAAGAAGTCATACTCTTTGAAAATGCAGGAAGGAGCGTATGTTGCTGATCATTTGAATGCTTTCAACATGTTGATTGCTCAGTTAGCATTTGTGGGTGTAAAGATTGATGAAGAAGATCGTTGTATGCTATTGTTGTGGTCTTTGCCAGATTCTTGGGATCACTTGGTGATGGCTATCAAGAGTACCACTTCCTCTTTTAAGATGGAAGATATTATTTCTTCTTTGTTATCAGAAGAGATGAGAAGAAAATATTCTGAGATGGAAAAGGAGGCTCTTGTTGTTAGAGGCAGATCGAAAGAAAAAGGCAAGAAGAAGGACAAGAAGTCCAAATCCAAATCAGAGGGGAGTTCAAAGTCTCTTGGTAAGAAGTCCAAGGTAAAGTGCTAGAATTGTGGGCAACTTGGTCATGTCCAAAAGGATTGCAAAGAGGAGAAGAAGAAGAAGAAGAAGAAGAAGAAGTATTCTTCCGATAATGATTCTTCTTAGAGTGATGCAGACGCTTTCATTGCAGCCTTGGCTACACAGACATTAGATGATGTCTGGCTGATTGATTCTGGAGCATCTTTCCACATGACATCTCATAGAAATTGGTTCACTAAGTATGAAAAATACGATGGTGGAAGGGTGTATTTGGCAAGCGATTCATCTCTAGAAATAGTTGGTTGTGGAAGAGTCAAAATTCAATTCCCTGATGGAAGAGTGAAGGGAATCAATGATGTAATGCATATACCAGGTCTGACTCAAAATTTACTTTATGTTAGTAAGCTGAACGATGTTGGAGTGCAAGTCACGTTCTCTGGAAATGGCTGCAAGATGACTAAAGGCCCAATGGTGCTAGCTAGGGGTGCTCGTATTGGTACCTTGTATAAGATGGATGCACATGTTGTGCAATGCAATAGTGTCTCTGTAAAGTCACAGAAGACTACTCATGGAGAAAAGGAGAAAAAAGTTCCTGATAGTGCAAACTCTATGGAAGTTAAACTTCCAATAGAAAAGACTATGCTCTGGCATCATAGGCTAGGCCACATTGGAGAAAAAGGTTTGAAAACCTTGAAAAATAAAAACCTGGTTGAAGGGCTTGATGATTGTAACCTCGAATTCAAGTTTTGTGAACATTGTATATATGGAAAACAACACCATGTTTCATTCTACTCCAGTCCTCACAAATCTTCTGGTTTACTTGATTATATACATTCTGATGTTTTTGGTCCAGTAAATGTTCCTTCTTTTTCTAAATCAAGATATTATGTATCGTTCATTAATGATTATTCAAGAAGGGAATTTGTTTATTTTTTGAAAAGTAAATCAGAAGTGTTCAGTCATTTTAAGGAATTTAAAAACCTTGTGGAAAATCAAACTAGAAGAAAAATAAAATGTTTAAGGACTAAAAATGGCGGTGAGTTTTGTTCTGATGATTTCGAAAGGTACTGTAAAGATCATGGGATTAAAAGACATAAAACTACACCCTACACTCCCCAACAAAATGGAGTTGCTGAAAGGTTCAACAAGACAGTGATGGAAAGAGCATGAAATATGCTAAGCAGGCTGGCTTGGAGGAGAAGTTTTGGACTGAGGCAGTTGCAACAACATGTTATTTAATAAACCATTCTCTGAATTCCGCTCTTGTTGAGAAAAAACCTTTGGAAGCATGGTCTGGAAAGAAGCCCTCTCTGAGACACATTTGTGTCTTTGGCTGTGAGGCATATGCATATGTGTCGAATGAAAAAAGATCTAAATTGGAAAACAAGGTTGTTAAATGTATTTTTATTGGTTATAGTGCTAGCATAAAAGGATACAAGCTTTGGAATCCTGATACAGAGAAGGTTTTGTACAACAAAAGTGTTATTTTTCATGAGCTGAAGCCTTCTACTTTGGATCTGCAGTCAAAGACAAAATCAGAAGATAAAAAGGATGTAGTTGAAATTCCTCTGACACCAGATAAAGAGGAATTGAAAATTCAAAATGCACCTGAAACTGAGGAGAGCTCAAGTAGTTCTGAGAGTTATGAAGAAGAAGAACAACCTCAACCTTAGCATGTGAGGAGGTCAACACGTGAAAGAAATCAATCTGATAGTTATGGGTTTTCTTTGTTAGATTCTACTTGTGCCTATGCTTTAATTTCTAGCATTGATGAGCCTAGGACTGTGAAAGAGGCATTTAGAATGTCTGATTCAAACTCTTGGTTGGAAGCCATGAATGAAGAAATAGCATCATTAGAAAAGAATGATACTTGGAGTTTGGTGCCTTGCCTGAAGGCAGGAAAAGTTGTTGGCTGCAAATGGGTATTTAAAAAGAAAATAGGTCGGATGGCAATGAAAAGTATAAGGCGAGGTTTTGCGAAGGGGTATTCAGAGGGAATTGATTATGGAGAAATTTTTTCTCCTGTAGCTAAGCTGGCGTCTATCATTTCTTTGTCACTTGCAGTAGCATATGACTTAGAGATTGAACAAATGGATGTGAAGAGAGCATTTCTTCATGGTGACCTTGAAGAAGAAATTTATATGTCCCACCTGAGCACTTTGTGGAAAAAGGTAAAAAAATATGGTTTGCAAGTTGAAAAAATCTTTGTATGGATTAAAACAATCTCCTAGAATGTGGTACCAGAAGTTTGACACTTTTGTTTTGTCATTGGGATTTGTAAGATCAAAATCTGATCATTGTGTGTACTTCAAAGTTGAAAATGACCGTGTTCTTATTATTGCTCTCTATGTTGATGATATGTTGTTCATAGGAAATAGTAAGTTAATGATTTCTAATCTAAAATCTTAGTTGTCTGCAAAGTTCGAAATGAAAGATCTTGGTGCAACCGGGTATATTCTGGGAATGGAAATAACCAGGGACAGGAAGAGTATAAAACTTTGGCTCAGTCAGAGTAAGTATATTAATACTATTCTGGAGAGATTTTGTATGTCTAATTGCAAGCAGCTAGTTGTTCCAGTTTTGCAAGGAACGAAGCTATCTGTTGAAGATTGTCCAAAATATCCTACTAAGATAGAGGACATGACCAGAGTGCCTTATGCTAGTGCAGTTGGCAGTTTAATGTATGTAATGGTTTGTACAAGGCCATACATTGCCCAAGCAGTGGGAGTACTTAGTCGTTTTATGGAAAATCCTGGAAGGACACATTGGGATACTGTGAAAAGAGTGTTTAGATATCTGAAGGGCACTTCAGAATATGCTTTGTGTTACCATGGCAATTTGGTCTAATCACAGAGGACTCTCAGTATTCAAGGCTATGTGGATTTTGATTGGGCAGGGGACATTGACAGCAGAAGATCCACCAGTGGATATATTTTCATGATGAATGGTTGTGCAGTTAGTTGGATGAGTAAGCGGCAGGTTGTAGTCGCTTTGTCCACTACAGAGGCAGAATACATGGCAGCAACACATGCCTGTAAAGAAGCGATATGGTTAAAACGTTTGTGTTCTAATATTGGGTTTGATGCAGGGCAAATTACAATTTACTGTGATAGTCAGAGTGCTATTTGTTTGGCGAAAAATCCTACTTTCCATGCTAGGACGAAACATATTGATGTACAGTATCATTTTGTATGAGATATGGTGGAGGATGGAAAGGTCTCTTTAGAAAAAGTGGATACTCTTGAAAATGTTGCAGATGCATTGACGAAACCAATGAGCACAGACAAGTACAGGTGGTGTGCCAGTTCGATGGGCCTTGGAGCCCATGACCTTCATTAACTTTGAATTTGAAGGAAGCCAGTAAGTCTTCGTCAAGTGGGAGATTGTTGGAAATTGTGCCTCAACTTGCTAGCTTGTATCTCTGTTCAAGTCTTCATTGTCGGCCGATCGCTGGAGTTCCTAAGTTTGGAACCTTGTTGCAGAGTTTGGAAGTTTTGTAACTTCCCGACTGACCAACTTCCTTCGTTGTCGCAGCATCGGTGATTTCTGTAACTTTGTAACCTTGTCACGGAGTTACGAAGTTTGTGTTTTCTACGACTGGGCGACAATGGTATCGGCTTGTCGCGGGGATCGGTAAATTCATAACTTGTATGCGGTGGTTATGAAGTTAACATTTTGAGCGACATGCTGATAGTTTTTCTCTCGCTGACAGGTATGTGCATTTGGTGAGAACTCTTGCCGATATTGTTGGCCTCGTCGACATATTTGTGTTCGATATGAGCTCTTGCCGACAGCGATGGTCTTGCCGATAGAACTACATGATGAACATCGGTGTGACATAAAGGTTCTATAAGACTCTTAGCGACAACGATGGTCTTGCCGATAGTTCTGCAATGGACGTCGGTGAGAAGTCTTGTCGATGGTTTTGCATTCGATATGACTCTTACCGATGGTGGTGACTCTTGTCGATAAGGACAGTCAGGCATTGTGGCATCGGGGATACACGGTCTGGTGTCTCACCGACATGCGATTTAGTTTGAACGTTTTGACCGAATGACTATCTGACATGGTCTATTTTGAACCAATGAGCGAAGTGGAAGGAGAACCATTTGTAATTGAACAACTGCAACTATTCTGTTGTGGAAAATGAACAGGCTATGAGAGAATGGATTACCCTCTGCAATGGTTGACGACGATGAACAGTTTGATGATGCAGTGTTGTTTTTTATACTGAACATGGATTGATCTGAGTGGGTTCATTGTATGCATCTGAGAGCATTGTGAGATTAATGTTATGTACAAGATTGATCAGTGAATGTTGCTACTGTAAATTGACATCAGAAAGTTAAGTCTGATCTCTGTATGTAATTTTGTTTACTGTAATACAAAGAGGCTTTTCTTGGTGTGGTGGGTTTTTCTCCCATAAGGGTTTTCCCACGTAAATTTGGTGTCCAATTGTGTATGTGTTCTTTTCTCGTTTTTGTTATTCTTTTCATGTGCATCTTATTGGACTGTAATTAAAAATTTAAAGTCATACATGCATTCTTCCCTAAGGTTTTGGCGTTAGGAGAGTTTGTTCTACACCTAAGTTTTCCTTACAATGATATGAAGGGGAATAAACTATATAAATTGTATACAAAGGAAAATCCTCTTGTACTCATAATCAAAGGTGGTCATGTTATACCAAGGAATGGAAATACCATCAACACTCTATAATCCATGGAGCTTCTCTTGAATCGTAAACTCAAAGAAATAGAGATATGGTATCCTTGGAATGCCTCAAAAGGTGATTCTCAACCTTTGACATCCTTGTCTAAATAAAATACCCATCCAAACAACAAGGATAGCCGTATGCATAACAAATTTGTAATCAAGCAACTTGTATTACTTTCCTCCCCTTTTCTTTCGGAGATAAAAAGGGTAAAATATTTTCTTATAAAAAATAGATCACTTGGAATTGTTTAAAATGTTGCAAAGAATATTACTAGCTATGACTTCAAATATATGCTAAATCTTGAGCTTCAAGATCAAGTGAAATGAGGTGAACTACTATATTTCAACAAATTGGGTATGTTTCAATGGTTATCATTGCCAAAGAATTACAAATGTTACTACATGAACTTGAACTAACCTAGGATATTTTTAGGTAAAGTCATAACAAATTGATTCCTCTTCAGTTTTTCTATCAAAAGAAAAATGTGTATCAATGGGGACAGGCCCAATACTATTGTAACAAGGGTGCAATGTATTTCCTTTGTGGATAAAAAACATCTTCTTGTTGTGGAAATATCTAATTTATCTTTTCTTATCTAAAACTTTTTCTAACAACTTCTTATTCTTCTCTTATTACCATGCATTATAGATCATTTAATGCCTCAAACTTAGACTCTTGGTATTTCAACTAAGGGTTACAATGCCTTGTACTATACTAAAATAATAATATATTGATGTTGATAGCTTGCTTGCTTTGTATCTAGTTATGTTCAAGATCCCAATGAATATTAGGATGACCTTTTTGAATGTACTTATTGATCTCTTTCTATCATTCTTATTTTTTTGTGGCCCTATAAGTCATCTAATTTTTTATTTTATAACATTTGTCTTTTACAACCTTTTCATTCCTAAATTTTTTTATTTCTATTCTCAATCTCTTCTTGGGATTAGTTTTGATGTGCCCCCTTGTGAATTATCATGCATGTAGGAAATTTTCATTTAGAAGAGAACATATAAATGAGTTGAAATTTATCTACTATAATATTCAAAAAGGAATAAAAAATAATCTTTGAGTGGAAAATGATAGAATTTGTAATGGTTTGACTAGTATAAATTGTCGAAATGAGATGCAACATACCCATTATCAAACACAAAAAGATGAAATCAACAAAGCTAGGTGAGAGGAAAGACTTGCATTACTTGTAAAACAACCACTACTTCCAATGTTGATACCAACTCTACCTTCCATTATTGTTGTTCCCCCCTTCTTCAATGTGATCAAATTCATAACTATCATTTAATACTTTAGTACAAAACCAAATAAACTACACACTACAATTGAATGGTAACCATGCTATTTCAATGGATAGTGAATGCCCTGTATTTCTCTTTATATTGCAACTTAATAATGATTCTATACAAGGATAGATTGACTATCGTTTATGCTCACATGATAAGTGTGCATGGAATGCTATCTGGGAATCCAAATTGGGTAGCCACATAGTGCCAATATTTGTTCTCAATTTATTGTTGAGAAAAATGAAAAATATTTCTCTATGTGGAACAATATGGATCCCATAAGCCAACCATTTTATTTATAGATCCTCACATAAGTGGAAGTTGTATTAATTACAATGGTTTATCTCATTCTACAAGTTTTTCATGCATGAGGGGGATAGTTAAAAGATTGTGGTCATACACTTAGCTCTTTAGAATAAATTACTATTATATCCAAATACTTGCTAAGGTGTATCAACCAATTAGGCATTATCATTGTAATAAAGCATAGTTTAGAACAAATAGTTATGAATTCTAGAAAATTTGTGTTCTTGAATTCTTGCAATACAAAAATGTTTGAGATAAATACTACAAGGATTTCTAGCTTGATAAATGTGTTCTTTTATCTTTTCCTTTAACCCCTTCTAGTGTATTTTTCATGCTTCATCACACCTACTTAAATGTTCTTGACCCTACCCTTCACTCTTATTCTATAGGAGAAGCTTAAAGTATCCATGAACAAGAGCTTGACTATCAATCTTCATTTGTGGATTTTCTCCCATGTGGATAAAGGGAAATTGAAGAGATTCATGTTTTCCTATAATTAGGCCCTAGCTAATTGACTAATTTTTTAAATGGCCATCTATTTATTTATCATAGATAAATGAGAACAACATAGAGGGCCTATTTGCAATATCATTTCCAACTCTCTTTCCTATAGACATGGAAAGTTTTAGATAACC
The DNA here is from genome assembly GCA_007258455.2 of Sequoia sempervirens. NCBI lineage: Eukaryota > Viridiplantae > Streptophyta > Pinopsida > Cupressales > Cupressaceae > Sequoia > Sequoia sempervirens. The sequence continues at coordinate 924,243,629 of VDFB02281492.1, forward strand.
ACACATCAAAGAGGATAAAGTGGATGAATATACTCTTCATCTAATGAGATACCATGATAACAGATTTGGTCAACACCCATGATTCCACTACTTTATCTTCAATCTTATGATGTAGCATTGAATCCAAGTCACTACTATTGTCTATTTTAAGCAAATCTTGTACAACCTTCTAGGGATAGGTGTAGAACTTTATTAGTGACTACATGACTTTCTTGATGACAAGATTGCATAACACTTCAAGTTCTTTGGAATAACTCTTCATGATATCAGACCATTATGGAAAAAGTGTAGCTTTTTTATATGATCATACAATTTGGTTGTCCTACTTTATTCTCCACTTTAAGTGCAATAGAATGGCCATAGTTGCACAACATCATGTTTGTCCTACAACCTTTCGATACAAATTATGTCCACCAATGGAGGATACAAAACATTATTAACAATACACATTTATCTAAAATTTACATGCATAATAGATGCATTGTCTTTTGTGAAGATGTTTTAGAGAGGATTTTGGGTGCAAAGGACTACTAGTATAGGTGATATGCTTGCTTCTTACACTCATTTAGAACTTTACCTTTCTCAATTTTATTAATTCTTATATATTCTCTCTTCTACTAGGTATGAGTGACAACATACAAGTTTTGCAATGTTTGTGTCTTCCTTTGGCTCCATTGAACATCTACGATTCAGAATATTGACTAGACAAACCAAGATGTTATAAAAAGTATTGTGGAACACATCAATACTTATGTATCTACACGAAAACCATATAATGGTGAGGAAAGAAAGTTAATGTTGCATCATTACATTCTAGGTGATCCTTGTTTGTTGGATACAATAGCAATCTTAGTAGGATATGTGTTCATTTACTATTTTGGGCTACTCAACCATGTTGAATGACATAAAAATGAGCTAAAAGGGAATGCAAGTATAATAAAGTACGATTTTCTTCATGTCACTACAAAGCTCCTTGAGATTTACAATCAATGTCAACCTTGATTTTTTTTATAATGGCCACAAAAAAAACATGGATACCTATAATTATGATAGGCTAAACATCCACAACCTCATTATTTTGTTTGCTAAGAAAATGTTGACTACCAACCTAATTTATCTTGACATACAATCTTCAACTATGTTTCCAAATATGTTGTAAAGATGAATGCTAGTCAAAGACCTATGACTATATGCCCATTCAAATCTCAAGAGGTGTCAACTCCCAAAAGTCCACTACATCTACAATTCACAAATTCTTAATAGAGTGTGTGGTTGATAGTGATATCAATGTCCAAGAGTGTTGTCACATATTATGAAAACACCCCCATATAATACACAATAGATTATTTGTATATTTAAATATCAACAAAAAATATTACATCGTGTGCCTTCCTATGATGGTAAGAATGTTACAACTTCAAATTTTGTTGATGCATACATGGATAAACCATCATCACTAGAATTTATAACTAATTAAATATGTAAAAAAAATTTATGACATCTCATACGAATAATAAGTGGAGGAAGTGTGTAGCGCTAGCAATTTTTTGTGTCACACATCACTTCACAACCATTCCTACTATATAATTAGAAGCTTATGGGTCCTTTTTATGTAGTGAACACCTATTATATAAACCATTCTCCATGTTTGTTAGTTATCTTGGGTCATCTAGGGATGATATTATAGAGCATTGAGAGAGAATATGAGGCATTTACAATCTATGGCATGTTGAATGCACACATATAGATCTTGCTATCACTTATAATGGTAAAATCCTCACTAATCAATAAAATGCGTTGAATGTAGATGAGGTCGAAGAGTGACAAATTCTATCTCACCTCTAACCAAGCATTAATATCAAATTTGATGAACTTGACATGCTTAGTAGTTACAAATTTGACAACAACCACAATTGGAGTGTTTTTTATTGGCACTTGGGTGCGATATGACACATATAGAAAATTTCTTGAGTAGGGTTTATCTATAGACCGAATAATAATAATTATCTATGTAGAAAGATTTGGTGAGTTTTAGATGTTATGGTATAGTATGGAAGACTATTTACATGTGATTTTGTGGAAGCAACCACAAGCCATTTGGAGGAGAAATCCCAACTACATATTAAATTTAGTGTTGCTACAAGCATGAATAAATATATAGTAGTATATGTTTCAGAGTTGGATTAGATGCAACAACAACTAGGAGCTCTATTATGTTCTAGAGTATGTCTTGAGGTACAACAAATTGATTGGAATAATTAGAAAACTATCCCAGTTGTGGTTATATAAGAAGACATGTTTAGAGTGGTTTTGGTGGTTCTAGAGTATGTTTTGGTTGTGGTGATTGTACAAGAAGACATGCTCATATCATAAGAGTATATTTAACAACTATTTAATTGTTGCTATGCAAAAATTGCTTATCATCTATGGTGATTGTCTACATGGAGACATCATGTTTTCCAATATGTGTGGAAATGCCCATATCATGTTATGATCAGGGTATAGTTGTGTATTGTTTGGTATTCCACAAGGTGGTTAGATAATAAGTTGGTATTTCATGATAACACATATTTATCTACTTGTGAAATTTCACCAAGATTGGTTGAAAGAAATTTAGTTGGATGATTTGTTAATAGAGATATGTGTGAATATAGATGTTGAATATTTTTGTTAAAGGTTGACATAATCTGAATATAAATATAGAATAAGGGTATGTTGTAAACTAGTAGATTGAGACTTTGTAAAGAAACATGTTGCATTGGATCTCTCTGTTTTGAATAATATAATTGTGACCATCCTTGTATTTGATGGTGTTTTTTTCTTGTAACAATTTCCCACATAAATCTTGAGCCTTATGTGTTCCTTATGGTTTACATACTATTTCATGGAATTAATTTTATTTTATTGATATAGATAAAAATGGGACTAAACCAAGGCTCAAACCCTTTTATATAGTAGTAGCCATATGGAGAGAGTAACTAGTTTCATGAGATGTGAAACTTAAAACAAAGTATAGAAAACCAACAAAAACAAGAAGAAATTAGCAATAAACTAGTAGAAGAATAGGACCAAAGAATAATTAATGTTACTAGCTAGATTTCATAGGCCACTAGTTGTCTACCATTCTTTATATAATAATTCAATCTTGTTTTCAAAGGTAACCTCCTTGGTATCACTAGTTTGAGTGCTTGTACCTTCATGATTATTTGTAGTTATGGCTTTGGTTCTTTTTGTTGGGCCCTCATGCAGAGTAACACCTTTTATTTTGTTTAGTTCAACCTACAACACATAGAGATTAGTAGCAACATTTTTAATAGTCTCTTTACTCCTAATTAGAAGATTTTGATATTTTTTTTATGATTTCTTGATTCTATGCGTTTTGTGGAATTTGGATTCCAAGTTTTCCCACTTATTGAAAGTGGTAGAAAATTACTTGACACCAAACCATATCATCAACCTATTTTATTTTAGGGTCTTTGGCTTGGTTGAACATAAATTTCTCTAGGTCTTATTGTCTTGGATTAAAGTTGTGCAGTTGTGCTAAAACCATTTCATTATATTATTTTGGAGTTCAAGGCTCTCCTAGAGATCCTTAATTTTTCTCCATACCCCAAAAATATGTGCAATTTGTATTAATTTGACTCATCAAGGGGCTTGGATTCTATGGGGTGCCATCAATATGGGTCAACATGCTTGGCTATTAGGGGGATCCATCACTATAGATCAAAGGGCTTGGATGCTAGGTGGATCCATAACTTTAGGTTAGATGACTTGATTTTTGGAGGATCTATCATTGTACTAGGAGGAACCATCACTATGCTAGGGGGATCCATCATTGTGGATTTCTTCAATCACAACCTGCTCTTTTTTATTTTATATCTAAGATTCTTGGAGACCTTAGGTAAGTCATGATGGTAAGGGTTTGGGAGATGGTGAGATTTTGGGGGTTCCTCAATCAAGAATTATTTTCCCTTAACATTGGCAATGTTAGAGGTCATAGTGGCTTCAACAATAGGTGAGATCACAATATTAACAACCAAAGTCCCATTGGGGCTAACTTTCTCGTTACACAAAGTCCTTTGGGAGGCCTTTTGTTTAGGTTGATTTATTTTCGTAACAAGGGAGGAATTATGGTTTAATTTGAGGGGATACGAGATAAGTTGATGATTGTAGGTATAAAGGTAGGTATTGAGGTGTTGACTAATTCAAATCTATACAACTGGTAAATGATACCTTGATGGAGTAGTGGGGAGAACTTACCCAAATGATAATAAGAATTGATTGCTCTAAGGAACTATAAAAAAATAAAAGAAATCTCATTTTTGTATTGTGCCTAAGGTGGTTTACCAAAGGAAAATTATAGGAATAAAAGAACTTATAGCTACCTTTGAGGGTGAAGTAGTGCATTATGACCTCAACACATCCTTTTAGGGAGAAGGGAGGTCCTCTCTACAAAACCCATTTTTGGTATCTTAACACCTCTCCTTTCTTTAGGAATTTATCCATGAACTTGTGGTCCTTGATTTTTATGCTCTTTATAATTTTAAGAACTTCCATCTTCAAACCCATAGCTACAACAATTTCTCTAGGAATCGTGAATAATAATCCCCTGACATAGACAATGCTAGTCTTCCAACTAATGGAAAACTCATGAGAAAGAACTTCATCATACCAATTGATGGCCTCAAGATAAGGGGTGATCCCACCTTTGCAAATGATATTCCAAATATTGGTTTTTTTGTATTCCTTTTGATTATGAGGGTCACATGGGATAATTTTTTATTAATATTTTTAATTATTTGAGGGTGGCTAAAGGGTGGTGAGGTTGTAATACCAATATGTTCCCAGTAGTCACTTTAAACACATATTCTAAATCAAATCATGATTAATTTTGGGTTCCTCCATATGAATGTCCCATGTATTCTCCTAGCTCCTTCCCAAGGCCAATGTAGGATTAATAATTACATTTTCCTCTATTGTGTAGGCTTTCAATGATTTTTTGGGGTAATGTATCCCTTAAATTCCATTGTATGATGTCTTTGATTGTACATCCTAGATTATCTAAGTGTTCTACCATGATATTTCCCTCCTTGAATATGTGTCTTAGTTTAGCATGGTTAAATTGATTTAGGATTTCCTTTGCCTTGTTAATTATGTCATTTTAAGACCAATGGGAATTGAATGTATTATTTAACATACCAATTATATTCTTAGAGTCTCATTTGACCATTATATTGTTATACCCATGTTCACAAGCAAGCATGATGCTAGTGAGAGCATCCTTTGACTTCATTCAATGTTTCTAATTAAATTATATAATTGATATAAATATTTTATTATCACTTTATCATAAGTAGTACCTTTATCCTAGCCAATCAATCTTCTATAACAAATATCTTATTCTCAACATTCCTATAAGAGATATGGATTTGGTGTTGAATCCAAGTTTATTATCTAAACATGTAGCTAATTGGTGGTGTATCTAAACATTTGATACAATGGTTTTGTTATAATACATGTATAATTGGTCACAAAGGAAAAAAATTAAGATTTTGTAAAAAGATGGCATAGTGTTAAATTTGTGCATAACACTTCAAGTTTTGAAACTAAGAATTTCAATGGGTAGAACTTTACTTTACGGAAGCTAAAAATGGAATATCTTCTAGTAGAAATGAATCAATGGACTACAATGTCTTCTTTGGTGAAACACACAAGTATGTTTGATGAGGACTAGAATAAAATAGATAAGACTAAAGTACTATTCATTTATGTATTTCAAATATTGTGCTAATGAATATGTTTGAAAATTAATTTTCTCATTTATTGTGGAGAAGGTAGGTGCATTATATCAATCTAAGACTTTTAAATAATCTAGTCTTGAAAAAGAAATTGTATTCTTTAAATATGAAAGATGGAGACAGTGAATAATCACCTTAATACTTTCAACCTTGTTTTAATTTAAATTATGTAAATACAAGTCACAGTGGATGAAGAAGATAAATTCATTTTATTGCTTTTTTTTTTACTTGATTCATGGAAAATTTTAATAATGACAATCAATGGTAGTATCGCTTTGCCTAAACAGGAGAATATCATTAACATTTTGTTAAGTGAAGATATTAAAAATAAGTCCATTGATGAAACCTCTCTAGATTCCCTAGTTTTTGGGGAAGGTCTAAGGAGAAAGGAGGTAACAAGAAGAGTGGAAACAAAAACTCCATGGTAAATGGTAGGTCAAATTCTCAAGCAAAATTAAAATTTAAATGTTTGAATTGTGGCAAGAGAGGTCACACTAAGAAGGATTGTCAATCCAAGAAGAAGGATGATTCTTCTGAAAAAAAAATTAGATAATGATGAAGTAGTGGTCCTTTCATTTTTTTTAATGCCATTGGCGATGACTCTAGGGTAATTGACTCAAGTGCATCATATCACATGACTCTTCATAAGAAGTGATATTACAACTACAAGGACTATGATGAACGATATATTTTTCTTAGTGATAACAACTCCCTATTTATAGTTGGTTAAGGGAATGCAAAGGTGTATTTCATGGATGGTAGAGTGAGAAGACTCTTGAATTTTTGTGCATATTATAGGTTTTTCCCAACATATTATGTTTATTTTAAAGATGATTAACTTTGGTATGCATGCAACTTTGATGATAAATGGTGCAATTTCGCTAGAGGCAACTTGGCGCTTGCTAAGTGAGTGTAGCATAGTATTGTATTTAGGCTAGATACATCAATATTGTTTGGATTTACTAATGTAGTTGAAACTAAATCTAGGTTTTTGTGGCATTACAAACTAGGCCACATAGGTGAAAAAGGTCTAGATTAATTTATTGGTTTTAGATTTTGTGAATATTGTGTTTTTGTTATGCAAAATAGGGTTCACTTGTCATAGGAATTAAAATGGTAAAGGAGATTTTGAAGGTGATAAATAGTGATGTTTTTGGTCTTTTTGATGTCAATTCCTTTGGTAAGTATCAATATATTTTATATTCTTAATAAAGATTATCCTAGGCATTTTAGATTTACATTTTTAGACAAAATTCTTAATTATTTATAAGATTCAAGGAGTTCAAATCTCTATTTGATAATTAAATCAATATTAAAATTAAAGTTCCTAGGATAAATAATAGTGGATAATTTTTCTCCAAATAATTTGAGGCATATTGTAAATACACTAGAATTGTGAAGTAAAGAATAACTCTCTATACACTACAATAGGGAAAAGTAGTTTAAATATTGAATAGAACCTTTTGAGATCTAGTTAGAAGTATATTAAGTAGTGATAGTCTAGGATAGGAGTTCTAGGTTGAGGTAGCAAATAACATATGTTACTTGAAAAATAGGTTTCCTTCTTTTGCGTTGGAGGATAAAACACCATTTGAAATGTGGATGGGTAGAAAAATTGTTGCAACACATTTGAGGATATTTGGTTGTGAGGAATTAGTTCATGTACCAATGGAATAGTGATCTAAGTTTGATTAAAAAGCAAAGACGTGTGTTTTCACTAGGTATGATGATAATGTAAAAAGATATAAGATTTGGAATAGTGACACATTGAAATTTCTCTATTCTAGGGATTTTTCTTTCAAAGAGCTTAGATTTGTATTGAGGGAGGAACAACTAGAGGATAAAATGAGCTTAAAGGTTTATTTTGAATATAAGTTAAAGTAGTGAAATGCATGTACAATGAACAATAAGTTGTACTTGATAGTTTGGATGGAGATGAGGTGAGCAAATCACAAGATCTAGAGAAGAACATGTAGATGCTATAATAAATTATTCAATGATAACTATGAGAAAGTATACAAGGTAGTGAATGTAACCTAATATGTACATTCTACTTGATTTTCATTTTTTTCTTGAACATGTATTCATAGTGAAGAAAATTTTGTAGAAGTATCACTTATAAGGAGAAAAGGTATTGGAGGAATACCATTTAAGAGATGTTGGAATTGAAGTAGTGTAAGACTTGGGACTTGGTTGATCTAACTAAAGGTAGAAAACTCATAGGCTACAAATGGGTGTTCAATAAGAAGTTCAAGATAGATGGATCACTTGAGTGTTACAAGGCATGTTTGGTGGAAAAAAGGTTATTTTCAGGTAAAGAAAATAGACTTCAGTGACATATTTCTCTTGTGGCTAGGTTAAGTTCCTTTAGAATGTTGTTGTCCATAGTTGAAATATATGATCTTGAAATAGAGTAGATAAATGTCAAGAATGCATTCTTTCATGGTAATTTATAGTAGGAAATATTTGAGAAAACATAGATTATTTGAGGTGAGAGGTAAAGATAACTTGGTTTGTAAGTTGAAGAAGTCCTTGTATGGGTTAAGGCAATCACAATATATTTGGAATCAAAAACTTGATTCATGAGTTAGAATTATGATTTGCTAGGAGTAATAATAATCATTTTGTTTACTTCAAACAATTTGGTGATAACATTTTTTATTTTTTTTTATATTTTGATGATATTCTTATAATTGAGAATAATAAGACATTAATTAAGGAATTCAAAGCTCAATTGTCTATTAAATTTAAGATGAAATATTTAGGTGCTATTAGGTACATACTTTTTATGAAGATAATATGGATACAACTACTAAGAAATTATGGATAAATTAGAGTAAATATCTTGGGACTATTTTGTAGTGGTTTGAAATGCATGATAGCAAACTCTCTCCTATTATAAATGTAAGGTGGGATAATATTTATACTTGGGTGTGTCATTCAATTGTAGATAAGTTCCTAAAAACCATAGTTTATTTGTAGACTAGAAAAATATCACAAATTGTCTATGTAGAAATATTTATTGAGTTTAATATGTTGCGGTAGTATGGATGATTATCTACATGTGGTGATGTTATGGCAACAACTGCAAGCCATTTGAAGGAAAACTCAAAACCACATATTTAACTAAGTGTTATTGGAAGCATGAATAGTTATGCGAGAGTACATGCAATGGAGTTAGGTTTCATGTCAAAATAATTAGGAGAATTATTAGATGTTCTAGAGGATATTTTGAGGTACCCAAAACATATTAGAATAGTCATAAAACTATCCTTGTTATCGCAATCTCAATTATGGTTGTGGTGGCTATACAAGAAGATGTATAGAAACTAGAAGAGTATAGTTAAATATTTGACTATTTGTTAATAGCAATGGATTATCATCTATGGAAATTATCCATGTGGAGAAATCATGTTTTGTAGTATGTGTGAAATTTTAATGTCATGGTATGGTCAAGGTATAGTTGTGTAATGTTTGGTATTCCATGAGGTGGTTATTCAGTTATATTATTGGTATCCATGGTGATGCCTATATGTATCTACTTGTGTGATTTTACTAAGACTTCTTGAATACTCTTGTGAAATATTTACATAATTTGAACATGGTTGAAAAGAAGGGTATATTATAAACTAGTAGATTAAAACTCTACAAAGAGACCTATTGTATTAAATATTTATATTTTGAAGAATATAACTATGAAAATAATTTAATGGTGGGTTTTCTCCCATAAAAATTCCCTAGATAAGTCTTGATTCTTTTGTTTCTTGTGGTTTGCATACTATTTCATATACTTCATTTAGTGTTGCTATTTGGAGTATATAATTGGTTTTTATCACTTTTTCATAAGCAGTACCTTCATCTTGATATATTACTTGTTTTTAATAGGGATTTTATTCCAAAAATGCGTACCATCACTGCATGTAATTTTTAGTTGTTAATTTCATATATTCCTTTTTATTGACACACCAACTAGCATGAAAAAATAAATTGAGCCTTGAATTGGCCAATCTATCAATTGGATAATGCATCACATTTAATATTATTATGTCCCATTAAGAAATAATTGGATTGAAATCTCCAATTTGAATGATCATACATGATATTACAAGTACTGGGAAATCATATTAGATTCATAGAATTAGACACACACTTTAAAAAGTAACACTTCATTTGAATCATCCTTGTTATTGCTAGCTTCTACTAGAATTGCACTAATCAACAACAATGAATCCATAGTCCATGCCAAACTCCATATTCCATTAAAAGAGATTAATCATGTTGAGGGCTATGTACTTGTAATGTTTTAGGATAATTTGTTTTAGTTAATATATTATAATTAGTGAATTGAGTTTCATGGGGCCTAGGATATTAGTTCACATTGATAGCCACTTGCATAAGTTGTTCCCATGGACTATCAGGTTCCTTTCAATAGTCATTCCATTATTTTTGTTGGTGATATTGGTTAATTACCACCTATCAAATACATTCCTATTCATTTTGGGGCTTCATATAGGAAAACACTATGATACAAATTTAACATAGTTGTTACATTAAATGATATCTTTGATCAACCTAGTGGTGAACCATCTCAACTTGAATTTCATAACCTTCTTACTAATATTAGAAATATATATCCAAATTTTTTTATTGAAGCTAGTTAGGTCATGCACTAATCATTTATTGAATGATGATGAGAAGGTTGCATTCTAGCCCTCTTTACATTTGTTTCTATCAAATAACTTCTACCTAATAAATATATGCTAAAGTCCTTGAGGGTGTTAGTTATGCAATTTATTGAAAAAATAAGGGGGATATTTGCTTCAAATCTCAAGGATGAGAAAATTCATTACATAATGCTCTTGTGCATTGTCCAACAAGTTATGCTTACTTCAAATTTATGGGTTGGAAAAGGTCTTGTCAATAGAGCACAAGAGAAAGTTATTGCTAGTCATAAAAAGTAATAATGAACCATCAACTCTTCCAATATTTGTTTTCATCAAGTTTGATCATTATGTGGGCTTGATTTGAGATTTTCATGATCAATGCCCTGTGTTAATTATTTTAGTTACTAATATTAATTTATTGAATCTCACTCAAAATGGTATGGGCTTTGAAATCCACAAATCCAAGGTCTGATACTTGAAAGAGTGTTGATAGACATAAGAGACATTGATATTCAATCTTTGACATTGAGTACAATCTCTTGGGTTTGATATTTTTTGGATCTATATATCTCCTTGGAATTTAGCTACCAATGGTATTCTTGCATGAAATATTTCATATTTTTCCTTCATTACATCTATAGAAGGTGATGAGGGTACATGAAATCTACCATCAAAGAGGAGAAACAAGCCCTCAATAGTGTCATAAAGATCCCAAAGGTTAGATTCAACAAATGGAAATGAGATGTTTGATAACTATTCTTTCCAATGTGGTAGATTTTATAGACATGAATGCAACTCTGGATCTCCAAAAAAATATCAAATTATGGTCCAAGTAGTATAAGGACACACAATTTTCTTTAGGTGATGTAGTATATCCTCAGGAATAGTAAGATAGACTAGTCTATAGACTTTGTTATTATTGTTGATAGTGCAACCTTATGTAGGGAATTTGTAATGTCGCTTTTAACTATTTTTATAAACCCTACATTTTTTGAGATTCCTATCTATGTAATACTAGAATATATATGGAACTTAAAACAAAAATAACTAAACACTAATAATTATTATTGCAATAAGTTGGGCACTTATAAATTATTGATATGAATAAGAATTTTTTAGCTAAAACCTTCATGCATTTATTATTCAAAATAACATAGATAAATTTGGAAGCAACAATAAAGGCCCGACTCACAAATTTATTGTAACAACGAGTCGAATAGGGTAAGTGATACAGGAACATCCAAAGGTGTAAGAGAAATCTTGCATCACCAAAAAAAAAAATTATGTCTGGTTTGGAAAATACCTATGAAGCTTATTTCCTCTAAAAATTCCTAAATAATGGTTTAGAACTTTCAATTTCAAAAAGGATTCAAATAGCTTGGCCTCTATTTTTAGAACGTTTGCATTTGAGCACACATGGGCCTAAAATTTTACCCAAAGCCCTAAAATTGAAAAATGCACATTGTGTGTGAGTTTCAAGCCAAGATCAAGTTTGGATGTGAAGAAATTAAATATTTAAGTTTACGAAATTCTAAAAATATACTTTAAAATTAATTTTTTAGGCTTCAAATGATGTTTTGAGGCCCCAATTTTTTTGGAATTGGATAAATCAATTTAAGGGATGTAGATCACTATAAGAACTATAATTTAAATAAAAATTGGGCCCAATCAAGTGCTTGGATCAAAATTTATGAATCTTGGGAAGTGAGCCATTTTTTGTTGGGATTTACAATTTCCAAGACATGTTGGGAGGTACCTAGGGCCATTTGTGGCACATTTTTAGCATTTCCAAGGTAGTGGAAAGATAGTGGGGAGTTGTAAGTCATGAGAAATGAGGGAAGGAAAAAACCACTATTAGATTTGAATCTGAGAAAAGGTACAAGGCTCCAAAAGGAAAGGGATTGAAGCTATAAAGTGTTGCAGCCTCTTGAAGATTTCATACTCTATTTTCTTCCATATTTAATATTGTGTAATTATTGATTATTCTCAGTAAAAGATATATATTTTTATGTGTGAAATATCTATTGTAAGTGTGTTGTTGAGCTAACCCGTATTAGGTGGTATTAGAGTGGGTGTATCCTAGGTGTGTAGACAAATTGTTAAAAAATGAGGTTGTTTGAACCAAGGCCTTAGCCCTCCTCCCAATTGTTGAGATGAAGCAAGTTGCATCTTTCCAATTGGAGTTCCACCTCCTAGACCAAATTTTCATTTGGAGGTGTTGCACATCCACTATACTTATAGAGATATATATTCTTAGTTACTTGCTACTACACTAAATCCTTCATTTTATCCATAATCTTATTTGTAGGGTTATTGTTATTTTATTCACTTCTACCCTTATGTTTTTTATTTTACAACATTTAGTTCAATCCTTTTAGGCACTACAATAATTGGGTTACTATTGTCACATAAAACTACAACCTATTGAACAAGAGTTTAGTGTTCTAATGACACAATGGAAATGACCTCAAGGTGTGGGACCTTGCAAATTGAGGTCAAGTCTTCAGAGAAGGCTGGATTCCTCTTCTAAACTAAGTGAAAATGTGTTGGTCTAACCCAACACATGAAAGTCCTAATGCTAACCTACTTTAACATATCACAAGGGAAAAGGGAAAGAAGGAGACATGAAATGTGAAAGAAGGTGATGCACTGAATTTAGAGGTTGTTCCTTCCTACTTCAGAATAGTATAATATGTCAAAGAAACAACTAAAACACCCACTCAGATATGAAGGTAAATGAATTTTACTCAAACATGCAAAACGTAATGGTGATAATAGTTGAATTTTATTGACATAAAGCTTGAAGTAACCTTTACAATGGTCGAATGCAAGAGTTGCAGGTATGCAAAAGAAAAATCCCAGAGGGGCCAAAGGAAGGATCCATAATAATGATACATTGTTTTCCTTTATGGTTCAAGCATAACCAAAATTTGAAATCAAAACCCTAACCCTAAACTAACTAGGGTTACAAAAAGATGAACTCTGATTAGGTTTGGAAAAGATCTAAATTGTACCCATGACAGAGCAACCACCAAGCCATAAAGGATCTGACATCTTGAGCACATCCCAAGATGATGACTCTAATGAATGCAGGGATGGGAGCCTATGAATTTTGTAATAAAATCCAGAACAACATACCCTGATAGAAGAATATGGCCTCTACAACACCTCAGGGAGTAAGGGCACTGACCAATAATCAATACAGTCTTGAAAAGTTATGAAAATTTGATCCATAGTTGATTAGATTCGATCTGGTAGCTATGAATGTCATTGAGACATTACTTCTTCAAATCTATCATGAACAAGAGTAGTTGATCGTTGAAGTTTGAAAACTAGCCATTGGATCGAGCATGGATGGCCGGGATCAGATTCCCAAATGAACTTTAAAACATGGTTGTTGAACGTAGGAGAATCAAGATTAACGGCCATCACGTAGCCTTAATACATCATTGATCTCCTTAATAGTATAAGGCAACAAAATGTGATGCATAGGATGCATGCGATGCAATGAAAATCCACCACCTGTTGCATGGGACGTGTGTCACACAATAGCTTTGTTGCGCATTGAACCTAGACCCACCACATGACCTATGCTTTATGTCTCCAAACCACGACGCGAAGAACCCTTGCGATAACCATTAGATGTCTGCCTTCAATCTGAACCATTGATGCTCTCATCACAACAAACAAAACCAATGCGAGAAGCACCTAGGTGGCATCATTCACAATAGTGATGTGAATGATGCATTTGATGACCGTTAGATCCTCTTGCACTAAATTTCAGCCGTTGGGACCATACAAAGCAAACTAAGGCCTTGGGCACACCATGACACCTTTCACCTCAGCATTTTCCATCCACCATCATCACCATCCTTTCAGTATGTTGAAGGGACCATCATCAGCATCTCGCCGATATACATCATTCCCTCCGATGAAGAGAACCTGTCATCCATTGCTCATCATGCAAAGGAATTCAACCTTTTGGAACATAATGACGATGCACTTGAGCTAGCGATGACCGTCCGATCACCATCTTTAAATCTGGGCCCTTAGTTTCTTGATCATCACTCATCGCACAAAGGAATTCAACCCTTGAGAGTGAAAATGCGATGAACTAAGCCATCATCATAGCCATTGGATGGTCTATGTTAAATCTTGGCCCTTCATCGCTCATCGCAGAAAGGCACCTGCCAAAAAATGCAAAGATGCGATGTGAAGAGTCCCTTCGATGGCAAGAATATTTGCAGGAATATTCTCCCATCATCCATCACATATCCTAGCATTTATGACACCTTAGAGCATTAATGGAAAAAATCCCATGAGTCAGAATTTTGTGATTTTGACCCCATGTGGACCAGTGGTGGAGCAACAAAAGCCTAACGACACATTTCCCAAAAATCTAGGCTTTGGACGCCTGTGCAGCATGTAGATGTCTGCATGGCACACTAGCATCCTTGCGGTTTTTTTAGTTTGAAATGGGGAATCTCCAATATTGAATCTCTCAACACATGTCCTAGCAGTTAGAATTTGGATGAAACAACTCTTTGTCGCCCTTGCATGCAAAAAAAATCCCTCTTTGGCTCTTATTTGGGGGTTCAAGCCATTCAACCAAGCTCTCTCTACATTTTCCCATCCTTGAGTTCTCTTCATTATTGACAGTAGCACTCTCACAAGCGAAGCCATGTCGAACTAAGGTCCTTCCAACAGCTACAGCTCTTAAGCAAGTGCTCAATGGTACATTCGTGCACTCTGGAGAGGATCTAGGCCCGTGGGTAACACTCTCCCTCACTCTTTTCTCCTTACTTGTTTATTTTCTACTTAGTGGTGTGGGTTCTACTCCTGGAGCAGGTTTTACTTTCACCACATGCTTTGTCCTTTTTCGTTTACACTCCTTCCCAACTTGGTTGTCCATGGAGGTGGGAACACCAAAATGGGGGTTTGATTGAGGTAGACCCCTATACAGCCCCAACCTTTTCCCCTCATTCTTTTGTGTGTAGGTTGCAAAGCAGAGCTTGGAGTGAAGGCTTGGTCATCTAGTTGAAGGTAGGTTTTCTCCAAGTTCTCCTTGTGCTTCATTCTAAGTTTTTGTTATCTATTCGATCATTTTTTCTGGTAGACCTTAGGTCCAAGCAAAGAAGTGAAACCTTGTTCTACTCGCATAAGATCTTGAGATTTTTATTGCTTAGGACGCTAGCGCACAATTTGGATGACAATGCATCACGTTGGCGTCCTAAATCCACTCCGTGCTTTTGTCCTTTGGCCAAGAGCTCCACTGTCTAGGATGAAATCTAGAAGCTTCACTCTCCTAGGATCCAAAGTGGTCTTCCTTGAGATATAGCATTAGGCACATTTCTTTATCATTTCTTTGATCTGCTTATGCTGAGGTGGATAAGGGCAGTTCGTTCCTTGGTGATCTCTTGAGAATGAAGAGACCTGTGTGTAGCGAATCCCTCTTATCTCACATTTTTGGTGAACACAGCCTAAAACATGTTAGATCTATCTCTACAATATTTCCATGTTTATGATAACACCTTTTCTAAGGATGATTTTGATATGTTGGATGACACTCTATATGACTTCTTAGAAGCGCTCTCCCCTATCTATAAATCTCCCAAGAAAACTTCCTCTCTGTAAGCTAGAGATTCAGTAAATGTAGTTGTGGTCTCTATGGCTCCTCAAAGTCCTAAGAAACCCATCATTTGCGTGACCCCAGTCGACTCATATTCTAGGGAGGATTGTTCTGTCTATGGGATTTCATGTCGTAGTAATTCACTAGACCTATACTCAAGGTTCGTAAAAGCTATGGACTCCACTTCCTATAATGTTTTTGGGCACACATATAATACACAAGGAAACAAACAAAACTTGGATCAAATTCTTTACCGCCTTCTCAACCAAGCTTTCCTTTAGCAACTAAACCTGTGATCAAAGCACCCAGTGATTATGATCTTGTTGAGCAACTTCATATTACTCCGGATAAGATCTCACTCTGGGACCTACTTCAGACCGCTCCAGTTTATCAAGAGATGCTTTAGGAAGCCTTGCAGAAGATCCTCTTTCCTGTCTCCATTAGGCCTACGGATGTTAATGCGTTGTTGGATCATATTCGAGCGGATTCGCCGAATATTACATTCCATCTGCAAGAACTCTCGCCTCTGGATGTGCAAAAACAAGCGGACCCTTTGATGATTATAATTAATGTTAATAATATTGGTATTAGGCGTACTCTCGTTGACACCAATTCAGCTCTCAATGTCTACGGTATTGGCCTATTACCTAAGATTAAATTGTATTCATCTTCTTTAGCAGCTTCTTCTATGTACATTCGTGGGTTCGATAACATTGGTCGTCAAGCTCTAGGCACAATAATAATTCCTTTGCGGCTAGGTCTCGTTACCTTACCTACCTTGGTTTATGTGATGCCTGGTTCTTTACCTTACAATCTTCTCTTGGGGAGACCTTGGATTCATGCTATGGGTGTTGTAACCTCCACTTTACACCATTCCTTAAAGTTCATCGCAAATAATCGGGTGGTCACGATTAAAGCAGATCCAAAAGTTGTTCACCTTTGTGAGCTAGTGGTTGTTGGTCGAGTTTTAGTCATATCCACTCTTAAGTATTGTATTCCATCCTTAACCACTGATGCTATTGTGTGTTCCTCGACAATACCCTCCGTGGAAGTTGTTCCCAGATCGAATGTTGTTAGAGATGAACCACCTAAAGCAGAAAGTCCTAAGTCTTCCCCATCTTCTCCTTCTTCCTCTCAGTTGAATGCTTTCCTTGGTGATGATTGGGGTTCCTTGGAATTCTCTAAATTCTTTATTGTAGAATACAAGGTGAGCCCCTCTTGAATAGAGTTTCCAAATTCCTTTGATGTAAAGATGGGTGATGCTCCCGTTAAGGAAGAGAAGTGTGATCCCATCTAGGAGACTAGTCCTTCCTTTATTGAGGAGAGTATTCCCACTCCTATGAAGGAGGTTAATGTTTGCGAACCTAGCAAAGAAGGTGGGAGCGCTCCCGTAGAGACATTCATTGTTCATTGATGGGATGAAACACTCTATATAGAGCTGCCACCTCCCGAAGTTTTGCAAACTCATTATGGTTTTGGATATGAACTCACTTCTTGGTATGTCTATGGGCAGAAAGGCCTAGGGTGTATCAAACAAGGAATCTAGGTCCCTATCCAGTTTAAACCGCGAAATCACTATCTAGGTTTGGGATGCTCTATTGAATAGTCTAAACAAAAGCCTTAGTGGAGTGTTAACATGATTTCGGCCAAACCACTGAGTTTGGTCCATCCCGAACTAATAGAGGATAGGGAGCAGCCGAGAAAATCCCTTTAGATGTCTTCTCTTTAGATGAAGCACTTGATGAATTCCTAGGTGCATGTTCCCCTTTGCCTTCTTTTCATCACAAGAGGCAGTTCTCGTATCCCCTGCATAAACAAGTGTACTTCAGAGAATCTATCTTGAGAGTTGACGAGGAGGCCCCTCTATCCAATGTTGGTAATGATGTTTTGATATCGCATCCTGAATATCATAGTTCTCTCCCTAAAGGAGACACTACCAAAATCTCTATGGATCCTAAGTCCTCTGAAAAAGTAATTAAGATTGGGAAGTGTCTCTCTTCGGAAGAAACAGATGAACACTCTGATCTCCTACATTCTCATCCTGATATCTTTGCTTGGACGTATGAGGATATTCCTAGTATTGATGAGTCTATAGTGGTTCATAATATCATCATATGTCCTGATGCCAAGCCAGTTAAACAAAAAATCCGAAAGATCAATCCCAGGGTGGCATTGATGGTTAAGAATGAGATAGAGAAGTTGTTGAAAGCAAGATTTCTTTGTTCGATCGACTACTCCCCTTGGATATCGAATATTGTTGTTGTTAGTAAATACGATGGTCATATTCATATATGCATTGACTTTCGTGATCTTAATATGGCTTCTCTTAAGGATGATTTTCCATTACCTAATATAGATATGATTGTAGATTTGACTGCAGGCCATGCATTCTTATCTTTTATGGATGGTTTCTCCGGTTACAATCAAATCCATATTAATTTAGAGGATCAGTACAAGACAGCCTTCACTACCCCTTGGGGTACTTTTTTCTATGTGGTCATGCCTTTTGGGTTAAAGAATGCAGGAGCAACTTACCAACGGGTGATGACCAGGATATTCCATGATTTTATTCATAAGATCTTAGAAGATTATGTCGATGACATCTTGGTAAAATTGATAACTCGTCAAGATCATGTAAAGAACCTTCATCTTACCTTTGAAAGGATTCAAATATATAAGATTGGACTCAATCCCCATAAGTGCGTCTTTGGTGTGGATACCGACAAAATTTTGGGATTTATAGTTTCTCACCATGGGATCGAAGTCGACATGATTAAAATTGATGCCATTGTTAACATGCCTCTTGTTGGCCTCCTCTAATGGTTTAATAACTAATCCCTTAGAGTTGTGACTTAGAGATTGGACATCTTCACTAAGTAGCTATCTTACTCATCATGAAGGTCCATTTCATTGTCAACCCAAGGACGTAAACTTGAAATGGGTCAGCACTATATGTGCATTAGGACTCTATTGCAGTCATCCATAAACTAGGAAAGAAACAATACTGGAAATGAAATGCTGGAAATAAATCAA
This sequence comes from Sequoia sempervirens, assembly GCA_007258455.2. Classification (NCBI taxonomy): domain Eukaryota; kingdom Viridiplantae; phylum Streptophyta; class Pinopsida; order Cupressales; family Cupressaceae; genus Sequoia; species Sequoia sempervirens. Next base: position 924,262,753 of record VDFB02281492.1, read on the forward strand.
CTTAAACGCTAAGCATAAATCAACATATGCACTTAGCATCAATAACTAGATTGAAAATGAAAGATAGAAATGGAAATCTCAGCAAACAGACATGAAACTACTATGTCTACCTTAGTTGCAGGAACAGTCACAGAACATAATTCCAGTGGCTGTAGGAACAGACAGTTGTTGAAATTGAAACTATTTGCTGAACAAAAAATAACTTTTAAACTAAATAGGTGGAATCCTCACCAAGTGGGCCCCCTTGAGTGAGTCTCCCTTAAGCTAACTCAAATGCAGCAACTCAGAATATCATATTATTTCTTGAAAACATGATTACAACATCTCAGTGATATGACTGTATTACTAAAACTAGAAAATGCAAGTACAATCTCAGAACATCCAACCTTATGAAAATGGGAATCTGAACATTATTTATAGAGAGAAAAATTACTGATTAACCCTAACTACCTAGGCAGTTAACTCCTTCAAAATAGGAGGATGCCACTTATTGAAAGCATAGAAAAAGATGGAGGAAGTTATGCATGCACCAAATTTGGTCAAAGCAGACTTGCTCCAACGAGAATCTAGCACAACACACTCCCTAGATTTGCTCAACAAAAAAATATGACCATTAAAAAGGTAGTTACAATCTTTTATTCAAACTAGGAATTTCCCTCCATTGAGAATTTTCCCTCCTTTGACCTCTTAATGATCATCTTCTTGACTTTCTTGGCAACCGACCAGCTGGCAGGAGTTTCTTCCACTTGGAAAGCTTCATTGACATCAACATCTTAGTGTAAACCTGCATAATGACATTAGCATGCACAAACAATTGCATATCTATAATTACCTTAAAGTGACATCCATTAAACCACATGTAAAATTAACATAGATAACTCACATAGCATGTTAATGTCATTAAAAGTCACAAGGATAAACTTATGCCCAAGGTTTATGGTTTTAAGGAAATAAGAAGGAAAATGTCAACAACCAAGTGCCAAAGTCTATGGTAACAACAAAAAATGTATAATAAACCCTATCAAAAATTAGCCATTAATTGGACTCATCATTCCCCCCAACCTAATGTTTTGTTGGTCCTCTAGCAAAAGGAGCACTATTCTTTTGCCTAGTCAATTCTCTAAAGTCACCAACTACCAACTGTCCCACATTGGTCTCTGCAATGTCTGAATTGGGATCCCAGTAGAATCCTTGCTTGTTCTCCAATTTGTTCCATCTTTCCCTTTTTGCAGCTATGTCATACCGATAAAACTTGTAATCTGACACAAGCCACAATAGTGTAGGTGGCTGAAATGTTAATGGAAGCCAATACTGTTGCCTCATCCTTCCAATCTATATGTATTTGTCAACTCGTTTGCATGCTGCAACATAATTTTGTAAAGAATGGGGTTCATCTTGTTTCAACTCTTTTGGCAAACTGTTCCACCTCTGTGATAAGTACCCCATTACCGATTTTTGACTTGTCAAAAATTGGGATAACTTATCAAAATTTTGAATAAAATTGAAGATTTTCTTCCTTGAGGCATGTTTTACGAGGTGTATAGGTTGGAATTTTTTGGTTTTGGATCAATGGTCCCCTTGGACATCATTTTTGATCCATGCCTTTTCATTTTCATAAGTTTTTGGGTCATTTTTCTTGTGTTTTTGGTCAATTTCGGGTTTTTGAGGCATCACTGCAAGTAGGGGTTTTGGTTTCTTATTACAAGCAAATAATAGGAACTTTTTGTTCTAATTGCAAGTTATAGGAACTTTTTATTTAACTTACAAGTGTAGGAACTTTTTGTTCACATTACAAGTTACTTTTTAAAATTTCACTTGTAATATGTCTTAAAAAGTCCGATTCAAGATGAAATTACTTGAAGTCATTATTAAAGAGGGCGATTTATATTTTACTTGTTCTGTGTTGTGAAAAACCCGACGCCATTAATAAAGAGGGAAGTTTGTGTTCAAGTTCGCTTGTCTTTCTCATTTTATGGAGATTTTATAAATTTTTGAGCAGCAAACTCGGATTCTCAGCTTAAATAATCAAGTCTTCTTCTTTTGTTGAGTTTGTGCAAGGCGCCTAGGGTTTTTCTTCTTCATTTTGGCTTGCAAACTCTTATTGCAGGTATGTTTTTTGTTTCTTAAATCTTTTGTTTATGGGTTGCCATTCTATGGAGATTGAAATTGCATATTTAAAAAAAGATGTGTTTGGCTGAAAAAAACATTTTTCACTTCATTCGCCATCATTATTCATAAAAAATGCCATTCATCTCTCTTTCATTCCATTCGCTTTTCCATTTTCCCTTCATTCACTTGCTTTCATTTCATATTCACTCATCTCATTTGCATTTCTTCATCATCATTTCCATTTTCTGCAAAAAATGATACCTTGGTTACAAATTCGAAATCTTCATTCCAATGTTTGTTGAGAGTATATATGCCCTTTGAGGTTGGGTTTTGTTCTTCTACAAATGCAGATCCATTTTGAGTTTTGATTTACACATTGCAAGTGTTGTCAAAATATGCTTGCAATCGGGTTTTCATGATTCAATTACAAGTAGGAGATTTTTACTAAGACTGCAAGTTAAAGTTTCAAGTTGAAACTTGTAATTACCTCTCATTTTTCCTACCTTACTTGCAATATGTTCTAAAAATCCTGATTACACACTTAAATTGCAGCGAATATCCAAAAACCCGAAATGCTTCAAAAATGCCTAAAATTCAGACTTTTTGGACTTGATTGCAAGTTCAAGTTAAAGGTTTTGACTTGCAATTTTCAAATATGTAACCCATTTTTTCCTTTTTCCATGAAAAGCATATGTTGCTTTCACTTGCAATCAGCCTTCCAAGATCCGAAATGGATTATAATCCTCATTTTCTACCCTCATACATCAAGTACACCAAACTAAGTTTGAGTCTTTGCCATGTCTTCACATGTTGATGTTGATGATGTCTTAACTCTATGGAGTTTTCATCACAGTCTTGCAGATTCTTGTTCAATGACAGAGGAACCAGCTTCTTTGAAAAATAAAAAGATGAAATACAAGTATGAAAAATATCAGAATGAGATCTCTCCATCTCATGTAGTCTCGAACATTGAAGAAATCAAAGATACAGAGATTGGACATGTTGATATGTTTGAATTTCTTGAGAGAGCTGAAAAGTCAACCTCACATGATATGCCATTATTGTTGAGAAGTCATATTCATTTGGTTTCCACTTTTCCTATTGTTGCCCTAGAGCCAAAATTTTTCTTTGCATGTGCAACTCACTTTGATAAAGAATCTAGAACTATCAGAGATGATGATGGTAACGTGGTCATTAGACTTTATCCGGAAATCATTAATAAAATCTTTAGAGTTCTTGATGCTCCTTTGTATTCAAATATCTCAATAAAGAGTGCTTATGATCACTATGAATAGAAGAAAGGTGACTGTATTAGACACATCAATACTAAATGGCTTCAAAAACTGTGAACTTGTCTATCTCGGTGGCCCAAGTTATACCGATCTGATTTCAAAGAAGAAATTAATTATATAATCACGCTTCTAAGTAGAATAATGGGATTGAAATGCTCCAATGTTTTTGAAAAATGGATGTACAAATTCATAGTGGTCATAAGAAAAGCACAACATCTGATTTTTTGGGGTGAGGTGATCAGTGATAGCTTATGTGAACAGCTTGCACAAGTCCCTATTACACTCACATTCTATATGAACTCTTATTTGGTCTACATAGCAGCATCATTAAGGTAGTTTCCAAGCCTTTCTACCAAAGGTGATAGATCATTGGTAGTAGTATGGGAGTATTATGATCAACTGACTTTAATACTAAACTGAGTACATTACATAAGAGTTCAAGATGCTTTCTTTGGTCATTTCATGTGTCTATTTTACAAGGCCTTAGAAAACAATAGGGTATTTGAGGCTGCCTAGAAAAAGGTGAATGAATATGGATGTCTTTTTCTTCAGTTTCCCACTTTCACTTACATGAGATTTGGTTGTTTTGAAGATCATCCCTACATTCTCCCAAGATTTCCAATAGATAAAATCATTTTAATGGAGCTAGCAAGGCAGTTAATGGCAGTACACGCACGACAGGCTACACAACATAAAGTTGGGGTTAGTATTTCTTCACATAATCCATTGTAGATCAGAAGTTATTCCCTGACAACTTCTTCTAAAGAAAAATCAATGGAGGCTGAACTTCAAGAGATCAAATTGAAGAAGTTCAAGGCAAGAGTGAATTTTGATTACAGGAAGATGAAAGATAAAATAAAAAGAGCTTTTACACATGTGCGTCACATAGAAGACATTTGGGTGGACCTTCGGACAAAGAAGGCCATCTGTAGGATGGATTACTCCAAGATCACAATAGAACAAATTATTGATCTTAATCTAACCTTGGTCCCAAAAGGAGTAATTGATGATGAATAGATCCTAGATCCGGAGTATGAAGAACAAAGGGTTGTTGATGCTCCTATTCCTGCAATACAGTGGTCTCAGAAGGAGTCCAGTTCTATTTTTGATAGATTTCAATCAATCCTAGCAAATACTAATACTTGGCTTAAGAATAGAGGTGTTAAGACCATAAAAATTAGGATTGGGGCTGAAGATGATACAGTTGGACCTGTTGGATTGAAGTCAGAGGTCAGAGAGAAATCTAAAGAAGGAGCGTCTTCTTCAAGAACCAAAATCAAGTTAAAGGTCAGTCGAGCTATGGAAAAACCTTTGGAGAAAACAACACTGAAAGGGAAGGGGGTTAAGGAGACACAAATCCAAGTCATTGATCAACAAGAAAGAGATGTTCTTGAATCTCCTGCTATTATGAGTGCAGAGTCTCTTCACATTGATGATCCACTAGCATCAGTATTATCTCCTATGCCTCCAGTTGATAGTGATGTTGATTCTTTCTCAACGGTGTTTGTTTCTCCCATTGCACCTACAGGAGTTGTTCATAATACTACATCTACATTAGTGTTGAACACATCTATGGATAGCTTGCATGATAGCTTGGAGAATGTCTTTGATGCTAATCTGATGTATCCCATGATATCAGAAATGACACTTCCAGAGATAGATACATCAGCAGAAAATTTTAATAATTTTATGATTGATGTTGGTCATAATTTTCCATTTGAGCAAACTCTTGTTGCTATTCAAACTAAGGCCTCTCCTAGGATGACAACTGTGATACATAATGAATCTATTTCTACACAAACCATAGTTGCTATTTTAGATATGGGTACATTGGATCTTCCTCCATGGTTAAGTTCAATCACTTCAAAGAGGAAGAAACATGCGATTTCTCCTGATGTGTTTGATTTCCAACAATTGAGAAAGTCCAAGCCAAAGGCTACAAAGAAAGCTAAAACAGTCTCACAGGTGGTTGTGGACAGTAAAAAAATTAAATATGCAGAAGTAGCAAAGCCTCTTATAGACAAGCCACAAGAAGAGATGCAGGTATCTGATTACAAGTTCACCAGAGTAGAGTTGGGAAAACAGACACATGCCAATATGATGCAAGATGCCCAAAGTTTTGTAACGGTGTTAACACAGAGTTATAATGAACTCTTGACCAAGAAAGAAAAGCTAAAAGAGGAGAATGCACAACTTGTTTCAGTTATTCAAAAGATTACTAAATCTTCAGAAATGGTTGATTCATTATCTTCCTCTATCTCTGAAGAGTCCATAAAACAAGTTGAAAAAGCAAGACAAAAAGCAAGGGCAGTTGATTCTTGGATTGATCAGTTGATAAATCAGAGTGTTCAAGTGGTGAAAAAGGTTCACAATGTGCTGGTTAATGCAAAGATAGCAAAGCTCAAATTGTGTCAATCTTTTGACACTTTCGAACAAAGCTTGGAATCCATGGAAAGTGATTTGAAGAATTGGTATGCTTTGAATGAAGTACAGTTAGAAATCTTATGTGCAAATGCAATAATACCAAATAGGGAGATGTACATTGAGATTGAAGAGCTCTTGTTGAACAAGACATTGGTATTCAAAGAGCTAATTTCAGATATACAAGTTGCTCAAGAGATGGTGGTTGAAGCAAAGCAAGATATCATTTCAAGTTTTGAAAAGGAATCTTGCAAGATAGAAGATCAAAATGGTGAAGTGCTTCCTGAGGATGCTAGACTTTCAACATTGACAGCAAAGTTTCATCAAGAGCTTAAAGCTGAAACCTTCACGGTGAAATCCATCAACAGATTTGTAGATCATCGCGCATTTCTTGATAAGATGCAAATTGCATTAGAAGAACACAGATTGTCAGTCATAAGATGTTATGACACCATCATCAAAACAATTGTTGTTGCCAAGAACACTCAAGGGCCAAATCCTGACAAACTACAGAAGTCCATTCACAAGTTTCAATGTTTCAAGGATGGCAATGGAAATAATTGAAATGTTATTTCATTTTCAGTTTTGTTCCCTTTTTGAAAAATTACCTGTAAATTCAGAAATTGTAATGACAAGTGGTCATGCTACTCGCATTATTGAAGATTGAAATTACATGTAATCAAATTACAAGTCAAAATAAATTAGGACTGTAATTTGGAATAAGTCAATTGAAAGTAGTTAGTTGTGGAAAAAGTCTTAAGTTAGTTGGACTTCTCCCACATTTTTCTCTCATCTCCTCTCCTATAAATACATGAGGGTGCTCTTTGTATTAATCATCTTTTTGGAAATAGAGAGAACTTTGCAAAAATTTACAGCAAAGAGACTTTGTGCTTTGTGTCTGTAAAATTAATTTCCAAGCAATACAAGGAAGGCATATGAGATTTCAGACTTTGTGTTGAGTCTTGTTGCATATTATTACTGTGTTCTTATGTCATAGTAGTACATTTTTCTGAGTTATTCTTGTGACACTATGGAGCTGTTGTAAAAAGACTTTGGTTTGATTTCTTGTAGACTTTGTGTTACAAGTTTGAAAGATTGAATTAGTTTGATTTGTGATTAGGAGTTGAGAAAAGTTGCAAGTCTTTGTGCTTGTAGTAATTCACATATAAAGTGATTCATAGGTGCACCATACTTGCAGACTTTGAGCTAGTATATGTTGCATTTTATTCTTAGATTATCATTCTAAAAGGGTAGATAGGATTTCAGATTCTCAAGTCTTTGTGCTTAGAGATTGTTTTCTCGTCCCGAAGGAGGTGACATAAGTCTTTGTTCTTTCAGGAAACTTCATTTCCTCTCTCAATTTCATTTCAAAGCTGATGTAATAGTTTTCTTAAAGGTTACTTTTTCTTTTCTGTAAAGAGAAAAGAATATAATCTTTCCTAAAATAAGAGGAAAGATTGTTGTCCTACCCATATTAGTTTAAGTTAGTTAGTAGAAAAGGGGGATCCTTCCCTAAATTAGGAGAGTATCATACTTACACACTGTGATTGAAGCCACAATTTTGCATATCCTCAAGGTATACAAAATTTTCAACCAACATATTTGTCAACTTGTTTGCATGCTGCAACATAATTCTATAAAGAGTGGGGTTCATCTTGTTTCAAATCTTCTGGAAAACTGTTCCACCTTTTTGATAAGTACCCCATTACCAATTTCCCTGTAGTTTTAGCTACCTTCTCATATTCCTTGTAGGCTTCTTCTCTAACAGGCATGATCCTATTCTTGTAGCTTGGGCGATAAAGAATCTTGTGCCAAGTTTGGTAAATATCTGCAGGGTTACTAGATTTAGCCCCGAGAGGCAAGGGAGTATGAAATTATCTTTCCTTGTAAGTTCTAAACTGTTGCCCCTAACTAATTTCATTATGAATCCAAGACATAAATGCCCTTAAATGGAGATCTCCAATATACAGTAAGGGATTCCAATCATGATCATCAAACACAACATAATTATGTAGGTATAGTTCACACAACAAATTTTTAACTTCAGGAGGGGAAAACTTGTAGGCTTGGAAAAACTCATGTGGAGTGTCAAAATAAGGGCTCAAACCTAAAATAATCCTTGATAGTTTAAAGGAAATATTTCACTCCTTCAAATGCAGGGCATACACTATTGGAGGAAAACTGCATGCCAGCATTCGAGGTACTAAAGCTACCACATTATCCACCTTTTCCTTCAAGGCAACAATTTTTGCATTCTTTTCTTCAATTTTTGTATTTTTCTTTTTAATCTCATCCTGTAGCTTGCATTTTTCCTTTTTCCATTCCTCTTCTTTTCTTTGCATCTCACTCCATAGTTTCAAAGCTACATCATTCCATGAAAAGGCAGGAGGTTTATCTGTTCCTACCAAAATATTCCTTTGCACCGATTCTTGCTGCTCAAATAACACTAGTTGTAGTGATTCTGGTTATTCATCCTACTCTGGCTGTAGGGGTTCTTGATCCTCATCTTTCTCTTGATTCTCAACCTGTTCTGCAATAAAAGCAAGCTCTGCTAATCTTATATTTGCTTATTCTTCAAAAATATCTTTTTGCTCAACATTTACCTGCCTCATTGGGGCCTCTGTTTCCTCCCTAGATTTTTTTCTAAGCCTAGGGCTTCTCTTTGGAGGCATGTTAGTGGCTGGCCCAACTGGTTTTGATTTATTAGGAGGGTTTTTATCTTTTTCTTTAGTTGCAGGAAGAACAATGTCATCAGCCTTTCGCTTCTTAGGGCTTGGTGTTACTTTTTTGTCATTTTCTTCTTGGCCTTCCCCTTTCTCATTTCTGCCTCTTTCATTTGCGCTTCCTCTCTCCTAAGGGCAGCCCTAGTTTGAATTGGGGTTTTGGGAAGAACATTAACATCAGAGTCTGAGGATGAACTTTCCTCATCTAAATATTCTGACTCAGAAGAACCAATTTCTAAAGCTTGTTCGGCAGCAAGAGGTTTTGAACTAGGGTTTGCACCAAAGGTTGAAGCTCCAAGAGTGGCTTCAACAACCCTCTCTCCCCTGCTAACCCTACAAGGTTGAGGCTGACCTCTAGGACGTACATTTTTTGGTCTAAACTAATCAATGTTTACAAATTCCTCCCATGTCATATCAGACACCTCTTGCAAAGATTTCTCTACTAACAATTTTATTAAACAATGGTGAGAGACATAATTATCCCTACCTTTTTGTGTTTTGGCCGCCATGATTGCAAGGAGGTGATATAGCACATTGGGCACGTTCATTCTTCTTCCATGCCTCATATAGTTTAGGAGCTTGAAATGCACAGAGTGGAGGCATGACTGGCGGACCTCACAAGTAATATACTTGACAATGTGGATGGCTCCTTGTTTCCATGGCTCTGGTAGAGAAGTTCTCTTTGTACCTTGCTTATCTACAATCAATGGAGGGTCACGTGGTTCAGTAAACTTAGCCCTGGTTGACCTTGCATCTCTAGTAGCAGGGTATGGCTCTCCATCAACAGGTAAACCCGTTACCTCTGCAATTCTCTCCTCAGTAGCGATCACCTCTAACCCTTTTACCATTGCCTTCCCTTCAGAGAGTGTCTATGCAAATTCTAGCACAATATCCTCATTGTAGCTATCAAGTTTCAGGAAATAATCCAGCCATCCATAATTCCTGAACTCAGCCAAAGAAACTGCATCCTGCATTACCACATCATGAACCGTGGGTTCATTCCTAAATAGCTGGCCTCCCATTGTTTCAGCTACCTGCAATCAAACAAGCACTTCTGCTAAATTTCCTTTTCCTGCAGTCTCTCTCTGAAAACCCCAATTTCTTCTTCCTGCAATTCTTCTGAAGTGTTGATGCCAATATCATGTAGCTCTCCAATTTACCTTTTTGGGTGACATTTAAGATTATGACTAAGGAAATAAAGAACCATAAATGAAGGGAATCATCAAGAAAAATGGCAGCGGTTCAATGTCCTTTCACACATGTAAGCTATCATTTCACTCATCATTCAAATTGGCTTATTTCAAATTTGTTGACATGGATGACACGTGGACTTGTGAGTTGACACTCCCCCCCAACGTAAATTAGAGCATGTGTCTGCACACGCTAGGTGGTAATTACAATTTGACAAGGTGGGATACAATTATATGTTATGCAAAATATCAACATTAATTTATAGTAACTAAATAAATGCACTAAAGATAATTAAGATATAACAGATTGTCACGCACATACTTGAAAGCATGGAGTATATTTTGCAAGGAATGTGGAGAAAGTACCGATTACCTTTAAAAAGTACAATTGAGCAATCAATGCAGTGGTGATGGAATGAAGTGATGGCAAAGTGAAGTGATGGTGGAGTTATGGAAGAGAGAGAAGCTGGAGATGGATGGGCAGATGAATTTATTGGTGAAGAAGTGGATTCCCACAAAAGTAGAAATCTTTATTATGAAGTGATTGCATGTGTACTTGGATCAGTCAAAAGGAGGGACACTAGGTCCGCTTCCTTCGGTTGTAGGAAGTTCGGAGGTTGGGTGTTGATTAAATTGCTGCATGAATGTTTCCTTGGATGTTGGTTTATGATATAATCTTAGACGGTGGCCATTGACCAAAAGTTTGAATCTAACAGGGTCAATGGTTGTGAGTTGTACAACACCATTGGTGAAGACTTCTACAACTTCATACGGTCCCAACAATTTGGTCTGCAGTTTACCTACATTATCTTGATACCTGGAGTCATAAAGGAGTGCCCAATCACTTGGCTGGAACTTCTTTTCCCTTATGTACTTGTCATGCCATTTGACCCTCTAATTTTGCACTACCTTAGTATGATGCAGGGTTGTCTTTCTCATCTCATCCAAAGCATTCAACTGAATGATTTTGTCCTTTTGTGCCTCAGATATGTCTATCCCAAGATCCAGTGCAGTCCTAAGATTTTTTATGCTCAAACTCAATAGGCATCATAGCTATCTTCCCATATAGTAATTCAAAAGGAGTCAAACCTATGGTTGTCTTCCAGGTGGTCCTATAGGCCTAGACAACTTCTGGCAGCCTATTTTCTCAGTCTTTCCTATGAATGGCCATTTTTTTGGTCAGAGTTGCCTTAATTTCCATGTTGGTCGTCTCAGATTGGCCATTGGCCTGAGGGTGATAGGGGGTAGACTTCATGTGCCTCAAATTATATTCATTGACTAGTGCCATGACAAGGGTTGATGTAAATTGATCCCCTTGATCAGTCACTATCTCCCTTGGGACCCCATAATGAGTGAAGATTTCCTCATAAATAAATTCTACAACCTTATTATCTCTGGCATGCTTCATAGCTTTAACCTCAACCCACTTGGTCACATAGTCAGTGCAAACCAAGATGTAGGATTTTCCATTTGATGGGTAATCAATGGGACCTACAAAATCAAGTCCCCATTTATCAAATGGAGTGATGACTACCTGGGGGTAAAGAGGCATCTCATCAGATTTAGTTGGTTGGCCCATCCTCTGACATCTATCACACATCTTGGTATACTTGCCTGCATCCTTATGAAGTGTGGGCCAATAATATCCTGTATTAAGAATCTTTATTGTTGTCCTCTTGGCTGCAAAATGCCCTCCACAAGGTTCATTGTGGCATGCATGCAGTAGATCATATGTCTCATCTTCCCTTACACATCTCCTCATGACATGGATTGGTCTAGTGTAGAATAAACATCCTGCAATCCATGATAAAGGAAAGGTTTTTTCAATGAGCACCCTTCTCTTTTTTGGAGACAAATGAGGAGGAACTCTCCTTGTGACCAGGTAATTGGCTATATCAGCATACCAAGGTGTGTGCACACTAATTGAAAACAAATTTTCATTAGGGAAAGAGTCATCAATGATTTGAGTGTCCTCTGATGTATTCAATCTAGAGAGAAAGTCTACTACAACATTTGCCTTTCCCGGTTTGTCAACAATGGTGATGTTAAATTCCTACATCAACAACAACCACCTTGCTAGCCTACCTGAAATCAAGGGCTTATTCATGAGATATCTTATTGCTGCATGGTCTATATGAATAAAGATCTGATATCCTATTATGTAGTGCCTGAACTTGTTAAGGGCATAGATGACTTCCAGCATCTCCTTCTCTATCACTGTGTAATTAAATTCAGCCCCTTGTAGGTTTTTGCTAGCAAAGTAGATTGCATTTTCAATTGCTCCTTTTTGTCCCAATACAACTCCTATAGCATAGTCTGATGCATTTGTATGGATATGAAAATGAAGCTCCCAATTAGGGCCTTTGAGTATAGGAGCATGGGTTAAAGTTGCTTTCAAATCAGAGAATGCTTTGTCACAGTCCTCTGTCCATTGGAATTCATCATCTTTAGTTAGAAGATTGTACAGTGGTACTATGATTTTACTGAAATCTTTGATGAAACACCTATAGCATTTTGCATGTCCCAAAAAGCTTCTAACATCTTTTAGCTTTACAGGAATAGGCAGATTGGTAATCACTTCAATCTTGGTTGGGTCTACTTGAATGCCTTTTTGAGAGATGTAGTGGCCAAGGGCTACTCCTTCCTGCATCATCATGAAGAACTTCTCACTGTTCAAGGAAATATTATGGTCTTCACATCTCTGTAAAACCTTCATTAGATTTTCTAATGCTTCTGCAAAATCAGCACCATAGGTAGTAAAATAATCCATATAGATCTCCATGCAATCATGTGAGATGTCTGAAAATATACTAATGACTACCCTTTGAAAATTTGCAGGTGCATTACACAAACCAAATGGAAGTACTAAGTAGGAATAATTCCCCCATGGATAGTTAAAGGTGGTCTTCTCTTGATCCTCAGGTACAATTTGTATCTGATTATAGCCACTAAATCCATCTAGAAAAGAAAAATATTGTTTTCTTGCAAGGGAATCCAGTACTTGGTCTATGAAAGGAAGGGGAAAATGATCCTTTTTGGTGGAAAATTTTAGTTCTTTGTAATCAACACAAACTCTCCATTTAACTCCCTTTTTAGCCACAATTACCAATGGGGACACCCACTAGCTGTCTAAGATAGGGTAGATAAATCCTACATCCAATAATTTATGTAATTCCCCTTTGACAATCTCCCTCAATGTAGGGTTGATTCTCCTTTGTGGCTTCCTTACTAGTGTACAATCATCTTTGATATATATCTTATGAGTAAAAAGCTTGGGATCCAATCCTTTCATGCCATGGTAATCCCATGCAAATGCATGTTGATGGGTCTTAACAATTTTGTCAGGGAAAACTGTTGCTCTTGACTCAACTTGTTGATATTCAGAAGTTTCCCTTCTGACACTTGCACTTGGGTGGTTAACTCAATCATAGTTGTTTCACTAATACTTGGAATTTTTAGTTCATGCGGCAGCAATGTATGAAGCATATCAGTTGCTGCAGGAAGTTCATTTGTAGGAAGAGCAGGCAGGAGTGTCTTCACTGGATCTGCAAAACTAGATTCATGAGTGGATGACTCTTCATGCACCTCACAATGGTTCTAAATTATGTGGGAAAACACTTCATATTCTTCTTGAAGCTGGATGAAAGGACTTCTTCCTAGCATCATGAGTTGTGCCACTGAATTGACTTCCTTGGCCTCTTCTCCAACATGTGGCCATATGGTGTTATCCATATCATGGGATGGTTGAGCAGGAGGGTAGAGAACAAGATTTTTGGTGCTTTTCCCATCAGAAATAGTCAATTCCCCTGACCGACATCCAATGTAAGAATCTATTGTTGCTAACCATGGTCTTCCTAGAATAATGGGATACCCACCTAGTGTAGCTTCAGGAGAAAGGATTATGAAATCTATTGGGTACTCCCAAGAGTCTAGAGTTACCACAAGGTCTTCTACTATACTATCTGGTTTGACAGTGGAACTATCAGCAAGTTGCATGACAGTAGGAGTAGGTCTCATGTTTGCAACATTTAGTTACTATAGGATATCCTTAGTCATCACATTTATTACTACTCCCAAATCAATTAGAGCATTCTTTATTTGGATTCCATTTATGGCAACTCCTACCACAGGACTACTTGGGTCAGTGTACTTAGGAACAATAACTTTCCCAAGCATGATATCTGCTAACTGTCCCACCACATGAACGGTAGTGGGGTCTTTCTTTTTTCTCCTTGGATTTTTGAGGTATGCTTCCTTGATTGCTTTGCCATATATGGGGACATCTTTTATGGCCTGAAACAAAGGTATCTTAACACATATGTGTTTCAACTGATCCAAAATATCAAAGGTTGTGTCCTCCTTCTCTTCCTTTTGTTTAACAACTTCTAACCTTTGAGGAAATGGTGGATCTTGATCAGTCTATTGAACTGGTTCAGAATTTTTAGGCACACTTGGCTGAATGGGGACATTCTGATGCTCCTCTTCTTCCACAGGAAGCTCGGTGATGATAGGAGTGGAAGGAGCTAGAAAAATGGTTCTTGAACACAGATGGATGTCACTCACACTCCTAGCATATGTAGGGAATTGATTAGGATCTGTAGAGTAGACTGGCTGCTATTGTGGTTTGTTATTTGGGTTAGGTGTGGGCTGAGCTAGTAACTGAGTAGGTCTAGGTGTGCTTGAACTTGAGCTAGTAGGAGGAAGAATTATGGCAGGCTGCTGAGGCTGTGGAGGTGGCTACATGTAGCTAGTTGTCTGGTTTGACCATTGTTGTCCTCCCCTCCATTGGGATATCTACTGCTAGTTTCCTAGTGGTGGCTGCCAATTCCCTTGGAACTGCTACCAATTCCCCTGAGATTGTTTCCACTAGGGTGGAGAGTTTTGGTGATTGGACTAGGTATTTGGAGGGTTGTTTCAAGGCTAAGGTGGATATCCTCCATAGTTGGATGGATCTAGGGGTTTCCATTGGTTACTAGATGTATAAAAATTAAAATAAGGCCCAATAAAAGATAATGGATCTAGTGGCATACCTTGTCTTGGGGCCCATGGTCTCCTTTGTACAATATAGTAGACTTGATCATCATCAACCTAGATTGGCTTGCACTCAAGTGAGATTTTCTTGCTGTCAATGTTAGCTACCATTTTGCATCTGCAGTCCTTCTTCTTTTGTCTGCAATGAGGGCAATATTCTGCCAACATTTCCTCTACCTCCTCATGTTTCTTCTTTGCTTGAAGTGTATCCAGCTAAGTAGCCAGATTGTTTATGATGTCTTGTTTGAAATTTGCCAACAAGTGAGTAATCTCCATCCTTGAAACTCCATTGGTGGATGATTTACCCATAGAGGATTGGTGACCTCTTCCTTTCTTTAAAGCTTCCCTGGAATAGTTCTAACATATCTTCTTAATATCATCCCAAAGAAATTGGGTGATATCTCCTCCTCCCATCAGGTCCAAAGCATCAATGCAGCTGTCATTGGTCCCTCTAAGGAAGAGCAACTTTTGAGACTCTTCATTGATTTTATGATGTGGATATTTCTGTAGGAAAAACAAAAACCTTGAAATGTAATCCTCCAAACTCTCATCTTCCTTTTGTTGCATCCTAAAGATGTCATCTCCTCTCATATCACTGCCCCTACAATATTCTTTGTACTTCTCAAAAAATTATGTTTTCATATCCTCCCAAGTCTCTACAATATTCCTACCTAAACTCATAAACCATCTTAATGCAGCTTCTTTCAAGGTGGTAGGAAACAACTTAAGCCTATGAGCATCAATGGTATAGCCATAGCTTCTACAAAGGATGTCAAACTCAAACAAGGTGTCAGGGTCTTCTATGACAAGCCCACAGAACTTAGGAAGGACTGAAGCAGGGATGCTTTTGAGGTTATCAACCTCATTCTGATGAGTGATAGGAAATGGAAAAGATGGTTGGTTGGGTTTGTTTCTATTTGCATCATCCATGCCTGCTTGATGGAGTTCCAAAGCAAATGGATTTTCAATCAAATTTTGGTCTTCAGAGGAAGTGTCAGAATTGGCCAGATTGGGAAATACATCAGCAAAAGGTTGTGCCTCTTCTTCTTCTTTGTCTCTTGGAAGATTTTGATGCTCAACTATCTGAAATGGATCAGGTTCATTAGGAAGGAATCTCCCATGAGCATCTCTCCTCCTTCCTCTATGCATGCGGTATCAACTTAGTATCAACCAACTCACATAAAGAATTGGTAAAATAATAATAGGTCATCACTTTCCTAAATGAAAGGTATGCTAAGAACAAACTTCATAAATACTACAAGAAGAAAGAAACTATCAATTACCCCAAAGAACTTCCTAGTTTGACACCTTCCCCAGCAATGGTGCCAAAAATGTTGGCCTCCTCTAATGGTTTAATAACTAAGCCCTTAGAGCTATGACTTAGAGATTGGACATCTGCACTAAATATCTATCTTACTCATCATGAAGGTGCATTTCATTGTCAACCCAGGGACGTAAACTTGAAATGGGTCAGCATTGTATGTGCACTAGGACTCTATTGCAGTCATCCATAAACTAGGAAAGAAACAATACTGGAAATGAAATGTTGGAAAGAAATCAACTTAAACATTGAGCATAAATCAACATCTGCACTAAGCATCAATAACTGGATTGAAAATGAAAGATAGAAATGAAAATCTCAGCAAACACACAGGAAACTACTATGTCTACCTTCGCTACAGGAATAGTCACAAAAAAAAATTTCAGTGGCTGTAGGAACAGACAGTTGCTGAAATTGAAACTATTCGCTAAACAAAAAAAAAATTTAAACTAAATAGGTGGAATCCTCACCAAGTGGGCCCCCTTGAGTGAGTCCCCCTTAAGCTAAATCAAATGCAGCAACTCAGAATATCATATTATTTCTTGAAAACATGATTACAACATCTCAGCGATATGATTGTATTACTAAAACTAGAAAATGCAAGTACAATCTCAGAACATTCAACCTTATGAAAATGGGCATCTGACCATTATTTATAGAGAGAAAAATGACTGATTAACCTTAACTACCTAGGCAGTCAACTCCATCAAAATAGGAGGATTCCACTCATTGAAAGCATAGAAAAAGATGGAGGAAGTTATGCATGTGCCAAATTTTGTCAAAGCAGACTTGCTCCAATGAGAATCTAGCACAACACACTCCCTAGATTTGCTCAAAAAACAAATATGACCATTAAAAAGGTAGTTACAATCTTTTATTCGAACTAGGAATTTCCCTCCATTGGGAGTTTTCCCTCCTTTGACCTCTTAATGATCATCTTCTTGACTTTCTTGGCAACCAACCAACTAGCAGGAGTTTCTTCCACTTGGAAAGCTTCGTTAACATTAGCATCTTAGTGTAAACCTACATAATGACATTAGCATGCACAAAAAATTGCATATCTATAATTACCTTAAAGTGTCATCCATTAAACCACATGTAAAATTAACATAGATAACTCACATAGCATGTTAATGTCATTAAAAGTCACAAGGATAAACTTATGCCCAAGGTTTATGGTTTTAAGGAAATAATAGGGAAAATGTCAACAACCAAGTGCCAAATTCTATGGTAACAGCAACATAATTGAGCTATTAATTGGACTCATCACCTCCACCCAGGAATATTATTGAATTACAAAGATTACAAGGGAAAATTCAGGTGATTCATAGATTTATATCTCAATTGGTTGATCGTACCCTTCCTTTCACTCATCTGTTGAAGAAAGATGTTTGCTTCAAATGGGATGAAGAGTGCTAGAAAGCTTTTGAGTCAATCAAAGCCTATTTGGCCAATCCTCCTATATTGATGTCGACTATGCAAGATAGACCCTTTTTCCTTTACCTCGCAGTGTCACCGTATGCCTTGGCGGCCTTGCTAGCTCAGTATGATGATGTCGGGAAAGAGAGAGCAGTCTACTACAGTAGCCGCATCCTAGTTGATTATGAAACTTGTTATTCCTCCATGGAGAAACAATGTCTCACTCTTGTATTTGCTACACAAAAGTTAAGGCATTATCTTCTCTATGCTGAAACACATGTCATTGTGAAGACTGGCCTTTTAAAGCATTTGTTCTCTAGTACGGACCTTGCTGGGAGGTTAGTGAAATGGGTTATGCTACTTTTTGAGTTTGATCTAAAATTCATTACTCAGAAGTCAATAAAGGGTCAAGCTATTGCCAATCAATTGGCAGATGCTCCCTCATCTCGCTCCTTACCAGGTCTAGACTTATTCCTTGATGAGAACATTTATATGATTAATTATGACCTTGAATGGAAGATGTATTTTTATGGATCAAGGTGTCAGACTGGCTCCAAAGCGGGTGTGGTCTTAATATCCCCTGAAGGTAAATCGATCCCTCTATCCTTTTGATTAGATTTTCCTTGCACCAATAACATCGCTGAGTATGAGGCTCCCATTGCTAGCTTGCATGCCACGATTGCGCTAAAGGTAAAACATCTATGTATATTGGGTGATTTTGAACTTATTGTGAATCAAATTACGGGAACCTATCAAGCTAAACAAAGTAAGTTGTCCTGATATCGAGACCTTGCTTTGTCCTTTCTTAATTGGTTCTCTTCTTTCACGATAGGCAGTATCCCTAGGAGGGAAAATAGACACGTTGATGCCATAGCAAGCGTTGCTTCCTTGGTACCTTCGGAGGAAGATACGAAAGAATACCACTTCGTGGTTCAGGTCCTACAAACCCCAGCAGTTTCTGATCAACCTAAATCCGATATCCTTGTGTGTTCTCACGTAGACTCGAGAGAATGGTTCTCTAACATCTATAATTACCTAAAGACTGGAAAATTTCTCGATGACGTGACAAAGAACGATCACACTCATATACAAAAGCTTTCAGCCCATTATGTTATTTTTTCTGATGTTCTCCATTGGAAATATTATAATGGCGTGCTTTTCCTATGTCTCACTAACGCAGAGATACCCTTTCCCTTAAGGAAGCCTATTCAAGCTCTGGGGGTGAAAATTTTGGTGGTAGATCCTTGGTGAGAAAATTGGTCACATGGGGTATTTTTGGCAAACGATGGAGCAAGATTCCTTTGATTTTGTTAATAAATGCCTGCAATTTCAATAGCACGGTCATCTTATTCACGCACCCATACAAGAATTACATAATCAGACCTCTCCTTAGCCATTCGCAAAATAGGGAATGGATATTATTGGAAAAATATCACCTCATTCTTCTAAAGGAAATACCTTTATCCTCACTACTACAGATTAATTCATGAAGTGGGTCGAAGTTGTTCCACTTCGATCCATGAACGTTGAGGCTATCTATAGTTTTCTTCTGAACAATATTATTTCCCATTTTGGATTGGCTGCTACACTTGTCTCTGACAATGGTACACCATTCAAGAATAAGGAAGTAAAGCAGTTCTTAGAGAAATTTCACATTCAACATAGATTTTCTACACCATACTATCCACAATCTAATGGTCAAGCAGAAGCATCTAACAAGTCTCTTGAGCTCATTCTTCGTAAAACAATTAATAGACACGGTAAGGATTGGAATATTTAGTTAACATATGCTTTTTTGGGCCTATCGCACGAGTGTTTGTATGATGATGGGAACAACACCTTACAACCTCGTATATGGTGCCAAAGCTATCATGCCTTTGGAGTTGGAAATTTCATCTCTACGGGTTTCCCTTAAAGAGTTAATTAATAATGAAACTTACCAAGCTAATCATTTGCATCAGCTAGAGATACTCAATGAACGTTGGTTACAGGCCCTCGACCATCTTAAAGCTTATCAATGATCATTATCAAGACAGTATAATCAAAGTGTGCTTCCTAGGACCTTTAAGCTGGGAGATCTGGGTCTCTATGAGAATCAAAGAAATGTAAATGCGTCGCTTGATCAGAGAGTGAAATTTAATCCTAATTGGTTAGGCCCTTACATTGTCATCTTTGTGTATGGTTCAGGTGCCGATGGATTACCGTCTATGGATGAAACACCTCTAAAAGAGCCTGTTAATGTGATGCATCTTCGTCGATACTATGTGTAGTATCCAACGTATCACATGTCGGGTGTTCTCCCTTTAAGGGTAGTAACGATGCATATGCTGACATTATTCATCAACACATTATGAATTTTTTTTTGTTATGATGTAACCATATATTTGTGTGTGTGTGAACAGTGTGCATACATGTGTCTTGCTATGTTGTGTATCCATGCATCACATTACATCTTTTATGGCAATTAGATCATTGTATTTAATTAACATACATCTATGTGTGTTCATTCAATCATGTTACCATCTAATGCAAACATACATCCATGAAAGTATATGATATCCATTGCATCAACATACATGAAAATAAACATCATACACATCAAAATACACAATTCCATGATGTTGAAACCAGTATATATATATATATATATATATATATCAAGTGTCATGTACATGTATTGGGCCACTACTGTCAAAATAAGTGGCTACTGAATATATGTCTATACAAATGATCAACAAAAAATGTATATCTCTAATTATAAAACTGATGTACAAAATCAGGAGCCCCTATGGTTGCGGCGCGTGGCTCCCCGAGCCCTTTGGATCTAGTTGCTGCTATTGTGGTCTAGGGAGAGGCTGCACAGTGGTCATGGACTTGGATTGATGGGAGTTCCATGCAGAGAGAGCTACCCACATCCCCCTTAATCTCTCCCTACAGGGAGCATATTGTGAATCGTGCCTATGTCAGCTCCTGCTACAACTATTGAACATCTGTCGATATCATAGTTGTCAGCTTCCTGTTGAGGTCATCGAGGTGGCTCTGAAGGGTGTCACATTCCTACTCAATGGCGTTGGCCCAAGTCACTGCCATGTCTTACTCATCAAGCGTCATCTGCATCTCCCCCGACAGTTGGTCGTGTTGCCCTCAAACAGTGGCCACCTCTATAGTGAGTTGTACAATCTCTGCTCCCCACTCCTCATAAGCAATCCTCAAGCGTGCTACCGACTCAAAGATGTGGGCATGTCTCCCCATGGACGCTGGTCGGTAAGCCTCGAGGACCGTCCCCTGAATAGGAACGTCAGGGGACACCTTTGATATGCACTGAGCCATCAGCCCAGTGCATCCCTATACATCCTCTGCAATCACAAAAAGAAAGAGAGAAGTTAGTATCACATGGCATATATGTATAATCATAAACAAAAAGATTGAAAGTACTGAAATATAAACAACATGCTTGGTATACCTGGGTCCCCTGGCTGACATGTGGGGTTAGGGCGAGGAGCGACACTGAGACCCACACTGTCGGCATCGGTAGCCGCTCCCAGTGACGCCAAGGTTGTCGTCATTGTAGTAGTAGGTGTAGGTGGCGTTCACGAGATGGGGGTAGTTGGTGGGGGGTCTGACCTCCGCCGCCTCGGCCTCTACGACGCTGCCTCCTCCTCCTGTAGTCTCTCCTCCTTGTCGGATTGTTTCCACCCTCTTTGTATGTCCTATGGAGGTGGAGGTGGAACATCCCCCTATGGGCCTAGATCCCCTCTAGGGGCACTCTCACCAAACACAAGAGGAGGATGGTGCCTATCCCACCACCCTCTAAAGTCTGCAGCGATCCCGATATTATCTGTCGACACTATGGGTAGCAAATCTTGATCGGGATCATCATCATCTGAGGGGATGGGATTGATGATGGTGGGGTGGGGGCAATCCTTGGGTCTAGCCGCACTCCTATATGCCCTAATATATGTGGGCACATTTGGAGGAATCATCTGTACACGGCCATGTTGTCGCATGACCTGACTCCAGTGGTATGGTACAATGACGTGATTGTGGTGACCTACTAGAAAATGGTCTCACTGTAGATTCCTCAGGTACCTGCCATCATCTACCCATTTAAAAAATCGATAGGGTCTCCATTTGACCTTGTTCGCAACAAGAGTATCAAATTGTAATCGCTAAAACTATAATTCTCCGTACCTCCACTGCCTTGTCATATCATACCAGTAGGCCATAGGGACACGATATGGTCGTCACTAGGGAAAACTGACCAGCCACATGCACATGATTTGGACAAAGGCCCACACCTACAAAACTGTGCATGTTGTGAGGCTATAGTACTCATAATGGACGTACCACCCTAGCTCCTGGTATAGGTGCTCTAACATACTGCACCCCCAAGCAAAAACTGCCCTATGCTCTACCATCTCCCTAATGGTGTGGATGAGGCCCCCGTGCAGGTGTGAGCCTCGCTTGTCTATCGTGATCCAAAATGCAATGGTCACGACCATCACTTCGCGCAACAGCAGTGTAGTGGTACGTGCTTGGTCATACCAGTGCGTATAAATGTGGCACGTGTCGTTGTTGTCGTTCGTCCGCCCTGAGCAGTAAAGGACTCCCTCTATTCGCTCCCGTGCTGATCAAAGGTCGTCGATGGCCACACACTGTCCACGGATGGGTAGTCTGAGGATCTGATATACATCCTCTAGTGTAATTGTCATCTCTCCAATCGGCAACTGAAAAGATGATGTGGTGGCATCCCACCACTCCATCAGTGTCGTAAGCATCTGCTCCTGGTAGCGCATCTCTAGCATGGTGAATACATGCCAGATACCGACTTGCTCGAGGCGAGTGACCTCATCATTAGTGAGGCAGTCCCTCTACTCACGAACTAGTCAGTAAGCCCGCTATCACATCCCTTACATTGAGACTATATGTTTGGTTATGTGGTTCGAATGCAATTTTAGTTGCAAAAAATTGATTTCATATGATTATGACATTGAGAATGTAATAGTTGTTCCTTTTGTCGTAACTGTAATATTAACAAACTCTTTATTTTGCAAATGAATTTATAGTTCACATGAAGTTGAAAGAGATCATGAGATTAAATTTAAATGCATATTATTTAGCCATTGAGAATGATCTAACCATAATCCTTGTCAGTGGATGCAGGATTGTTCATGCCACGAGAGAAAGGGAAATATCATCAGGGAGAGGACGTGGTTAACAGTGGATCAATTTTATCATCAAACCTTGACTCGGTGTAAGACAGTGTATCAAAGTAGTAACTTGGTCAAAAGTAATTATTGTTATGCAAGTCAATTTTAAATATTTATATATAAATATCATTAATCACCTTTTAAGGAGATTTCAAAAGGTTTATAAATATTAAATTAAAATAATTGATATAAATAAAATATTAAATAATAATATCCTCTTGAGAGTTGAGAGGAATAATTCTTGATATATATAAATATATTTTTTTGCAATGGCTAATTAATATTAAATTAATGATGTTGGATATAAGCCTTAGACCACTGATCAATTATAAAATTATTTGAAAGGCCATCGATCAAATATGAAAAAATATATGAAATAGCTTTTGAACCAGGAAAAATTAAATGATTAAAGGGAGTTGTCAGGGAAAATATTCTCGTCATTTGTTTCTTCAAATTCTCTGGAGGGAAACGGCCAAGAAGAATCCTGGCAGTCGCGGGCTTTACAAATCTTGGAGAGAGGTTTCTTTGGGGAATTGCTACACACGCCAATGCACTCTATTTTTGGGAGCTTTTTTGCGAACACCATCGGCTTTCATGGGGATTATAGTTGTTTATTTCTTGACGAATATCATCTAGTTCCAACCTCATAATCTTTTCTTTTCTTTTACTGCTTTTAATCTAGATGACACTCTGCATCCACCTTTGGCTATTTTGTGAATCTCACTCTTTCCTAAGTCACACTCCTTCTGGTTGGGCATCGAAATTAACTCACTCTTTTAAGTCGTACTTCTCCATCGTATTTACTCTGGTCATTTTACCTTAAATATGTACTTGGTGGCAATCTTGGCTTATCATTGTCGGGCATAGGAGAAACTCGAAGTTGAGGTCTGGACTTCAACGCCATTTGCAGAGAGATTCTATGCAGAGCCTCAACGGGTTTCAGATTCACTCCATCAGGCATGTAATTAAGTTTCATAAATTTCCTAACCTTGCAATGAAAGTTTGTTCTTTGATTTGAAAAGTTATATGATTAGGAAGTAAATTAAATATCTTCATCATTCAGTTGGAAGTTGACTGGAATTGGTTTTAGACGGAGCTTAAATAAATTGTAAAGTATAAAGATTAGTCTTACATCAAAATACCCTATTCTTCCTTCATGGAAATGTATTTTAGTCAGGTTGTCGTCTAGCTTGATTCTCTACTCTATACCTTCATGCTTGAGTTGAAAATCTATCCATCTCAATAGTCTGTCTTTAAATTCATCTGAGATAATATATATATATATATATATATATATAAATTCCCTTCTAAAACTCCTGCAACCTTTACAATTAAATCATCTGAATGGCCCATGTCCAAACATTATGGCCAGACGAAGGAAAGAGTGATTAGAGCCTTATATTCCTTATTCTTCTTAGTAAATCTAAATAGAAAACTTCTTGGGAAACAAGTCTATTCCTTACCTCATAATGAATCTAAGGAAACCAAATTCCCTTAAGATGTGAATTGATAATGAACTAGCTTCCTCTCCTTTATTATCTAATATAAAATGCTAAATCTGGAATCTAGAAGAAAGTTTTGGAAAACATGTCTTGAAATATAAAACTTGGGACCAATTTATGAAGTTGAATGATTAGGTCTGAAAGACCATTTAATTGAATATGTCGTTCAGTTCATAAAAGCTCAATGATAACACATTTTGTTTAGAGAAGGCAATTAGTCTTAAAAGAAGTGATAGCTGTGGAGTTGAGACTCTCTCTCTTTCTCTTTATAAATAGATGCCTAGTGATATTAACTTAACCTTAAATGAGAGAAATTTTTTGAAATTGGGTTCAATGGTTATCTAAAGAACTTGATCTATCTGGTTAAATCAAATTCTCTCCTCTCTAATTAGAAGTTGGTTTATTACATATTATTGCTCACTGAGTCTTTTATGGGATAAATATGAGAGACTTGAAAATCCTTTATGCCAATGAATCTCCTTTAGTATGTATGAAACTTGATGGTTAAATTATAACCTCAAACTAAGAAGAAATGGTAATTAAATTGCTATTATAAAATTATAACTTGATCTGAGAGTTATCATGTCGAGCAAGGGTGAGAATGTTGATGGCACAGGAGTGCCAGAGATATCAACATAGAAGTGCCAGAGATATCGGCACAGGAGTGCCAGTAATATTAAAATCCTTGGCCAAGGTACGATGCTAGCTACAACATCTGTCAGCTATCAAGTACCAGATATACCACTGATCAGAGTGACCTTTCTAGTTGGGAGGTACCCTTAGTAAGGTCGATCAGGAGGTATAGGTCCTTGACACTGGGCTCAGAGGCATGATGATAATTTGATCCATGTTGATTACCCTCGTGAAGGGCAGGTTCTTCAGTTGAAGAAACTCGGGAGACCAGTAGGTCTTGGTTGGGCGGTAAAGCCCCTGACGATAATTCTCTTTCCCTCATTGATAAAGAAGCCCAAGTATAATTGTATGAAGATGATGTCAAATGTATTTCTTCCTCACTCGTAAATCCAAGTACATGCAATGCTATTTAAAGTTTACTTTCATTTATGCCATGAATGTTATTCTTTTATGTTAATGTACATCGCAATATTATATAGTTAATTAGTGAGATAGTTACTTGATTCATACAACTGAAATGAAAGATTTGAAATTAGTTAATGAAAATAAAGAAGTTATTTCTTTCCTTAGTTAATTAATTGGTTGAATGGAAAACCTAGATGGAATAGTTAGTTATTGCCAGATGAAAGTTGGCAGTTAGTTTACCATTTCTTAAACCATAGAATGATAGCTATTACATTTGTTTCTTAGTTGTAGTAATTGTTCGTTACTTTCTGGAAGCAAAGAAAAGTAGTTATTATCTTTCTGAGATTCTCTGTTATATGTTTACAGTTAATCGTTTATCTTTCAGCTAGAAATAGAAGTTTAAAAGTTAGTTGATAAGTTGAATGAGGTAACGTCATCGGGAATGATTTTATTTTCCTTCTAATTGCAAAGGAAACCCTAGTTTAACAGTTATTTAGTTATTGATCTTTTGTGAAATGGTTGGTAAAAACCGTTAGTTGCTTTAGATTAGCTGAACCTGAAAAGTTAGAAGCTAGTTGGGAATATTTGACTCGGTTGAAATCGTTTTGGAAACCCTAGAATGGAAACAAGTTGGTTGTTTTTCGGATGAAACTGGTAGTTGGTTAACATTTTTAAACTATAGAATAGGTGAGTGTTACACCCGCCCACCAAGATGCTCGTGAATCTCAGGATACTCCTGCAAAAGTGGAAAAGAAAACTGTGTCAGAACATGGAATTTCATATTGAAAGAAAAAAATCTACTAAGACTTGTGTGCACTGCGTAGACGTCTACGCGTTGCACATATGTCCCTGTCTGCCATTGACGCCTTGAGGACGCTAGCATAGGACTGAGACTCCTACGCAAAACCTAAACGTGAGTGCACATTTTGGATGGAAGCACCCAAAATGAATGATTGTGTAGCTTGACAAGGAAAAAATAGCTTAAAATGTGCTTAAATCCATGAAAAAATGAGGTTTAGAGGCCTACCTGGTCCACCTCACGAGCCTCAGCTATGTCGTCACATAGCTGCTTGAATCTAGGCGCCTTGTACTCCCTCCTGCTCGGCATTTTGCTGACTTTTCTCTCACAAAATTCAACAATTTTCTCATAGTGAATAGTGAAAATGACCCTTCTAGGGGCCCACCTAGGTATATATAGGCCCCCCAGGGCCCATTTTTCCTAGAGTTCGTGGCTCCCCGGTTTATCCTAAATTTTCCCCACCTAGCTAGGGGAAAAATTAGGAGGGGTCATATAGTCACCTCTTGATCATTATTTTCTTCCAAATCAATTACCTTTTCTTGATCATTCTTCTCGTCGCGGTAGCTTCTTTCGATTTTCGAAACTGACCTAAAATTTGAGTTTTGCAGGTTAAAGTTTTGTGTGATTTTTCACAACCGCTGTATCATTGTGTGTTGAGCTTGGTTTCTGGGGGCACCTTCGGTACTGGTTAGCTCGACTTTGGTGACCTCTAAGGTCCCTTTTTTTCTTGGCACATAAATCCGTAAAATTCAAAATTAGGTGAAATTTTTTCTTCTCTACTTTAGTGTGGCTGATTTTTCCCAAAATCAAGCCCACTAAAGTGGGGGCAAAATGTAATGTTGCAGAATTGCACCTAGGGGCAATTCCACATTTTTGCACTTTTACCTAGCATTTATGACACCTTAGAACATTAATGGAAAAAATCCCATGAGTTAGAATTTCGTGATTCTGACCCCATGTGGACCAATGGTGGAGCAACAGAAGCCTAATGACACGTTTCTCAAAAATCTAGGCCTTGGACGATTGCGCGGTGCACGAACGTCTGCGCACACACTAGCGTCCTGGTGGTTTTTCGAGTTTGAAATGGGGAATCTTGAATCTTGACTCTCTCGACATGTGTCCTAGCAGTCAGACTTCAGATGAAATGACTCTTTTCCACTCTTACATGCAACAAAAATCCCTCTTTAGCTCTCATTTGAGGGTTCAAACCATTCAACCGGCTCTCTCTACATTTTTCCATCCTTGAGTTCTCTTCATTCTTGATAGCAACAATCTCACAAGCGAAGTCATGTCAGACTAAGGTCCTTCCAATAGTTATAGCTCTCAAGCAAGCACTCAACGGTACGTCTGTGCGCTCTGAAGAGGGTCTAGGCCTGTGGGTAACGCTCTCTCTCACTCCTTTCTCCTTACTTGTTTATTTGCTACTTAGTGGTGCGGGTTCTACTCCCAAAGTGGGTTTTGCTTTCACCACACGCTTTGTCCTTTTCATTTACACTCCTTTCCAACTTAGTTGTCTGTGGAGGTGGGAACACCAAAACGGGGGTCTAACTAAGGCAGACCCCTATACAGCCCCAACCTTTTCCCCTCGTTCTTTTGTGTATAGGTTACAAAGAAAAGCTTGGAGTGAAGACTCGGTCATCCAGTTGAAGGTAAGTTTTCTCCAAGTTCTCCTTGTGATTCATTCTAAGTTTTTGTTATCTATTCAATCATTTTGTCTGGTAGACCTTAGGTCCGAGCAAAGAAGTGAAACCTTGTTTTTCCTGCATAAGCTCCTGAGCTTTCTGTTGCTTAGGAATCCAACGCGCCATTTGGACGCCAGCGCGATGAACGACTCCACGCTTCTATCCTTTGGCCGAGAGTTCCACTGTCTGAGGCAAAAAACTAGAAGCTTCACTATCTTGGGATTCAAAGTGGTCTTCCTTGAGATATAACATTGAGCACATTTCTTTATCATTTCTCTGATCTGCTTATGCTAAGGTGGATAAGGGAAGTTCGTTCCCTCGTGATCTCTTGAGAACAAAGAGACTCATGTGCAGCGAATCCCTCTTATCTCACATTATCAATTTGTGATGCGAAGAGAGCTAGCGATATGAAGGAAATAGTAGTGCAGCGCTCATTGCTAAAACAAAGCCGGTGAGGGAAATTCAATTTGTGATGCACTTGAGGCTAGTGATGGGAAATCACTTAAGTGATACATTTTGCACACATGCTCAAAGTGGTTTTAAAATGGGGGTCGTGCCTAGGTAAAGTAAGGTTATGTGATTTAGAACATTTAGACTTAGGGAAAAACATTAGACTCAGGTGAAAATATTTCAAGACCCGCAAACATAAAATTTAGGACAAATATTTGAATGGGGGGTGACTGATAGGCCAAGGATGAAGGGGCCAGTCAAAACATGACCTCGACATACATAAGTTATAACTAAATGACCGAGAACTAGCTATAGAGAGTCAACAGAGGAATATAACAAAAGTGTCTTCCAAGACTAGGGGATTTAGGGTTTAAGCATATGAAGGTTTTGGAAACCCTAA
This sequence comes from Sequoia sempervirens, assembly GCA_007258455.2. NCBI lineage: Eukaryota > Viridiplantae > Streptophyta > Pinopsida > Cupressales > Cupressaceae > Sequoia > Sequoia sempervirens. The sequence continues at coordinate 924,291,340 of VDFB02281492.1, forward strand.
CTTTCAAATTCAGAACCCTAAATTGGATACAACTGAAAGATTTAGGAACCCTTAAGAACCCAAATTCATCAAATAAACATGGATTTCAATAGGATGCACACATAGGATCTCTTTGATCGGATATAAATGATGTGCATCCAAGGGTGGCATAAAGTATGTCAACATTTTGGCAATTTTTGTGGGATGATTGCCTGCTAATCATAGAATCCAAGGGCCTCAGTCCATTGGGCACAAAGTCATGAAAGGGGTTAAAAAAACTAGGCCTCCCAAGGGAAAAAAAAACAAAAAACATGTACAGGCCTTCACTTGGAAGAAATCATAGAAACTAGGAACATACATTCCCTTAAGGAGAATGTAGGGTGTGCAAAGCACTTCAAGGAAAGCAAAAAATTTACAATATGTACATGAAACTAACAAAAATCAAAAGAAAGGAATTTCCCTCTGTCATAGATGAACCTTTTGAAGGAGTTGATCTCCCTCAAACCATAGTTGCAGACCTCACCCAACTACAACCACTAAAAACTACTGTCAACATGCATGGAACTGCACAAGATGCCTACAAAGTGAAGGATCACTTCACTGTAAAATTTTCCATTGTAGGGGAACCATATGATGCAAGTGTCATATTCATCTAACATTGGTGCCTTAGGTGAACATACAGTAGTAGGGGTGAACTTTTTTGAAGATAGGCCAACATCTAAGAGAAAACCTTTTGTAGAGGGAAAAGAACTCACCTTACAAAAGGATAGGTCAAAGTCATCACCACTGACCTCCTAAATGCATGAACTGAAACAAAAAGAGAATGTTTCCAGCTCACATGGTGATGCAAAATATGTCAAATCTAATTTCTGATCTGCACAAAGAAACTCTTCTTCATGCATCTCAAAAGAAATTTTTTGAAGCTCAGACATACTATCAAACTGAGCACCAGGGGCATCACTCTCCAAACAAATGTGTGGCTGCTCAATGGTGGATTTTTCAATGTGTTGGCTCCATGTGAAGCACTCTAACTCTATCACATTATCCCTAATGTCAAAGGTCACATCTTCATCTTGAATAGAGACCTCATATTCAATTTTACTACATTCAAGGACAACAAAAAACCAAAAAACCTCATGATTACTTGTATTGATGCACACTTCATCAACACATACCTAAGATTTTTGAGACATTGGGTGAAGAAATGAATTCTTCAAGTTGTCTCTCTATTTTCATTCCTTCTTGGCAACTAGCTGCAATAGAAATAGACTCCTGGCATGTAATTTCTACCACATCCTCTGTTATTTCCTCACTCTTATCTTGTTTCCCACAAAGATCCTCTCTTGAGGGTGAAGGATTGACATCCAATCTCAAACAAAAAGCTTCTAAATCATCCCAAAAGAGGTCCTCCACCTCAGAACTGTAGACCTCATTAGCTATGGGAGTTTCCTCCACTATAACAGAGGTTAAACATTTCCGATGTTGCTGCTCCAAAATTGTGGAGTTGTCTTCATCCACCAAGCCGAGACCAAGCTACTCAAATTCTTCAGTCGATGTAGGTATATGTGATCTATCCTCAACTTCAATAAAACAAGGAAGGACATCAAATTAGAGGATTGATTCCTTTGTTGTATCAATTTTCTTTACCTGTTTAGTGTTTTGTTGCTACAACACTGTTTCATTTTCAATGTTTTCTTGCAACAAACCAAGACACTCATTATCTTGAGCACATGAAGGCTCCACAAAAATAGAAAGCTCTTCACTCCTAACCTGAAACTACTCCTTCCTCTATTCTTTTGACCAACTAGGATCCCATACCATAGGTCCACCCTTAAAGAGTGAAACAGGAAAAGAGGGAGAAAAATGGTCAGAAGGGCATTGAAACTCTTGTTAAAGCTCTGGAAGAGGTTGTTCAATAGGAGTAAAAGGTTGAGCCTCCTCAAGGATTGGTTCCTGTGAGGAATGAGGGCTCTTAAAACTTAGGATCTCCAACATAGAAGATTTGCTTGATGGCACAAGAGGTTGTATTGGAGTTTAAAGGGGTTGAGTAGGATTCTTGAAATGAAACTTTTTGTGCTTGCAAACCTCTTGCATGATAGGTTGCTCTAAAAAAAAGGAGGGATAATGGGGGTTTCAAGAGGCTTGTTAGGGCTCTTGAAACTTGGTAATTTATGATTTCTTACCTTCTCCTTAGCAAGTTGTTCTAGAAATGGTGGAGGTGCTTGTTTGAAACTAGGCACACAAGGGGCTTCCTGAGTCTCGGGCACTTGTGCTAGAGCAAGGGAAAGTCTAATTTTTTATTTCCTAACAATAAGATCTCTTGTTGGACACTCTTCTTGTTTCTTTCTTTGTGCCTCCATCTGCTACTCATACCTCCATTGAGCTTCACTATTTTGTTGTTGTGAATAATGAGCTTGATGGACAAACTCATCAAGTTGTGGGAAATAACCTTCTTGCTACCCTTGATAGGCTTGATTAGCCCATTCTTCATGTTGTAGGTCAAGCTCTTGTTGTCTACTAATATCCTCAAGCCATCTATTGAAATCAAGCAAAATGCTTGTGACTTCACCTATACTTAAATTATCAAAAAAATTGGGTTGAGTAGGAGAGAAACAAGGTTTATTTTTAAAGTGATGAGTCTCTTGGGTTTTTTGATATGAATGTGTAGGCGCCCAAGAAGACTTAGCAGGGTGGGGTGGGTGGTATGCATTTTGTGAAGGTTGAAAACCCATAATAGCAAGGTTATTTGGAATGAATGAGAGGTATAATCAACCTGATATGGCTGATTAGGAGGTGCAAAGCTAGCATGATCATGATATGGGGGAGTGTACACATGGTTTCCTCTAAAACTTGAAATTATTAAGCATGGGAAACACTTTAAAATTTATAAAATAAAGGAAAAGGACTGCCCAACCAAATATTTTGGGTACATACCAAAGAGTTATAGGGTTGCCAGATGCTTGAAGAATGCCTCCAAAGGCTGAAATGTTGAAGAGCGCACCAAATCTTCAACGGTGTGAAATGGAACTAGGCTACTTGAACCAGCTCATTTAAAACAATTTGCCATGGTGTTTGAAGATCTACCTCCAAAGGCTAATGCGTTGAAGAAAACACCAAATTCTTCAACAGAGAGAAGGGTCCCACCGAGCGTGCCGAAAACTGTTGTTACATAAAGCTGCACCCTATTGAACAAGAGTTCAGTGTTCTAATGACACAATGGAAATGACCTCAAGGTTTGGGACCTTGAAAATTGAGGTCAAGTCTTTGGAGAAGGTCAAATTCCTCTTCTAAACTAAGTGCAAATGTGTTGTTCTAACCCAACACATAAAAGTCTTAATGCTATTTAACATATCACAAGGGAAAAGGTATAGAAGGAGACATGAAATGTGAAAGAAGGTGATGCACTGAATTTAGAGGTTGTTCCTTCCTACTTTAGAGAATCATAATATGTCAAAGAAACAACTAAAACACCCACTTAGATATGAAGGTAAATGAATTTTACTCAAGCATGCAAGAGGTAATGGTGATAATAGTTGAATTTTATTGGAATAAAGTTTGAAGTAACCTTTATAATGGCAGAATGCAAGAGTTTTAGGTCTACAAAAGAAAAATCCCAAAGGGGCCAGAGGAAGGATCCATAATAATGATACAATATTTTCCTTTATGGTTCAAGCATAACCAAGATTTGAAATTAAAACCCGAACCCTAAACTAACTAGGGTTATAGAAAGATGAACTCTGATTAGGTCTGGAAGAGATCTGAATTGTGCCCATGATAGAGCAATCACCAAGCCATAAAGGCTCTGACATCTTGAGAACATCCCAAGATGATGACTCTCATGAATGCAGGGATGGGTGTTCGCAAATTTTGTAATAAAATTCAGGCCAACATACCCTAACAGAATAATATGGCCTTTGCAACACCTCAAAGAGTAATGGCACTCACCAATAATCAATACAACCTTGAAAAGTCATGAAAATTATATCCATGGTCGATCATATTCAATCTGGTAGCTAGGAATGTCGTTGAGACATTACTTCAAATCTTTCGCAAATAGTAGTTGACTGTTGAAGTTTGAAAACTGGCCATCGAATCGAGCATGGATGGCCAAGATCAGATTCCCAAATGAACTTTAAAATGCAGTCATTGATCACAGGAGAATCAAGATCAATGACCATCGTGTAGCCTTAATACATCGTTGATCTCCCTAAGAGTATAAGGCAACAAAATGCAATGCATAGGATGCATGTGATGCAATGAAAATCTGCCACTTGTTGCCTGGGATGTGTGTCACACAATCGCTTCGTCGCGCATTGAACCTGGACCCACCACATCACCTCCATCGTACATCACAAAAAGGACCTATGCTTTATGTCTCCAAACCACGATGCGAAGAACTCTCACAATTACTATTAGATGCTTGCCTTCAAATCTGAATCGTTGACGCTCTCATCATAGCAAACAAAACCATCGTGGGAAGCACCTAGGTGACATCATTCACAATGATGATGTGAATGATGTGCACAATGACTGGTAGATCCTCTTGCACTAAATCTAAGCCGTTGGGACCATACAAAGCAAACGAAGGCCTCGAGCCCACCATGACACCTATCACCTCAGCATTTGCCATTCATCGTCGTCACCATCCTATCGGGATGTTGAAGGGACCATCATCAACGTCTTGTTGATATACATCATTCCCTTTGATGAAGAGAACCTACCATCTATCGCTCATCGCGCAAGGGCCTTCAACCTTTTGGAACATAATTGTGATGCACTTGAGCTATCGATGGTCATCTAATCACCATCTTTAAATCTGGGCCCTTAGTCACTTGATCATCGCTCATCGTGCAAAGGAATTCAACCCCTGAGAGTGAAAATGTGCTACATTAAGCCATCGTGATAGCCATTGGATGCTCTCTGTTAAATCTCGACCCTTCATCACTGATCGTAGTAAGGAACCCGTCGACAAAATGCAAAGATGTGATGTGAAGAGTCCCTCTGATGACGAGAATATTCGCAAGAATATTCTCCCATCGTCCATCACATATTGTTGGAAATATGATTAGCGGTGATGAGCTTGTAACAATATGAAGGCAAGGAATGATGCAAAGAAAGATAGTCCATCGCTCATCGCTACTTTTTTTCAATAGGCATTTATCTATCCACGATGCGAAGAGAGCTAGCAATATGAAGGAAATACTAGTGCATCACTCATCATTGAAATAAAGACAATGAGGGAAATTCAATCCACGATGCACTTGAGGCTAGCAATTGGAAATCACTTAAGTGATGCATTTTGTGCACATGCTCAAAGTGGTTTTAAAATGGGGGTCGCACCTAGGTAAAGTAAGGTTATGTGATTTAGAACATTCAGACCTAGGGCAAAACATTAAACTTGGGTGAAAATATTTCAAGACCCACAAACATAAGATTTAGGACAAATATTTGAATGAGGGGTGAACAGTAAGACAAGGATGAAGGGGTTAGTCAAAACATGACCTCGACAAACATAAGTTATAACTAAACGATTGAGAACCGACTACAGAGAGTCAATAGAGGAATATAACAAAAGTGTCTGCCAAGACCAGGGGGTTTAGGGTTTAAGCATATGAAGGTTTTGGAAGCCCTAACTTGCAGATTCAAAACCCTAAATTGGATACAATTGAGAAATTTAGGAACCCTTAAGGACCCAAATTCATCAAATAAACATGGATTTCAACAGGATGCACACATAGGATCTCTCTGATCAGATATAAATGATGTGCATCCAAGGGTGGCATAAAATATGTCAACAGTTACCTCATGGAGGGACTTATTTTTTCCTCAATTGATATCTATGTTGGGCATATATTCTTGTAATCTCAATAAGGTCTCTTTTTCTTAAGCTAATGGTGTGGCCCCCTTATATTTTTTCTTTATGATCTCTCTTAGGTGCTCAAAATAATAAGTATGAAATTCATATTTCTTTTAAATTTCACCATGATCATATTAGAACTCTTGATTAGATACATCGTAATCATGATCTTTAACTTCTTCCTCCTTAGATTCATATCCAATTGATCAATTTCTTTGTCACAATAATCAACACGTCCCTCTTCATCAGGGAATTCATAATCTTTTCTCAATGAAGTGGAAAAACAATAATTAATGGGATCATGTGGAAGGTAACAATAATCACACCATTGTGAGATACATGAAGTGCACATTATTCCTTAAACGATCTAGAATTACTTTTTCTTGTTGCTTGAAACCCCTTTTCCTAGGAACCATTTGTGTATCATGTTGTTTAGGCGTCTTAGACTAATCAACATTGTATGTACTATTATGCAAGAATTTTCCCTCATTCAAATGAGTTGTAACATTTGGATGTGACAACCATTTTTCATTCCTTGCTACCTTAGAAGACAAATTATTGATCACACCCATCAATCTATCCAACTTCTCTATAGAAATAAGAGGTTTATTGTGATTCTTTTATCTAACTATTGGATCTTAAAACCCACTCTTTTGATGTGATTCCTAGATGCTCCCATGTTTCTTTGAACATTTTTGGATGTAGCATATGCCTCTCTCAATTTTTATTTTTTTTATCCCTAAGAAATATTCAATTCTAAAATCAAATATACCATAGTACAAGACAAGGCACATGGAATAATTAGGCCTAATAGTTGGTTACAGCTTCCTCATTGTCATGATGAATTTTCTATTAAAATATGTCATTGTCTCATTCATACCTTTCTTGATGGTTGTGAGTTCATGAATGGAAATTTTTGGATCTATTCTATTTGTTAGTGTAAATAGTGTCTTTATCCATCTAGATACAATATCACCTTTCTATGATTGACCTATTCATGCTCACAACTTAATTTTAATAATGTTTCTTATTCTTTTGTCTCACTTCATATCATTGAGACATGTGTCCTCATTACTCGAGACACCTATTGCATGCACACTTTACACTTGCTCAAACACTTGTCAAGTGAGCTAACAAGTGTTGCATATTTAGAGGGTTAGTTAGTCATTGTCTCCTACCTTCTTACCTCATCCACCTTTCCAATATATGCAAGGTTCCTCATTGTATTACACACTCTTTATTTGTATATTGATAGACATACTATTGTGCTCATATTTTTTCACTTGTGGAAGGTTGTTTCATGCTCTTTGACCTTGGCATTCTCCAACATGATATCAGAGTCATGAGAGTGTGTTCCTTCCCATACCAAAGTGAATATCCTTATTAATGGAGCTTTATGGCGCCAAATGAACACCTCCACTGCATCCAAAAGGCTTGAGAAATGAAGAAATACCTTTCATTTTTTTCAAATTTGGTAATCTTTGATTTTTACAATTTTTTGCCATTGTACATCAAGAACATATAATTTTTTAAAAAATTAGTCTACAGAGGGCCAAAATCACTCTCTGCCCCTTTATCCATCTACCCATTTTGGGTCGATATTTTCAATCTTACAGGAATTTTTAGCCATTTTGGCTTGTTTATAGGGTTCATGAAATCACTATATCTAGGTTCAATAAACCTATTTGCAAGATACAAGGTTTATCTCTATTGTTTTTTATCTTGTTGTATACAGTTGGTATCTCTATAAGCATCATCAAGCTAATTCACATGCCTTCAAAATCCCTTCACTGTGGCCTCTTAGTCCAACTTGCAACATTTCCATGACCTTGGGTACTATCTATACCCTCCTTGCATATTGTTGACTATGAGATTTCGCACTACCAAGATATTTTGATCTCCTAGTTTTGGTTTTGATTGAGGATGATCTAACCAAGACATTTGAGGTGTTTGGCATGAGCATTGCATGTTGGTCATGGGTTGTTGTTGAAACCAAGGGGCACATTTCTCCATAATTTCTATGTCTGGTTAACCTATCCAATCCATGAGCTCCTCATTGGAATTGCAAGGTTGTATATGTGTTTGTGTTCACAAAGTTTGGGAATTAATCACATCTCTGTAGGCTTCTTTCCATCACATAGTCTTCAACATAAAGCTCCCGACCATTTCTTTTTTTGTCCATTGTTCACAATTCTTGTGCAAGAGATTTCTATAAACAACATGGAGGGCAAGCATAATTTGCGAGGAATCTAATCTATTCAAGCACAATTTCTATGGGTGGTTTTGATGACTACTCGCAGCCTCCATCCAACTCTAGTGACCTTCATAGGGATCATGCTTATACCTATTAATATTTTACAGTATTTGACATAAAGTTTAAGTGATCCACAAATGAATTTTCTGTGAGAACTCCAACACTCAATAACTTCTCTGTATATATAATGATTTCCTTGCATCATGATCAATATTCCACCAAAAGACACCTAATCGCCTTCTCCATAGTTGAATTTTTTTTTGGAGACTTAATCTTCCCGTTAGTCTTGGTGTAGAATTCTATATGGGATGTGCGGGTTCCAAATGTTAGTGTAAATAGTGTCTTTACCCATCTGGATAGGATATCACCTTTCTAGGATTGACCTATTCACACCTAGCTTAAGTTTACTTAGGTTTCTTTTGCTTTTTTCTCACTTCATAGCATTGATGTATGTCCTCATGACTTGAGACACCTATTGACACTTGCTCACACACTTCTCAAGTGAACTCACAAGTTTCCCACCTATAGAGGGATATTCAATAGTTCAGTCCTACCTTCCTACCTCTTCATCCTTACCTATATATGCAAGGCTTGATCATTTTATTATACACTCTTCAATTCAGATTTGATAGACAAACTATTGTGCATATTTTATTCAATTGTGGAACTTGTTTTGAGCACTCTGATCTTGGTATTCTCCAACATGGTATTAGAACCATGAGAGCATGCTCCTTCCTACATTGATGTGATTCTCGCACATAGCCCTATCAACAAAGCATCATAGATCCAATTGGTCAATTCCATTGCATCTAGAAGACTCAGAAATGGCAATACTTTTTGTTTCATCAATTTCAATAAATTTTTTATTTTTTCAATTTTTTGGTCATTGTGCTTGTTGTAACAAAAAAAAATTGTAAAAAATAGAATTTTTTTAGCAAAGGGCCAATTTACCCTCTACCCATCTACTCGTTAGGGTAGATTTTTCTTGCAATTTTTTTGGCTTATGTGACATGTTGTTGCAGAAAATTTTGTAGGTAATTTGTGGCCTTCATCAACTTGTTTGCAGGAGTTTGGTGTTTGCAGATTGGTTGTTAAAGGATTTCACCAGGTTTTTAGATAGCATTGGTGTGGCTTTCATGAGCATTGCCTTTATTTGTTTGTTGTTCGAATGCAGGGTTCTTAGCTCCATTCGACCTATTTTTTGGAGGACTTAATCTGTTTTTTGCAGACTTTACTTGCTTGGCGGCCTCTGCTTCTCTTGCATACGCATTTACTTTGCAGGTGCCATCTACTCTAGTTTCCCCAATGTTCAAATATATGGGAACTCTTGCTCCATATGCACTCCACTCATCATAGACCCAATGAGCTTGCAACCATTTTTTTAATGCAAATTCTGGAAGTCGTCTCTTGGGAAAATAATGTGCAGGAAAATATGGAGTAATGCAAGCCAAACAACATTCCAAATTTGAAGAAGATGAAGCTCTCACATGCATCCAACACACCGACCTGCACAAAATTGGCGGCTATGCATCATCTATGATCTGCACATAGACTCTGCATCATTTTCAATTGTTGCGGCCTGCCTTTACACCAACTTTCATCCCAAGTGCCCTTCAAATCTCCTGTGGCCTCCTTTCAACTCATAGGCAATCATCTCCAAGTACTTGTGGCCTCTTGAAGTCTTTTCTCCACGCATATTTTGTTGTGAAACTTTCATTTTGGTATTCTCCATATTTGTCATCACTTGGTCTTTCTTCTGCTAGGCTTGGCCATTATCAGATCTGCGATCAAATTGATTCTAATTTACATGCTCCGACCTGTCAATATCTTCTATAGCTCAATGCTATACCCACACCAGCAAATAGTGGAGTACAGTGAGCAGATACAATTACGTGGGCGTAGATACAGTTATATGGGCCTTCCACATCCACCATCTGAGATCTCTAAAGGTGCCATATTAGATCACTTGTAGCAACCTTCACGCAATCTTCCTAAGCTTGGTCGACTCCTCCACGACTCCAGATTCTTCCCTCAACACTTTGCACAAGACTCAATCAATCACCTACGTCTTTGAAACAACTTTCAAACACCTGGAGAAGCTACAATTTGGTCAAAGAAGGATCGAATATCTGCAAGCTTTTATTTGGGAGACTTCTAGTTTGTAGCGGCTTCCATTTGGAGATATTGTGTTTGAAACAATCTCATATATCTTTTGGAGGATTTATAACCTTTACATCATTATAGTTACCTTGACTACTTGGTCATTTTCCTTTATAGTTGCATTTAATGTCAATTTCTTATGTTACCAAGTGGTTTTGATAAATTATTTAATTCTTGGAAGGGGGGGTTGTTTTTTGTTTTTGTCATCCAAAGCTTGTAGGGGGGCTAATAACTTGCTAACGGGGTGTGTTTTTTTAATTTTAAATAGCCATTAGAAAGTTGGTTCCGATGTCGACATTTTAGTATCAAGAAATTTTGTAAATTATGTTGTTTAATATCAACTTTTAACCTCCAAAGACAACAATGTGAGTAAATTTTGATAGGAGATAACTTTCACCTCGCTTATCAAAATTTTGCAATTTTTTTTATTTCTATCATAATTTCACAAGGAATAGATAGTTTTGCATGTAAAAATAAGATTTGGGTTCCCACTTTTTCACAAAATTATAAAAAATCTCTGCGAGTTATAAATGAAAGATTTGGCACCTGATCTTCACAAACTTGTAAAATTTTATTGCACATTATTTTGGGGGGGCTACAATCAACACTAATATTTCTTAGGGGGCTCTTTGAATCAAGGAGGGAAATATAGGTGTTTCTATTTTTCAGTTTGTTGGTTCATATGATCATGTCTCTCACACTAAATCCCTTTCATTTGAGTATTTTTCACAATCCTCCTAATAAATGAAAAATCAAATGTCCAGATATTGTGGAAAGAAAAGGCATACAACAAAAGAATATCGATTTCATCAAACTGAGGAACTCAAAAAAATTCTTCTTAGTCATGGTATTGCCTTACCTGATCCTCTAGTTCCAACACATGCAAAAACATCATTCAATACCACTCAAACATCTTGTGAGAAATTATCATTTGGGGATGAACAATGTAGTCGGATGACTTGCATTGATATCTCATCACCCATATCACATGTTGCTACATCTAAATCTGGTGTTGACTCCTTCTTGAGTTCTTATGATTCTTTGCATCAGGATCTTTTGTCATTCTATATCCACCACATAGGGATGCATATCTACCAAACATCACATGTTTGTTTGTAGAATATTGGATTGTAAACTTGGATGACATCATTGAGGACATTCGTCTTTTATTTGATGAATTTTTTTATGGAGTTGCATCATTATTGCCATCTTTGGATATTTATTTTTCCTTGCCTACATCGACTTCTATCATGATAGATTGTGTAGACATTCATGAGTTATCCTCTACAACAGTATCAAATTCACATCCGTCCATTTATCACCATATAGTCATGGTCCCTTTTCTAGAATCATCTGTGATACCTAATCCATCATATCAACATCTGTCACACATCAACATTGGCTTGTATATCATTGATCATCATTCAAAGGCATCATTGGCATCTTTTTAGTCTTTGGATCATGCGCAACATTCAAAGACATTCACCTTACTTCTTGCATATTCCTATCCAGAATGGAAATTCATATTGCACACATTTGTGGTGTTATTTATTCCTAAGGGAAGAGATGTTGTTCAATGTTCATGGATCATCTTTAACATCTAGTTTTGAGCATCTACCAACACTACATGCATCATTCTAAGGGAAGGTTGCATGGTTTCTCTTCTACTATTAGTTTAAGGAGGAAGCATTTCCTCACATGGAATTCATCACTTCATAGTTTTTGTAGGTGTCACATGGCCTTCCCTCTTTTCTCTCTTATGGGGAGAACATTCTTTGTACTTTGTGCTATAATTAGTCTTTGGGGGGTCATTAGGATTCCTCCATCTACCGCTTATCTTTTTCACTTGTACAATTAATTTCATTGCATCCCTTTTGGGGAGGGATTTTTATTTCCCACTAGGTTTTTCTCCTTTACTCCACTTTATGAGATATTTTTACATGAGTACCTAACATGGCCTAGTAGTCGGGACTCATCATTATTGCATACAATACTCTCTATTTGCACTTTAGAGGGGTTGCTAGTGTAAATAGTGTCTTTATCCATCTAGATAGGATATCACCTTTCTAGGATTGACCTATTCACACCTAGCTTAAGTTTACTTAAGTTTCTTTTACTTTTTTCTTATTTCATAGCATTGATACATGTGTCCTCATGACTTGAGACACCTATTGATACTTTCTCACACACTTTTCAAGTGAGCTCACACGTGTCCCACCTAGAGAGGGGTAGTCAATAGTTCAATCCTACCTTCCTACCTCCTCATCCTTGCCTATATATGTAAGGCTTGATCATTGTATTATACACTCTTCATTTCATATTTGATAGACATACTATTGTACATATTTTTATTTACTTTTGGAAATTGTTTTGAGCTCTTTGATCTTGGCATTCTCCAACACCAAGGAGGGAATGAAGCATGGAGAAGGTAAATTTAATTAGTTGCTTGCTTGACTTGCATGGGCCCTTTCTTTTTGCTAATTAATTTAATATAACCTTTCAAAATAAGCATTGTATATTAACATAAAAGGTTATATTTGTTGTTAGTTGATAACATTTAAAATTTTGTTAACTCTTATTAGTTAGATAATTGTCATACTATCTGCCAATAACTAATGCTAGTTGTTTGGTCTCATTCCAACACATGCAAAAATACCATCCAATCTCACTTAGACATCTAGTGAGACACCATCATTTGGGGATGAACAATATAGTCACATGGCTTGCATTGAGATCTCATCTACCATATCACCTAATGCTACATTTAAATCCATTTTTTACTCATCCACTAGTTCTAATGATTCTTTGTATCAAAATATTGATATCATCTTTCCAAATCCACCTCATTGGGATGAATATCTACTAGACATATCATTTATGTTTTTAGAATCTCACCTTGCATATTTGGATGACACTATTGAGGACATTCATCTCCTCTATGATGTCAACTTTGATGAAGTTGCATCACCATTTCCATATTTCGATATTTATCTTACCTCACCTATATCAAATTCTATCATGATAGGTTGTGTAATTATTCATGAGTTGACATATCCAACTCCATCATAATTTATGTTGACACCATCTGCAACAGTACCAATTTATCATTGGTTTATTTATCACCATACATCCATGATCCATGTTCTTCAATCTTATATGGTACCTGATCCATCTTATTAGCATCAGTCACACATTAGTATTGTCTTAGAGATTTTTGAGAATCCTTTGAAGAAATCATGGTCATCGTATTAGTATTTGGATCATGTTTAGAATTTAGAGACATTGATTTTACTTCCTTCATATTCCTATCCAAAATGGGAAGTCATCTTGACACATTTACTATGTTGTTTCTTCCTAACGGGGGTAATATTGTTCAATGATCATTAATCATCTTCAACATCCAGTGTCAAGAATCAATGAACACTATAGGCATAATTTTGAGAGGAGGGTGCATGTTTTCTCTTCTCCTATCAGTTTTGGGAGGAAGAATTTCCTCACATAGAGTTCACTACTTCACATTTTCTTTAGGGGGTTACATAGACCTTCTCTCTTTTCTCTCCTATTGGGGAACATTCATTGTACATTGTTCTAGAATTAGTCCTTGAGGGGTCATGATGAGTTCTTCATCACTTATCTTCTTCACCTATACATTTCATTTCATTGCATTTCTCTTTTGGAGAGGGGTTTTTATTTTCACTATATTTTTATACTTTATTCAACTTTATGAGAAATTTGTACATGAGTACCTAACAAATGGATTCACAGTGGGACTCATCATCTATGAATACATTACTCCCTAAGTTACACTTAAGGTGGGGTGTTAACGTAAATAGTTTCTTTTTCCATCTAGATAGGATATCACCTTTCTATGATTGACCTATTCACACTCATAGTTTAAGTTTACTTAGGTTTCTTATGCTTTTATTTCACTTCATAGCATTGATACATGTGTCTTCATCACTTGAGACACCTAGTGCATGCACACTTTACACTTTCCCACACACTTTTCAAGTGAGCTCATAAGTGTTTCACATTTGGAAGGGTAGTCAATCATTGTATCCTACCTTCTTACCTCATCCACCTTGCCTATATATGCAAGGTTCCTCATTGTATTTACACACTCTTCATTTGTATATTGATAGGCATACGATTGTGTTCATATTTTTTTCACTTATGGAAGGTTTTTTCATGCTCTTTGATCTTGGAAGGTTAATTAAATTGGTTTACAGATATTTATGATAAGAAACTATATTATTGTGAGTAAAGCAATTAATAAATTGGTATGTATTATTTTGATGAAAACTCCTTAGGTATTGGCCATTATACACCCAATAAGTAAAACCAATAACCTTTTTTAAATAGGAAAATTTAAGATTCATTATGGGTAAATAGAAAATATTCTCACATTAAAATTCATGTAAAACACCCCTTTAGATGTTTTCTTATAGATGATTAACTAGGTTTCTATCCTTATTTTACTTGAGTGGGTCATAGTCAATGAAGAATTTTTTGGGAAAATTGGATCATAGAAAGGGTTATGTACCCACTCAAACAATTGTATAAACATAGTTTCAAATAGAACTAATGTATTTCATACACCTAGTTCTCTAGTATATTTATCCTCTAGATATAAGGTATGTAGGAAAACTAGGAAATTTAGGATGTTTCCAGTATTTAGATACAAAGGATATTGTAAGGTTTTGTGTCCTATTTCATAAAGATAAAACTCTAAATATAATTGGTACAATAATAAAATATGATTCATTGATACTCATAAGAATCTATAGAGTGGATTGATCTTGTACATGGTCAATTTTTTGAAACTTGAGAAAGGATACAAGATATTTTTAGGACTTGCAAAAAATGCCAATAGAGTATAATGTGTGTGCTATGATTTTTTTGCATGTGACTTAGGACTTAATTGGTCTTGATTAGTCAAAGTCCCTGGCCATAGCATATTTATTATTATTCCTTTCCTTATAAGCTTGTATGATCATTTTAAGTTCCCATCCTATACTAGATGGAGACATGGTCCAAATTAATCATGTTATATTGATCATCCCATATGGACAAGTTATCCCAATCGATAGAAGAGCCTAGACTGGCTATTCATTTTTTCTCAAATTGGACAAGTTAGCTTGAATTGGATATTGTTAATTCTTAATTATTTAGTTGAGACTATAGAATATTAAATAAACCATAATAATTAATCACTTTAAAAATTGTGAAAAATATTGTGAAATTTTGAGGTGCAACTAATTATCCCTATTATAGAATTGGTGGTATCACCAACCAAAGGTCTAGCCTCCTCAAGAGTAGTATAGATCCAATGAGACAAATACTATGCACTAAAGGGGTAGTGGACCAAGATCATCATAATAATTCTCATTGAAAAGATAATCCTACAGATATGAATAATGAATAGTAAGTAGGGAGATTTTTTGGTGGAGAACCCATCAAAGTGACATGTTCACCAAATTGAACATCCCAAAAATAAGCTATCATGAGAAATAAGATCAAACAACTTATAGTTCTTCACACCTTCACACACAAATCCCTAATGAAATAAATCTCTCAACAAGTCACCTCATTATTAGAAGAATTAATCATGCATATACTAACACTAGAAAAACATCACCTGCCTCCATAGTCAAACCAAAATATCAATCCACACATACCAACAAAGAATTACTTGCAACACAAATTCCTTGTATGACACCTCAAGATATTGATTCCAAAGCACTACATAATAAATATACCAAGTACAAGAGCATGTGATCACCCCAAATCACCATAATAGATCCCCATCTCAACTTAGAAAGTGTAGGGAGAGCAATTCAAATGGCATATACAATATTAATTATATATGAAAAATTAAAACATTGCCTATACTATTGCCATAATAGCTACAAACTATACTAAACCAAAATATACTATAAAAATTAACACCGTATATTATTCATTGAGACTCTAATGGACCAAGTACTACCATGTCACAAACCAAATAGCTCTAAAAAAAGTAGAAGAGAAGCTAACACTTATCAACCACATGAATCTAGAATCATCTCCATGTAAATGAATTGACTACATGATCCTAGTGTAATGTTCCAATTTTTGCAAGGTTGATCCTATTTCTTTTATTTTTCATGGTCTTCTAAAGCCCTTATCCTTATAATTCATGCATTTTTACACTATAGTTTCTATTGATGCATTGATTGGTTGTATCCAATTGTCCACTTAAGTTTATAGTTTTATCCCTGTGTTTTGTTGTTGCATTATTGGTCCCTCTATTCTCTCTACCAATATTTTCTCATAAAGGTACTTATACTTTATGGTTTTAATTGTGTCACATTTATGTAAAATTCTTATTTTGTTATACTATGCATCATCATTTTATTACAACACTCACATCCTTCAAGATACAATGCTTGATTGAAATGACTCAATAATATTTCAAGCTTGTGCTCTATCATCATGTGTACTAGGGTGCTAGATTGTTTGGGTCTTGTTGATCATTATTATGCTGACCAATTATTACACTGAGAGGCGTAACTCTACAATATCAGTAGGGTGCATAGATGGTCAACAAATCTATGAAAGAAAAATAAATGAAATCCAATTTTATCACAAGGATAAGGATAATATTGTAGTGTTTGTGTCACTAGTAGCATTACCGCCTTTCTATTTTGATCTAACTTTAAATCTATTAAATCATGTTTCCTACTCATTTTCTTTGCGCATCATTTGAATTTTTGATTTGATCTAGAGTAGCTTATTTATCAACATGTTTGACATGATTTGTGTCATTTATTTGATCATCTATTTGTCCCAAGGAGGCAAGTGTCTCATCTTGGGAATTGGAGATTATTGGAATATGGATAGGATCAAGTTTAACTTTATGATCATGGATGGGATGTAAAGGGATAATGGGATCACCATTAAACTATAGGGAGATGGGATCTTGATCAATGATTGGATAAGCTTGAAGGTCAAGACCATCTATAGGGGGGATTTGGATAACTTGATCTTGATTCATTTTGTAGCGTATTTATTTATGATTTTGACCGAGCTCTTGACATAGATCCAATTCTAATACCTAATGGGATATGGATGGGAGATTCTTGGATGGACTCAATAATTTGGCATGATAATAATAGATTTAGAATAATAAATTCTAGAGTGGGCTTGATAGGTAGTGGAGTGCATGATTGTGTTTCAACTATCACATTCTTCCCAAATTTATTTCTCCCACCTTAGTTTCTTTGCTAATTTTCCATGCACCATTTGCCATAATCCCTAATATTTTCATCCTTATGCTTTTATTTGGAGTAATTTCATAACATAGATTAGTTTTAAGTATTTTTTTTATCAATAATTTTATGTGGCATCATTATTTAAATACCACAAGGGGATTGATGAAGGAAAATTCCTCATTAACCTTTTTTTGCAGTGCTCCTCATAAAAAATACTTATAGATCAAATACAAAGAGTTTTGTAAACCTCCATATTATGATATAGGAGTTAATTACCCCTAAAATTAACTAATGGTTTTTAGGTCTATTTTACCATCATAGGTCAATATCAATCCCTAGAACCCATCCATGATATATATTTTAAAAATAGAATTTAATTAAGTGAAAACAACCCATTTACTCTATTAAGTTTCAATTTTTTAATAAATCTAGAACACACCATTTGTTGTTCATTTTGATAGTTTCTTTGTAGATCAAGAGTTGAAATATTTTGGGTTGATTATTTATAGTGTCATTAATTATCCATATCAATTTTATACCTCTTTCATTTCATTTTCCAAGTGAAGTGATTCCATGCCTTCAACTTGCGTTATTTTTACTAATCATGTTTATTAGGACCTCTTGAATTTACTACAAAGTACAAACCTATAGTCGATTGTTGATAAGTGAACAGTTATGAGGAGCTAGGACACTTTGTTAAGAAAATTCCTAAAACAATTTTAGTCTCCACCCACTCCCTATTCAAGGCTACCTCCTTTAATGACTTTGTCATGGTGGGTATTACGAATGGTCAATATTGTCAAATAGGTCATTTTGTATAGGGTAGCCTTGTCCTTTGGATCTAGTAGTGTTGAGAATTGTAACTCAATTTACTGGATTGGTCGCTTCCTGGAGCAATTCAGTTTTCCTCCTTCATCGGCCTGTGTTTTGTCGCGGGGTTTTGAAAGTTTACAACCAAGTGACATCAAGCTGGTCGCGGGATCAGTGGTTTTGCTAACTTCAGAACCTATGTTGCAGAGTTAGAAAGTTCTTTAACTCCCCGACATGGCGACAATGTGTTGGTCGCGAGGTCACTGCAGTTTCTAACCTTGGAACCTTGTCGTGGTGTTCAGAAGTTTCTTAACTTCCCGACTAGCCAATCTCCTTTGTTGTCGTGGCGATCAGGAATTTCCTAACCTTCAGTGGAGGTTGTGAAGTTTGTGTTTTGGGCGACAAGGAGATCCTTCTATCGGGATGTCACGACTTCCAGGAACTTTGTAACCTCCGTCGTGAGGTTTGGAAGTTGGAGCTTTGGGTGACAGGGAAATTCCCTTATCAGCAAGTCATGGGTTCTGGGAACTTCGTAACCTCCGTCAAGAGGTTCTAAAGTTTGGTTCTCCAACGATTGAGCGACTTGGATGCCAGTGGATGGTGGGACCTTATTTGTGTGGATGGTGACATCAGCTATACAACAATGACATGGATGCTACATGGATGGTGGGGACCACTTGGGAATCGATAGGTTGGTGGATCATGGTGATGGTCGACAAGTGGTGATGATGTGGAGGACATATGGCATGTGGGCCCATGTGCTCTATGGTTGACTCGATGACCCTTGGAGAACCCTAAGCTTGACAATGGAGATTTGTTTGACTACCTATTCGATGACCAACACTGGATGGTGGCGTATGGCTCCAGGTGCAACCCTAAAGAGGCATGGTAGTTGAATAGTTAGTTAGCGATACAGATGAAGACTTTGGTCATCAGCTAGGGTGTCTCTCATGGGAAGCTGGAATCGCTTGCAGGGAGTCGAGCGGAGGTCGACCCTGGTCAAGCTGAACTGTAGGCTGAATGGCCAGATGCGGTGAAGGATGAGGGAAACTTTCTCAGGGCTCGATGCTTGGAGCAGAGAGTGGCGACAACTATGAGCGGTGGTAACCAGAAGGCATAGGGGTTGGATGTGAGACTGAAAGGTTGGTTGTTGGCCGAGGCTACCAAGCGGAGACCGAGAGGATGCGCGGAGGCCAAGAGGCTATGTGGAGGTCGAGTGGTTGGGCGTCGAACAATCCAAGAGGGTCGAGGTACTGGATGCAGGCCAAGAGGCTGGATGCAAACAAAGAGGCCAAGATGTTGGGCGCGGACTGGTCAAGAACCTAAGAGTATGCCGAGAGGTTGTGATGTCATGGAAAGATGGATCTTGCAAAAGGTGAAATCCAAGTGACTGTGCGACAAGCAGGCCGAGAGGTCGGTGGTCAAGTCGTGTGGCTGTGTAGTCGCGAGATGTCTCCGGTGGTCGCAAGGGTTTGTGTTGCCAAATATTCTCTAGAATGGAACAAGATGTAAACTCTGTAAAGGTCGTGAGCCTGATATTGTATTGTAACTTTTTTTTTGTTGCTGAATAATACAATGGCAATCTGGGCTTTTGGATTGTGGGGTTTTTTACCCAAAAGGGTTTTCCCCACGTATATCTGTGTGTTCACGTCTTTTGTCTCATCTTTCATGGTTGTTGGTTCTATTTGTTGAATCTATTAATGGTGTTGTTGAAACTGGTTAAGCATGAGTTTCTCTCTAAGGGTCAATGTGGAAAATGAACTGTGTTTGTTTCTGCTTTATGGCATAGTGGTATAAGACCGTACCTGTCTTCTCCTTTCCCAACAAGTGGTATCAGAGCATTCTTCAAGAATGTGTTATTCTTCCTGGTGTGTTGCTGGTTCTAGGTATTCCTTCTGTGAAGATTTCCTAGTCTGCCAGGCTTGAGGAAATTTGGAGGAATCGGCTGGTGTTTTGATCCTTTGATGAGTGGAAGTTCTTGCTTTTGGTTTCTAAGACAACACACAACATGGAAGATGGTGAAGATGGAGAGAACTAAGTTGGTCATATTGAAATGATGTGACCTGAAGCTCATGAGTTTGCAGCGGTATAACCCTAATGCATGGGGTGGAATATTTTTTGCTTTGTGGTTGTGTTGCAACAAAGCTTTCATATTGGGTGTCTGCATGGGAGGCTCCATGATGATATGGAGAAGCTTGGGTTGTTGTTCATTCATGGAGTGATGTGCTTATGTTGGGTGCTTTGACCTAGTATTGAAGGCGTTGTTCTCTGTACCCCGATTGCATGAAGGCTATGAAGTTGGTCATTGGATGATCTGGAAGCTTCTGTAATAGCCTGTCTCTCAAATGCATGTGCATGTTGGTGGTTTTGGAGTTGGATTGAAATGGGTCTGGAGTTCCTAAACTATTGTTTGTACTTGCATGACTCAGTGGTTTTGCAGGTTTTACACAGTCAAGCAAAACTTGCGGTTATGTGGAGCTACTGTTAAGCTATTTTCTAGATCTTGGCTTTTGGGTGTGACTAGATGATATAGTTGTAGTTCAACATGGTTTGAGGAGGTGTGATATCTTCTTTGCATGGGAGTATTGGTACATGATTTGTCACTCAACATTCTTGTGGTGGTGCTTGTGTGTTTCTTGACTATGGTGCTCATTGTGGACGTGATTGGCGAATCGGATCTGAGCTTGATCTGGTGTTTGAGTCATGTGGTCTATGTTGTTGTTCTCTTTGAGATCTCAGTTTTGCATTTCCAATGTGATGATGGGTTTGCACGTTTTTGTTGAATGGATCTACGGGTTGTGCAATGTTGTAGGATGTCTTTACCTACATGTTTTTTGTGAGACAACTCAGAAGTGGACTGTCTATATCCATGAGGTTGATTCATTGTTGGTGCAGACTTGTTAGCTGGCCTTGTATGTGCTCACTTGTTCATTGGTGTGGTGCTTTGAGATGAGAGGATGGATGGTGTTGAGTACCTGAATAGTTGGTTATGGGGACCTGTAGCACATGCATCACAATGTCATGGATAGCTTGTATACACTACCTTGTGTAAGCTTATGACAGTGATGGTTTTGTTTGCTTGGTTTGGAGATCTTGGTGTTGCTTGGAATTGTTGTCAAATGGACATGTTTGTTGTTGTGGACCTGGAAGATTTTCAGTTTGGTAGATGTTTGGTCATGATGATTGGAGAGCTCGGTGTCATGGTTCAGTGGGAGCTTTAGCAATGACTGTGGGTTCATCATGTGGTGGTCAATGATCTTCTTTAGTGTTGCAGATATTACTAGGAGGGACTCTTTGATCTTGTTGTTGTAGAAGGGTTCTTTCGCATTTGCATGGACACTATTTGAAGATGTGTAACATCTTGGAGCCATGGAGGACTCTTGGAGTCTTTGGTTGAGGTGTTGGTGATGCTTGACAGGTGATGTTGGTTTAGAGTTTGTTTTGTTTCACGTCATGGTATACTCTTGATTGTGCATTAGAGTTTTGGCATGATGCATTGCTCTTGAGACCATGTTATGTTCACCTGGAGCATGGAATCTCCTAAGGAGGATGTGTAGATCATGATATCATGATAAGTTCTTGGTTCAGATGATTGGAGCTTTGACAATGGTCTGGTGATTCTTTGTGTATTGGGTGCATTGGTCATGTGCTTGAGAACTTCATGATGGTGCAGTGTTGCATTTGGAGTTTAGCATGAGATGATCGATTGCAGATGCTCATGGATACATGGAGAATAAGGTAACATAGTTGGAATTTAGAGGTGTATGTAGGAGGATTTTCTACAGCTACATGATGTGCATATAATTGTGGATGGTTCCTTGAAACTACATGTTTACACTCTCTATGTTATGCTATTGGTAGACTCGGTATGCCTCAAGATTCTATTTAGTTTTGGTGTTACCCATGCAGTGGGAGTTCCTAGTTGTGTTTGGTCCTCTTCGACTGGTTGGCACATGGAGCTTGTTTCTGTGGTTGATGGGTTGGCTGTGATGGTGGCATGAGTTTTTTGATGTTGATACCTTAGAGGTATGAGTGATTGGATGGATTAGCACATGCTATGAGTTCTATTTTCAGTCGCATGGGTTGATCAGCTGGATGGGAGCAGCTAGTTTTTTGGTTGTTGTTCTAGCTAATGTTTTGTCTTGTTTCTGGAGGATGGCTTCACGTATGTGTTCGGGTTGAGGGCTTTGAAGGTTGCTTCTATTTAGCTTGTGAGCACAATGGAGTGGTGGTTGTGTTGGTGCCTTTGCTGTCTGTAGGATCTGATGTTTGTGTTCTTGAGACTGGTGCATATACGCCTTGGCTCATTCCTTTTCCTATGGTGGATGGCTATAACTGTTGCCTGAGTTGGTGGACATCTCGAATGTCATTTTGCAAGCGTCTTTGTTGGAGCACGAAAGCATTGTTTAAGATTGTATGTTTTCGTTGCAAGGAGCCAATAAGTTCTTCATCAAGTGGGAGAATGTTGAGAATTGTGACTCAATTTACTGGCTTGGTCACTTCTTGGAGTAGTTCAATTTTCCTCCTTCATCGGCCTGTGTTTTGTCGCAGGGTTCTAAAAGTTTACAACCAGGTGACATCAAGCTGGTTGCAGGATCAATGGTTTCGCTAACTTCAGAACCTATGTCACGGAGTTAGAAAGTTCTTTAACTCCCTGACATGGTGACAGTTTGTTGGTTGCGGGGTCGCTGTAGTTTCTAACCTTGGAACCTTGTCATAGTGTTCAGAATTTTCTTAACTTCCTGACTGGCCGATCTCCTTTGTTGTCACGATGATCGGGAATTTCCTAAAATTCAGTGGAGGTTGTGAAGTTTGTGTTTTGGGCGACAGGGCGATCCTTCGTAGCTTTCGGGAACTTTGTAACCTCCGTCGTGAGGTTTGGAAGTTGGAGCTTTGGGCGACAGGGCAATTCCCTTATCGGCAAGTCGTGGGTTCTGGGAACTTCGTAACCTCTATCATGAGGTTCTGAAGTTCGATTCTCCAACGATTGAGTGACTTGGATGCCGATGGATGGTGGGACCTTATCTACGTGGATGGTGATGTCAGTTGTATGATAGTGAAATGGATGTTGCGTGGATGGTGGGGACCACTTGGGAACCGATAGGTTGGTGGATCGTGGTGATGGCCGACAGGTGGCGATGATGTGGAGGACATATGGCATGTGGGCCCATGTGCTTGATGGTTGACTTGGTGACTCTTGGAGAACCCTAAGCTCAACAATGGAGATTTGTTTGACTGCCTATTTGACAGCCAGCATTGCATGATGGCATATGGCTCAAGGTGAAACCCTAAAGGGGCGTGGTAGTTGAATAGACAATTAGTGATAGAGACGAAGACTCTGGGCATTGGCTAGGGTGTCTCTTGTGGGAAGCCGATATCGCTTGTAGGGAGTCGGGCGAAGGTTGACCCTGGTCAAGCCAAACTGTAGGCCGAATGGCCAGATGCAGTGAAGGTTGAGGGAAACTCTCTCAGGGCTTGATGCTTGGAGCAGAGAGTGGTGGCGACTGTGAGTGGTGGTAACCAGAAGGCGTAGGGGATGGATGTGAGGCTGAAAGGCTGGGTATTGGCTAAGGTTACCAAGTGGAGAATGAGAGGATGCACAGAGGCTGAGAGGCTATGTGGAGGTCGAGTGGCTAGGCGTTGAACAATCCGAGAGGGCGGAGGTGCTGGATGCAGGCCAAGAGACCAGATGCAAACATAGAGGCCAAGATGCTAGGCACAGACTGGTCAAGAACCTGGGAGTATGCCGAGAGGTTGTGATGCTGTGGAAAGATGGATCTTGTAGAAGGTGAAAGTCGAGTGACTGTGTGACAGGGAGGTCGAGAGGCCAGTGGTTGAGTCGTGTGGCTGTATAGCCGCAAGATGTCTCTAATGGTCTCAAGGGTTTGTGTTGCTGGATATTCTCCAGAATGGAACAAGATGTAAATTCTGTAAAGGCCGTGAGCCTGATATTGTATTGTAACTATTTTTTTTTTGTTGCTAAATAATACAATGGCGATCTGGGCTTTTGGAGTGTGGGGTTTTTTACCCAAAAGGGTTTTCCCCACGTATATCTATGTGTTCGTGTCTTTTGTCTCATCTTTCATGGTTGTTGGTTTTGTTTGTTGAATTTGTTAATGGTGTTGTTGAAATTGGTTAAGCATGAGTTTCTCTCTAATGGTCAATGTGGGAAATGAACTGTGCATGTTTCCGCTTTATGGCATAGTGGTATAAGACCGTACCCATCTTCTCCTTTCCCAACAAGTAGTTCCCAACTTTTGCAAGAAGAATTAGGAGAAAATTTTGAGCAACTTTTGTTTGGACCACTTCATTTCTCAAGTTCATCTTGACCCACTTATTCATTAATATTTATTTTTAACACTTAGTCAATTTGTTGATTATTGATTTCCATGTCCCAATTGTTCCTAGTTAGCATAGTTTGTTTACTATCTAGTCGAGTTGATAGTCCCAACTCTATTGGTTGTAAATTATTGTTAGGATTGTTGGATATACAATTATGTAACTTTATTTTGCACTTTATATGTGCACACACAACCACATATAAAATAAACCAATATTTCTTATTTATACCCACTATTTAATTAAAAAAAAATCATCTTTAGGTTTATTTTAATATCATAGACTCTCTTACACATCATGATACAAATAACAAGTGGAGTAGTGTTTCATCCAAGGAATTGTTAGATCTCTACCAACTGTGACACCCTTTTCTGTATGGGCCCAAATATTAAATTACACTATAAAAAATGTATACTTACAATATTACATGGATTTTCAAGGTGTACAATACCTAATCCTAATATTATACCACTTTTTGTATATATTAAACAAGAATATAAGGGGTTCAAACATAATGATCTAACTACTAGGGGTTAGAATACACATAGCCATTGTACACCATTTGTTTCATAACCTATAACTTGCTCATCCAAATCCCATCACCATGAACAAGGTTAAGACCATAACCACTAATATTCTTTCAACTATCCATACATTCAACCTAAATTCCATTAATAAATCCCTATACAAAACCACTAAGTACTACAAGTCCATTAAGTTTTGCAAGTTTTCTACAAGCATGTTGCAAGTTTGATACAAGTCCATTACAATATTATTTCAAGTTTATTGAAAGTCCATTCAATGTTAGTTTCAATTCAGTTGTAAGTTTATTGCATGTTAGTTGTAAGTTAATTGCAAGTCCATTAAGGGAATTCTAGAATTATACTAAAGGATTCCTCTAGCCTCACCACTCCCAACTAGGCACAACATTATCTATAATTCACACCACCAAGAAAAATAATCTCAGTGCTATTTGACATCACTTCTAGAATAACCAAAACATATTTAGTCTCACCATGAAACATATATTTAAATATAACAGATAAATAAATATTTCATTCCAAAACACTCTAATTCTAACATTGCAAGATTGAGGAGATCTCAAAGAAAAAAAGATCAATATATTCAACACTAGGCGACCATCCACCTCTAATTGAAAGGTAAAAAAAAACATATCATGTCAAAAATACCACTAGAGATATAGAGTCTACCATAGCACATTGGTCAACATATTTAAGAAAAGAGGCTCATCTTTTAGCTAACAAACCCATAAACAAATATGTCCCTACATTAAGCTCCTACTATACTATGATATAAACCATATCATGGTAGCTAGTTCACATCCTCAAAAACCTTGAAGATATATGTCTATACCAATAAATTAAAATCCATCCATCTCATGCCAAAACTCCCATTATATGTGATTCAGAGCTTCTCATGGCAACATGGTCAATGTACCACCACCTTCATATCTGATAATTTATCCAAGACATCCATTTGAGACTTTCCCATCAATAGCAAGAAAATATGACCAACTATAGTGCTAGCATCCAACTTGTACAAAGTCTCATCTTGGACTGGACTACTGCCAATAATTTTCACTCTTATTATTTTATAACTATTCTTCCCCAAATCTACCTACACACTTGTACATCAATAATATTGCTAGCATAAATTATGTTTCTAGTTAGCTTAGAAATATATTTAATATTAACTTTTCTCCCATCCTAAAACATCGTTTTGACCTTAACTTGGCCTATGATCTTGAATGGATATAGCTATCCCATAAGAAGACATCACCTCCAACAAAGCTCTCATACTCAAAGAACCACTCCTTGTGATAAATAATGTGAGAAGACACTCAAAAATCAATCAACCATCATCTTAAGAAGTATGTGCACATGATTATGCTAGAACACATGTCTTCACCTTCTTCATTGGAGGAATTTGTTTCTATTGAATTAGTATCATTATATATATATTATTTATCTTTCTCAACCTTATTTTTGTTGCAATCTCTTCTAATATGTCTAGTCTCCCTATAGTTTGCAACCTTAGACTTAGATCTTCTAAAATATTTAGATCTACTATTATTTTTATTATTACCTCTTTCCTTTGAGAAATATCTAATGATCATTGCATCCTTAGAAGTTTTCCACCTCATTTATTTTGGAAAGGCCCCAATCATCTCATCAAGATTCAAGTTAGACATGGTACTATTGATTGCCATCACAAGGCCATTCCATGAATACAACCAAAAACATAACAAGGTGATATATTTTTCCTCCTCATCCAACCTGACATTAAATGATGACAATTGAATGGTAATAATGTTGAATTCATTCAAGTGTTTGGTCACTAAATCTATATCTTCCTTATTTAAACAATACAACCTTAGTAGGAATGATATTTTACAAGTGACATTGTTTGATATAAAGTAGTATCTTGGCTCACAATTTCTCAATTGAATTTTTTCTAGAGAAAAAAACAAGAGTATTGAATTTGAAAGGCATAGATAGATGGTGGATCTAGCCCTTTGGTCAAGTTTGTCCCACTCTTCATATTTTATTATAATATGTTCTTTCCAATCACCATAATCTAATGATCAAGATCTATAATAAAATACCCTCTCTTGAACTTCCACACCTTGGAGTTTTGATCATTGGATTTCTCAATCTTAATATTTATTGTTCTTGACATTCTCTTTACCTAAGAAAAAAAACCCATGTAGAGCCCCTAGCCAAACAAGGATTAATATACAAGGAGAGAATTTATTCTTTTAATTCAATATCATGATCTAATACCAAATGAAAGGAAAATAGATGGTTCCTACATTATCCTATGAGAGAAGTAGGGAAAATAAGTTTAGATCTATACAATATTCAAAAAAGGCACAACACATAACAAAAAATATACCATGAGAAAATCTTCTTAGAAAAAATCAACCTCTAAAGCACACTCAATGTATTGATTTCAATAACAAGATTATAGTATAATGTAGAGACTGAGTGCTTTCAATAGGAAATCTTTAATTTTATCTTTTGGAGTCAATTTAGTAGAATAACCTTGCTCTATAATCACATCATATAATATCCACCTCAAACCTCCAACAGATTGGCCAAGGAGATCTAGGAATCCATTTACAAATAGTTTCCCAAAACCATGGTCTCAAACCATGTGCTAATTCTTAGTCCAACCTATTCAAGTTGAACCCATGCATCCCTCCAAGAGTAAGTTCCCTCAAGATAGAATTTAACTTCTCTTACACATCTTTGACACCTATAACCAAAGGGGTCATATGTAACTCCCAAGCACTCTATATCGGAGGTCACTTATTACACTTACAAGTTACAACCCTCTTCCACATGACTATTATTAGCTAGTCAAAGATGTTCTTCCTAGTCTAAGTTATGCAATCCCCTCTCTTAATATTCTTACATGCTCTTACACATGTCTTAAATTCTCCTATGTATTTTACAATACAATAAATTCTCACACACATCATACATGATATAGATGATCTCTAACACATATTAATACAAATGTAAAGTTGCATAGTGTGTCATCCAAGGAATCTCAAGATTCATGATTCCTCCCAAGAGTGACGACCTTCTCCATGAGGACTCAAATATTACAATATAATATAAATATTGAATAATTAAAATATTACATAGATTTGCAAGTGTAAAACACCTAATCCTAACAACTAGCTCATGATTGCTTCAATTTCAAATAGAAACATGCTACTTTTTATTTTATTTTAGGTAGAATAATTTTTTTATTCCAATTAGAATCCTTTCCTTTTTTATCATTGACATTGTAAGCAATTGTAATAGTGCCTATTTTAAATGCTTGGTAGATGCTACTCAATAATTTTTTCTATTTTTGGTGGTTTTAAGATGGAACACTCATTGCGAGAAAAATGCACCAAATTTATATCCTTTATATTAGCATATGAATATGTACTTTCATGTTGACTACTTATTAGTTCCTACCAAGGTATTAATACCTGCCAAGGTAGGAATACTAATGCATTCATCCAATTTATTAGTTGTCAACAAATGAACCAATGTGATGATAGAATTAAAATAGTTTGACCAAATTTTCTAATGTATATTTTTCTCATTTTTTAAAAATAATTTAAAGTAATTTATCTATCATTCTATTGGATAAAATTGTGAATAGTAATATTAGTGTGATGTAAGCTATGAAATCTTTTAACTATTTAATTTTGACTATCAAAAAGTTAATAGTGCAAATGTATTTTCATGTCACTTTCCAATTCTATTTATTGTCCTATTTGATAAATGCTATTATTTTTTATTTCTAAAAGATTGTGGGCCAATGAATATACATAATTTAATCATATTTGAAACAATTTTACTTTATTGAAAAGGTGAAATAAAGAAAATATGAGAAATTGTGATTAAAATAATTAATAATAATATAAATAAAATTTATATCTATTAATTTAAAATATTTTAAAGATCAACAATAAAAAATAATATTTAATAAAAAAATAATGAATAATTATATTTTTTGACCGATTTTATATTTATTTGTTTCATATAGTTTCCTCAAAAAATACTATATATGTAAATTCTAACATCTTTTATTAATTTAAAGTTAAATGCAATTATGAATTACATCATAGCTTTAATTCTCATTTGACATTGCCTCTCTTTCATTAACATTTGCAACATAATTCTAAGTTTTGTTGAATTAGGTTCTTTTATTTCAACTTTTAAACATAGTTTAGAAGAAATTTTTAAAGTAATTCAACAAATTTCATTTTATTAGTAGTGTTAGCAAATTAATTATAGACATGATAGGTGGCAAAATATTTCTACTAGATTTAGAATACATTATTTTTTATGATTGAATTTCAATCATATTAATGTCTTGAATAATATTGAGTAATGTTGTATATA
Source organism: Sequoia sempervirens (assembly GCA_007258455.2). Lineage (NCBI taxonomy): Eukaryota > Viridiplantae > Streptophyta > Pinopsida > Cupressales > Cupressaceae > Sequoia > Sequoia sempervirens. The sequence goes on from VDFB02281492.1 coordinate 924,320,923, forward strand.
TCATGATATTAAAAAGACATACAAATCTAAAAATGTGTGCAAATCTATGCTGAGATATGTCACCTAACAAATTCAATCAATATTAACTTCATTGATAAGATATATACAATCTTATCTCAAACAATAGAAAAATCTTGTCATATAGTTTCTAGAAGAACTCAATAATTGTTTTAAATATTATGAAACAATACTTTATTTGTAATGTTTGGTGTAAACCAAAATTGTAAGAAACATCTAATTTACCTGTGGTGTATTCATACCTTTAATCTCAATATATGTCCACAAATAAGACAACATACATTATAATAGACACATGATTATTTGAAATCAAATCATGCAACAACTACTCTATCTAGCAATAACTATTGGCAAGAACCTAACACAATGCCTCTCTTGTTGTACTTTGGTATGCATCTTCATACTAGTTCACAAGGAAGTCAAAGTGGGAAAAATGTAATGGAAAACAATGTAATTCTACACTCATCCCTTTCATTTTGGGCCCTCTTTAACAAGATTGTACTTAATCTAGTTATTGGAGTACAAACAACATATTTTAGCATGAAAATCAATAAATAACTTAAGCTAACTTTATTTGATCCACACGTCTCCTAGGACCAATCCCAATCCTCATTTTACCCATTCCTTGATTTGATCAACACCAACCCTTTCTACAAGTGAGTTCTAGATATCAAGGAAAGCAAGTTTATGACCTCAATTTCAACATAATTCAAATATGTGCAAGTTTAGATCTACAATTAGGATTCATTAACAAACATCAAGACCAAACCTAGAGATACATAAGTGAACCAAAACAACAAACAAATAATAAATTGATAAATCAATTAACATTTACCATAAAAAATCTCATCAAATTTAAAACTAAATACCATTATTTTTATTAATTAAATAAATATTTACTTCACAAATTTTCAATCTCAACTTATTAATTCTAAAATATTATCTAATTTAATTTAATTGTATTAATCTTTTATTTACCCTAAACTCTCTTTTTCAAAGTATTTTCCTTTTCAATATTATATAAATCATAAAATAAAAAAAATACACTAGAGTAAAAAGTAGTAATAAACATCCACAAAGTTAAATAAATATTGTAATTAAGCCCTCAATTATATGGTTGTATAACAGTATTTAACTATTTAAAATATTGTCAAATTTCTTATAAAATTATTATTTTTAGATATTTAATAAAAATAAAATATATTTAAATATTAAAGATAGCTTCGAATAAATAATCGTCACAGAAATTTTGCTTTTGACAGAGAGGGTCGACATATACTCCATTATTGGTATAGAAAATTGTGTGGGAATCCACTAACTGTGGAGATAGACATATATTACTGTACGTGTGTGGAGGATGGATTGGTAGAAGTGAGGCGATGGCGACTGGTGAGGTGGGGGTTGGGGAAGTTGGGTCCACATTACATGGTAATGAGGGGCAATGGCCAACAAAACAATTTTGTTTATGTTGCTATAACATGCTGTCACTGCTACTCTATTCACAGCAGCGTATACATGATATGTGACTTTGCAATTATTCAGGTGCGCTAATTCAGCTAGATGAATCTTAAGTTTCATCTGGGTGTCTGCAACAGTGTGATTCCTGCCTGAACTCTGAGTTTGTGCTGTTCTTAGGATTTCATTATTCGTTTTTTGGATAAACATGATGAAATTACTGTTGTTAAGAACATGTATTAGTTAGGGTTCAGTTGAAAACAGTGCCTGGATTCTTACGTGAAGCAGAGTCCAGACTATTATCTCTGCGGTTCACTTGGGTTATGTACCGTAAAGCCAGCCGCAAATAATCCATATCTGCATAAGGGCTTGGGTTATGTATAGTATAGCCAGTCACAAATAATCCATATCTGCATAAGGGCTTGGGTTATCTGTACATACGATTTTAAACCCATGTAGAGCAAGTGCTGGCTTATCCATATCTGCATAAGGGCTTGGGTTATCACGTACGATTTTAAACCCATGTAGAGCAAGTGCTGGCTTTGCAGGTGAGTATGGATAGAAAAGTGGGCACAATGAGTACTAAAATGTGGCTCTGTCATGGGGGATTAGATCGGTTTTTCATGTATTTGTGTGTTCTCTTTTTCCGCCATTTGAAACCCTCTCAACTCATAGTTGTATGACTGGCCTGTGTGTGGTGAAGTCTTTAACTTCTTGTCTGTCTGTGCTGAATCGAATATGGCATGATTGTATTATTAAATAAATAGGGTGAGGCAGGGTTTACGAATGAATATTGTAAAATCATTGACTGTGTCTATGCTGATGATACAGGGAAGATAGTGAACACGATGAGGTCGAGTGGGAGCTATCGTGTAAATACAGCAGAGGAGTCAAGGGCAATGAAGCAAATCGAGAACTTTTCGCCTTCTGGGCTTAAGGTTTTGGTTGTGGATGATGATCCTCTTTGCCGTGTAGTACTTGAAAGAATGCTTCGCCAGTGTAGTTACAAGGGTAAGAACTAAAAACCTTTTGAGTTCAAGACTTGCACAGTTGAATTTGTGTAGTGAAGATTTTAGCAAATAAGCTGTAACATTGTTTAGAGGCTCTATTTAAGGTTCTCTTGGGCCTAGTAGAAATGGCCATGTTATGGCTCTTTGGCTGTAGAATTAGCCACGATGAAACCTTTGGAGTTTTTCCAATTCAAGCTGAAAATTTGAGGACATTTGAACCTAAGATGGGTTTTTGGCATATAGCTTTTTTCAGTCAGGACATGCTTTGAAATTTGCCCATGATTTATATTTACTTTCATTAGAACTTGATTTTTCCTTTCAGAAGTGCACTACTGCGTTAGATTTAAGTAAAACTGGATTTGGCACACAAAGTGATACTAGAGGATAAATCCTTGAAATAATCTTGAGGCCTTACGCTTGTACAGATTGACATAAGACACAAGATATAATGAAGCTATAATCTATGACTGAATTTGGAATACACTAGTGACTGATACATATGGAATTTTAAGATTATTTTCAACCAAAATGAACATTTAGGATATCATGCCATCTGTGATGAATTTTTGGGAATATTCTGACATAATATTAGCTATTGAAGTTTAGACGTTTTCTGAATAAAACTTGTGACTTCCAATGTTACAGTGGCAACATGTAGCCAAGTTTCTCAAGCTATATCAATGATCATGGAAGACAAGGACCGGTTTGACCTAGTTATGAGTGATGTCTATCTCCCAGATGAGGATGGATTCAAGCTGCTGGAAGTTGTTGGATTGGGACTGGATTTACCTGTAATAAGTAAGTATATACCTTCCCTTTGGGCTTGAAATTTCTTTTCAGAAGTGAGTTTGCACAGGGGCACTAGATTTCCATCATCACATAAGTGAACCATCTAAACTATCCATCTTTATTTTACTTGTATCGTGCAACCGTTGATTCTGATCGACGCAAGAGTCTCCTTGTTCCTTTATTTTCGTATATCTTATGCAGGAAGTTAAGAAGGATCCAGTTTGATAAGTTGAGCTATGATTACGTACTGTATATGCCCTTGAATTATTGTGTCCGCAGTGATGTCCGCAAATGGAGAAACTAGTACGGTCTTGAAAGGCATCACTCATGGAGCTTGTGATTATTTAATTAAGCCTATAAGGATAGAAGAGTTAAGAAACATTTGGCAACACGTAGTGCGTAGACGAGGCAGAGAATATCTTAAGGAAGAGTTGGGAGAATGTGATGACCGTGATGTGATTGATTACCCAGAATCAACTTCCAAAAAGAGAAAAGATAGCAATGGTGGGGACTTTTCAGATGAGGTTATAGATGATGTTAGCTGTCTTAAGAGAGCACGAGTTCATTGGACTGTGCAACTGCATCAGCAATTTGTTGCTGCGGTGAATAAAGTGGGAATCGACAGTAAGTTCTAACTTCCTTAAAATACCACAATCGAGTACTTTTGAGGTTTTATGAGTACACAATCTCAAAGTCTTTAACTTCTCTTTCTATTTGCTTCAACTGTCATACAGAAGCAGTTCCGAAGAAAATTGTTGAGGTTATGAAAGTCCAGGGGCTTTCACGAGAGAATGTTGCAAGCCATTTGCAGGTATATCTTCTCCTGACCTCTAGGTTGCGCAGAAGAAATTTATTTTTAATTGACAAACTCCTGTTTTATTTGTTACGCATTAAAATATGGTTGCAGAAGGGCTAAAAATAATTTAGACTATGCCTATGCGTAGATGCTTTTCATTAATTTGGTAGCTTTATCACAGCAGGGATCTGGGTAACCTTGTATGACCATTAGCCCTTCTCTATTCTCCTAGAAATAAAGAAGCATTTGTGTGGCCATACTAACCCTGTTACTAAATTCTCTTTGTGGCCTTTAATCAATGCGGACAACATGCTTTCCCTTCTCCTCAAAAGAGAATATTGGAAGAACTGACTGGATTTTATTTCCTTGTTTGGGTTCATATGTGTGTAGAAGTACCGATTGTATCTAAAGCGACTGAGTGGGATCATTCCTGAATCTTGCCCAGTTGCTTCGTTCCAGGCTGCCAATGACAGCATATCTGAAGGGACAGTGGACAAACAATCAGGCGGAAAAGGCTTGAATCTGGGTGTTGGAGTCAATTCAAGAGTAGTAGTTGGAAGGGGACTAGACCAAGGGACTCTCAAATCCCTTCATCAGTACAGGGCTTATCAGCAAAAGTTGGCAGCAAACAGAGCACAAGTTTTGGGAGGGATAGGAATTCTACCTCCAAAAGTCTTAAATCCAGCTAATGAGTCAAGAACCGGCTTAAAGAGTGGATTACAAAGAATGAGTTCAGTGGATATGGGTATGCTCTGGAAGGCCCAATGTGAGCGAGCTTTTGATGAAAATGAAAAAGCTGGAATCAACATTTCAAAAGTGGAACCAGAAAAGAGACTCAATAACATTGATAAGGAAGTGGATACTGTTCTTGATCCAATTCCTGAACAGCAGAGTGTTAGAAAGTTGAGTCTTCGGCATTCAAGGACACAGAGTATGAATATGGCTGATATTCCTATAACATTTCAACATGATAAACCTGCAACAGATTTTCTGAGCACTGGGCCTGCTAAAAATATGCTTCAGGGAGTTGACGAACTCTGCCCCATGGAGGACATATCATGGGTCGGGAGCTCTTTTAAGCCTGAAAGTGCTCTATCAAAAATGCCTCCTGTCAATACATTTGATAACTTTGCAGAAGAATTTGGAAGCAGTTCACTTTCTGCAGCTACCACTGACATAGTTAATAGGCAAGCTTCTGCTAGGACTGATTTTGGAAGTGCACAGGAGGTAGATATAGGTAATGAAGATTTCTTTTCAAGTGGACCAGCTGATATTTCAGATTATCTTATCGATGATTTCAACCTACAGACCAGATGAAATTCTAAATCAGCAAATCTAACATCATCTTCATTAGAGTTAATGAGACGTTGAGTAGGAATTTAAATGCAGTAACATAGATCAAGACATCACGTCTTTTGTAACTTATTGCAAATGAAAGGACCCAAGAAATGGAGACCATATACTACTGTAATTTGTATATAAATAAGGTTTGACAGAATGTTTTCGCACATGTTGAGGAAATATTAATGGAATTGTTGGGCATGACAATATAGCAAGTTGGTATCATGTGCTAAAATAAGGTTTGGCAGTCACCTTTCAGTATAGGTTTAACAAACATAAATGGATTTGTTGGGCATGAGAATATGGTGAATTGGTTGAGCTATTTATGGGCTTCTTTCTTGTGTTGTTTTCAATTTAAAGCAGAGTCAAAGTTTTTACAATTTTGTTAAAATTTAAAATAGCAAGCAAAAACAAGAAAAAAATATACAGATGAAAAAATGGAACAACTTACAAATATGCTTTCTCTTACTCAGAAGAAGAGGGGATTGGCTGTCCCTTATGCAATCTATATACAGCCCTTTTTCTGTCCTATCTTGTGCATTTCAATTCTAGTCCTTTCATATATGATATGAACAATGTCATGTTTTATTTTTTCCACATATGTATCAGTGTCAAACGAGAAGCTATTAGATCTTAAATGAAGGTAGAGCTGTTTATTTTTAAAATATTGTTGTTAGGGTCTAAAATTTGCAACTCGCAGTACTTGACAGGCCCAATTTTGACTTGGCCTTGGGAAAATTTGGCTAAAGCAAATTATAAAAATATACTTACATTAAAAAAAAGGTACATTTCGTGCAAAATATGATTGGACAATGTATCAAATGAGTTTGTAGAATGTTTTTTGGTAAGATAAAAATGGGATTAAATTGAGTCCCGACCCTTATTACAAACTATCAATCAAACGGCTAAAGAAATTAGTCTCATGAGATATAGAACTGAACACACCAAATATACAAGGACTAGCTAGACAAAACAGAGCCAACAAACAAACAGTAGAAGAACAAAAACTAAAAACAAGACTAACTAATCTCAGTAAGATTCTGCAGGTGCTAGCTGCCTTTCACTCCTTAGATAAGATGTTGACCTGATCTTCAAATGTAATCTCCTTGGATCCATTAGTATGAACACCAGGGTCTTTAGTATTAGCCATGGTTTTAGCTCTTGTTCTTTTAGCCGGGCTCTTTTGAGAATCACATTTATTTTCACAGTTCATGATGTAACACAAACAAGCTTGTGGCTCTTTTCATGATTAGAAGGTCTAAAATGTTATTTCTAACATTTTCTTGGTTATCTTGAATTTTGTGGAATTTGGATTCAAGATTCTCCCAATTGTTGAAAAAGGCAGCAAATATTTTGACCTCAGCCCAAATGTTGTCATCAACCAACTTTCTCTGTGCATCTTTGGCATGGTTAAACATAGCTCTATCTAGGTCTTGCTGTCTTATATTAAGGGTTAAGGGTGTGCAGTTGGGCTAAAAGCCATTTCATAACATTATTTGGGAGGACAAGGATCTCTTGGAGATCCTTCAATTTGTTCTCCTGCCCCAAATAATTGTTGCAGTCTGCTGAGGGTTGGGCAGTAGGAGGGCATGGCTGTTGAGGGGAGCCATCACTTTGGGACTCAATAGCAACCACCTGGTCTTCATTGGGTTTGTAGCTAGGATGTATCGGAGCCCTGCCAAGCCTTGAGGGTTTGGGGTGGGGATGTGAAGAAATTCAGGGAGCTCCACAGTTGCAATATATTTTTCTTTAACAACGGATTGGATAGGGGGACTAGTAATAACAACTTCAGTTTGGTTCACTAGGGGGTTCAAGATCTTGTCAATTGGGGCCGCAACAGGTTTATCATGAACAATACCCCTAGGATTCTAGGAAACTTTTTAATTGGGTTGGCTTCTTTTAGCAATAGAGGAAGGATTTTGGTCAAGGACTTTAGGGGGGACAAGAGCTAAGTCGATAATTCTAGTAATAAAGGTTGGGATATAGGTTTTGGCTAAATCAAGCATGTATACATGGTATGTAAGACCTTGATGGAGCAGGAGGGTGGCTTTTCCTAGAAGAACATTATGAACCAACTATTCAATGGAGCTTATACAAGAAGAAAGGGAAACTCGTTTTTCCTATTATGTCTAAGATGATTTAACATATGAAATAAGTAGGTATAAAAACACTTGTACCTTCCGTCAAGGGTGAAGTAGCGCATGAGGACTTCAACCACATCTTTCCAAGGGCCTAGAAGGTCCTCCCTATGAAACCCATTTTGGAACTTGGAGACCACCTCCCCTTTCTTGAGGAAATTGTCCATGAATTGGCGGCCCTTGCTTTTAATACTCTTTCAAATTTTGAGGCCTACCATCTTCAAGCCCATAGCCATATCTATAAGCTTTGTAGACACCTCGAAAGATAACCCCCTAACATACACTATGCTACTCTTCCTAACTGGTATCCAACTCATGAGACAAAGCTTCATCTTACCCATCGACAACCTCTAAGTAAGGGGTGAGACCCCCTCTACAAAAAATGTTCCAAATTGTGGAATTTCCACGATACTTGTCACAAGAGACAAGCTCAACCTTGGGAAGATTTGCCTCGCCCCCCCTCCCCCCATGTTACTAAATTTCTTCCAAAATCTCAAAGTAATAGAAGCCAAAATTTGGTTATGGATGGAAGTTAACTAGTCTTTGTGGATGAATAGTGTGAGGCAGCCTAAAAGACAAAAAGGAGCCATGAAAATACCTAGAACATCCCTTGCAAATCAAGTCATTAGCATTAACTTCAAGGTTCTCCATATGAATGTTTCTCGTGTAATCACAACTCATTCCCAAGGGCCACATAGGATTAATTATTACATTTGCCTTATTGTACAAGCTTTGAGAGATTTTTTGAGGTAATACATCCCCTACATGCCAATACATGATGACACGAGCCATAGAATTTCCTTCCTTGAAGATGGGGCATATTTTGACATGATTAAAAAGGTATTAGGTTCCCTTGGCTTTTCTAATTATATATTTATAAGACCAATGGGCATTGGCTTTGTCGCTTAACATTTTGAGAATCTTCTTCGAGTCACCTTCAATCATTGGATTGTAGCACCCATAATCCCAAGAAAGCATAATGTTATTGACGATAGTGTTGGATTCAACATAGTTACTAGTTTGTATGCCTAAGTTCTCAATAAAAGCCACTATTAGTTCACCATTATTGTTTCTCAAAATTCCACCTCCTACACAACCAAGATTACCTTTTAAGATCTATCAAAATTCAACTTGAACCAAACAATGTCTAGAGGTGACCAAGTAGTTATTCTTCTTTGCCAAGCTTTTCTAAAAGCCACATTGTCTATGTTTTTCTTATTGTTCCAATTAGAAGCAATTTGTTTTTCTAGGGATGTTGATAGGATTTTTGGTCTTTTGACCTTGGCCACTTCATTGTTCTCATATATTTTGGTAACTTGGTTGCCAACACTCTCCAAGGTTTGCTACTTTCTTTGAATATCCTATTGTTCCTTTTTTCTTCCACACAACCCAATAGATATGAGAGAGGGAAAGATTCCACATTTATCTGATTGTGGGGTTCTTGAATGGGGAAGACCAACCAACAATCAACATATTTGTATCATTAGGCCGACCCTAAGGAATAATGAACTTCATCAATATAATCTATTTGACATTCCAAGTGTATGAGTATGGAAAGAATAGGTGGTTGATGGACTCTTCTTCATTCTTATAGAGGATACATCTATTGGCTAATGCAAAACCTCTAACTTTCAAATCATCAATAGTAAGAATTTTTCCATGATAGATTGATTGCCATAAAATGTTATTTTTGGGAATGAGATTGCAACTCTATATTTGGTCCTAGTTGAAATATGGGATTTGATTTCTCACAAGCAACCTATGTCATGTCTTCACAGAGTACTCACCAAGAGGATTAACAATCTAGATAAGCTCATCTTATCTTAGGTAACATCTGAAAATAAAAAGGCTTGGTTTTGGCCTTCAAATAATTAATGTCTTTGTTATCATTGATACTAGGAATGTTAGCTGAAATTTTTTAGCTTTTGGTCCTCCCGTTTTGTTGTGAATAGTTCTTGATGGTTTTGATTATGGGTAAAACAAGTTTTGATGGGCCCCCGAAACCCAGAACATACAGGTTTTAAAGGGACCTGAAACCCGAGCAAAGAGAGAGCTGCATAAAGTAAAAGACGCAAACCAACAACAACCTAAACAACAACCATAAAGAGAATGACAAGACTAAATGAGCTTCACTAAATAGGTTTTGAAGGGGTCTTAAACCCTATTACAAACAGGTTTTGCTAGGGACCTAAAACCCTTAAATGAATAGTTCCTGATGTTACTTCCATACCTTTTGAGTAATTCCACCTCAACCTTGCACATGGGTGTGACAATTCAAGAGGAACCTCGGTGGTCCATGTATCTTCCCATAATCTAGCTTTATCACCATCACCCACTAGCCATTTGGAGCCCTTACTCAATAGTTGACAAGACTTAACATTGTTGTTCCAAATAGAAGAGACAATAGGAAGATGCGTAGAAGATAAAAGGGATAGGCACTCCTATCCCCTCAAGTACTTATCCTTCATTGTAACTCCAATCATTCTTATTCCTCATGAGTAACCACCCCATTATGGCTATTAGGGCATTGTTTATGTTTTTAATTTTTCTAATTCTCATGCCTCCAAATTTTCTAGGTAGGCACACCTTTCCCAAGAAACCAAAGCTATCCTTTTTTTTCAGTACTTGACCAAAGGAATTTTCTTTGAATTTGTTCAATTCTATCAACCACAAAATGATGGATTTTGAAAAGACAAAGCATGTACACTAGCATACTTTGGAGAGAGGATTTGATAAATTGAACTTTCCCAACATGATTTAGCAGATTTCCTTTCTATGCTATGAGCTTTTTTTGAATAATTTATATTAGGATATACTAGGTGCTTTTGTCAATCCGACTTGAAGTGAGAGGTATTTGTAGGTATGAGGCTAGGAATTGGTTTATACTAGACATCCAAGATAGTTGGCAATTTTTAGTTGTAGGGATGATTTGGTGTTGAAGAAGAAAAAACTACTTTTGTCTGTATTACTTTGTTGTCTAGAGATAGTAGCATACCAAGTGATGATTTTTTTCATCTTTTTGCTTCCATGATGGTGGTAGTACCTAGAAGTATAGTGTCATCCACAAATTATTGGTGGGGAATTGGGATTGAGACTAGAGGTAGGACAAAATTCTTTAATGCATCCCCTATAAATGTTTGTGGTAATGTTTTGCTAAGAACCTGAACTAGAAGAACAAAGTGATAAGGGGAAAGGGGGTTCCCTTGTTTTATACCATTGTTAGTTGCAAAGTGGTTGCTTGGAGATTCATTAATTATAACTAAGAACTTAGGGTTGGTATAGCAACTCATTAAAAAACCTTTGAGAAGAAGTTCCAAATGACCTTATCATAAGCCTTGGAAATGTCTAGTTTCAAATCCACACTCTCTTTTCTATTCTTGTCCACAAAGTGACAGTGGTTTCATGAATATAGATGCTTGCATCTAATATATGCCTACCTGGGATAGATCAATTTTGATTAGGATGAATAATCTTGTCAAGGAATGAATGAATCCTTAACACCAACATTTCAAGCAAAAAAATTATAGACAATGTTGCACAAGCTTATGGGCCTAAACTCCTCCAACTTGTTGCCCCTCATGTTCTTAGGGATAATAACTAGGATTGTGTTACTTATTTCTTTGAGGATTTTTTTTTTTGAAGTAAAAAATTATTGAGTAGCTTTGACAATATCCATACCAGCTATGTCCCAATAAGTCTAAAAGAAAGAGGGGAAATCACCAAGACCCAAAAATTTGAAAGGTTCAAAAGATAAAACATGTATGACCTCCTCCTTGTTGGAGTAATAAAGTCATCACCTAATTAAATTAATTAATCATTAATTAATTGGGTCACTTTATGCTTTATTACACTTAAGCTAAACTTAGGAGTGCTTTTATTTAATTATTAGCTTTAATTAATTAGTCGCTTTTTGCATAATTAGAGCCTCTAATATTAGAACATGTTGTCTCATTCATTCCTATGAGGACACTTGTCATGTTCTAATCTAACCTTAATCTAGGGTTAGCTTTCATCCTTTTCATAAGGATTGATTCATTGTAATTATTTATCAATTGTGCACGACAACACATTCACGACAGTTGTTCACAAAATATAGGTTATTTTGCATCAATACAATTCTCAGGTTATTGAGCACACTCTCGCTCCTAATCTTCTTGAGTGTGAGGCAATTACTTGAAGGTGTTTCATGGGAGCTGTGGATTGAATCAGTCAATTCCAACTTGGTATCAGAGCCCAGATCTACAACCCCCTATTCAATTTCTAGAGGGATCGGTTGAGCAATTTTTTTGGTGCATCCTGGAGCAAAACAGATGTCGCCATTGCGTCCGAAGCGGCCAAAAACTTTAAGATCGCCTGTCGTTTTGCTCAAATCCAAGCAGTTGCAACAAAAGGAAATTTTTTTTTATAGGCACATAGATCCGTACAGATATGAGCGCCTCATTTTACGTGCCAATGCAAATTTACAGGTACAAGGTATGAGGTTTTTTTTTTTTAAATCTGGTTTTATTATTTTTTTCCGAAATTAAAATTATCAAAAAAAAGAGGGTCAAATTAGAATTTTTTGTTTTTAAAAATCAAAAGCAAAAAATATAGAAGGCTTTAAAAGCCTGTGCAGGGTATGCCTGCATAGGTGTACTGGCGCGGGCCCCATTGTGCAAACGGCGGTGGCAAGGTGAAAGGACCGCCGATGGCAGCTCCAACCAACCATCGACCCTTTTCAAATCCGGCGGTTCCTTTTTGAACACCAATGACCTCTTTAACTATCACCGACGCTCACTCAACCAGCGGCTTCCATAAATTGGGTAGCCTGCAAAACAAAACCGGCGCATGCACAAACCAAGCGACGGTAGAAAAAAGGCCAGGGAATCCTTTAAGATTCTCATAATCTCACCAGAGAATATTCCTGGTGGATCCTACAAATCTGGCAAACCTGCTCTCTTTCTGGCCACTGTGAAAATTTTCCCCAGCACATGGTGATTTTTTCCGTTGACGGTAGGATGCCTGTCAAATTTAAGCTCGTGGATTGATGACGCCATCATGACGTCAAGCTGATGTCATCGTACGGCCGGGTCATTTTCCCCCCTCCTAACACTAGTTTGTCCTAAAGGAGCAATTTTTTTCTTTTTGGCATAACTTGGGCATACGGTGTCGAAATCAGGCAAACGAGATATCGTCGGAAAGCTGGTTCCGCAAAATTTCCAGTGGTATAGGTATCACCATCATATTTTTCCAATGGTTCTTGTTATTCTCAAGAAAATTCATATCTTCATTTTGTGCTTCTGAGCTCATAACTTTTTGTCTATTTCTCTGATTTTCACAATCCTAGTGGCGTTGGAAAGGTATTTCAAAGCTCTTCAGATCTATACATGCATTTTTTTTCTAGAATCTTCCCTAGGTACATTTTATACAGTATTTTGTGTTTTCAAACTTTGCTTAATTACTTGGACATTTTGGCACCTGGAAAGGATCTATTTGTGTGAGATGACATCATTAGATCTGCTTTATCAGTACTGAGGGTTTTAGTCTCTGATTTTTTCTTTTGAGTGAGTATCATGGGTTTTTCTATTTATCCTTCTGTGATCAACTTGGACAAGGACAATTATGAGTCTTGGCGAAATGGCATCTTGACACATCTTAGGTGGCTTGATATTTTGCCTTATTTGTATGGACTCATACCTACACCAGACACACCATGGAGTTTTTCAGCATGGGGCAACATCGTAGATCATAATGTATGGGTTATATGTTCTAGTGTTGATCTTGACACTATGTATGTTGTATCGGACATTGAATGTACCCACATACTTTGGACACGACTTTGGGAGATCCGTGGAGACCCTCATATCTCTCCATACCTAGAGGATCCTACTGTAGATTGTCTCATCCCTCTTGCAGATACAAATTCCATACCCTTTGATGAAGATACTTTAGAGGAGCTTGAGTATATCATAGGTCTTGCATGTTTCGATGGTTCAGAGACTTGCATTCATGTTCCCACTCTTTAGATCGAGACTACATCAGTTTCTCTTGTTGCTCCTAATCAATTTGAAATCACCACATCCTTGGCCCCTATTGATTCAGTGCAACAGGACATCATACATCTTCTAGACATAGCTACTTGGGATTCGTATCTCACAGACATATCATCCTTGTTTGTAGAGTCCTATATTGCAGATCTGGAGGATTACTTTGAGGACATTCATCTCCTCTTTGTTGACAGCCACATCACCGCTATTGGCCCACCATCTTCATCGCTTTTGCAACTTGTTCTACATCAGTCTTCACAGGATCTTGGATTGCCATCATCGCTTTCCGACATGTGGATACATGAGCAATTTTCAGAGGCACACATCTTGAGACATATTGGTTCATCACTCTTCACAGGGTTTCTTTGACATCGTCCTTTGGATCTGTTTCTTCCCAAGGGGAGGAATGTTATTTGTCGCTTCAGGATCTCTTTCTGGATTCTACATCAGGCATCCACCATTGCCACAAGAGTTTCTTCATTTGGGGGGGGGGCTTCTAGTCTCTTTCTATCTCTCCTATGGAGACCATTGTATATGTACTTATGTGATAGAAGTTGTCTTTGGGGGGTATCATGTATTCCACCTTCTATCCTTCTTCTATTAGTGCATTAGATTCTTTTCTTTTCTCTCTTTTGGAAGGGAGTTTTATTCCCATGTGGTTTTCTCCCTTTCTCCTTTTGTGAGAGATCTGCTTGTTGTACATGGGTACCTCATCAGCCGTTAGGGTGGGACCCATTCATGCATCCATTCAAGTATTTCCTTATCATAGTTTAATTTCTCCCTAGTTCATCTTAAAGGGGGTGTTGGAGTAATAAAGTCATCACCTAATTAAATTAATTAATTGGGTCACTTTATGCTTTATTACACTTAAGCTAAACTTTGGAGTGCTTTTATTTAATTATTAGCTTTAATTAATTAGTTGCTTTTTGCATAATTAGAGCCTCTAATATTAGAACATGTTGTCTCATTCATTCCTATGAGGACACTTGTCATGTTTTAATCTAACCCTAATCTAGGGTTAGCTTTCATCCTTTTCATAAGGATTGATTCATTGTAATTATTTATCAATTGTGCACGACAACACATTCACGACAGTTGTTCACAAAATACAAGTTATTTTGTATTAATACAATTATTAGGTTATTTAGCACAATCTCGCTCTTGATCTTCTCTATTGTGATATGTAATTGCTTGCAGGTGTTTCATGGGAGCTGTGGATTGAATCAGTCAATTCCAACACTCCTCAATTACATCTTCACCAATTTTATCCAAATCAACAATGATGATAATCTCACGGATTACTTCCAACATAATTTTAGTGGATGGGTTAATATTGAGGAGAGATTGAAAGTATTGAACACTCTTATCTTGGTTATCCTTTTATTCCATAATTTTTGACCCACAATTTCAAATTAGCTCAAAAATTCTATTGTTCTTTCTATGTTTAAAGACCAACATATGGAAGAATTTTGAGTTGCATTCTCTAGTATTGAGCCATTGTATCTTAGAATTTTTTTTCTAGAAAGTTTCCACCTTAGCTATGCTATTGTGGAGATCACATAAAGATTCATTTTCTTTAATGTTATAGTTCTTTGTTGGCTCCCTTTGTATCCATTTCTTGTTCAATAGATATCAACCTCTATTTAGCATCCTTTTTTGCTCAAATATTTTCCCAAAGGAGTTTATTTCCCACTCCTTCAAGTGCATTTGGACATTTTTTAATTTGCAAACAAGTTTATACTAAGCAATCCCTCTAACCTTAACATTCCATTATTTTGTAATAAGTTTTTAGTTATAGGTGAAAAGTCCACACGATCTTGAACCCGAACAAGTGATTTTCCTTTAAGATCTCCATGTCCCACTTCAACAATAGAGGTGTATGGTCAGAACCTAGTCTAACCTGGGACTTGAGACTACATACGTCAATTATTTTCAGTTGGAAGAGATAACTATTATATCTAGTTTGACTTGAATGGGGTCGGTGCCTATTCTTTTATTAGATCATGTGAAAGTGGCAACTTCTTGTTCAATGTCTATGATGCCACCCTCAACAAGGGAATCAACTAAGTCACTCATACTGTTGGAAAAGTCCATAGTACCCCCCAATTTTTCTAATGGATATAGAATGGGGAATTAAATTCACTTGCCACCATACATTTGGAGTGGCATTTTTTGAATAAACTTGATCAAATCTTTCCATAACATCAATCTATTATGTTTGGTGTTTATAGTGTAAATGTTAGATAGGATCCATAAATATCTAGAAACTTTGTGCTTAAAAAGGATGTTCAAGAAATTTTTGTTAGAGGACAAGAATGTACCTTCAAGTAGGGAAAGGTTCCACAAAGTTATGACACTACTTGAAGCACCATCAATGCTCAAAACTTTAAAGACCTCTCTAGGCTAAACATTTTGGCTAATAGAAAATAAGGAACATGTGATCCCACAATACTGGTTTACAATTTTTGGCCAAACTGGACATTGAACTGAATTTTTTTAACTAAATCTTCACTTTCGGGCACCTATAGCTGCTAAACCATGAGGAATTTGAAGATGATGCAAACTAGTGATTTCTGACATTTTGTCTGTAGATTCTAAATATATATATTTAAAATTTTGGAATCAAGTTGCATTTCTTTTTCCATCTTCTTCAAAAACTAGTTTTTAATAGTAAACACCATTTTTAAAGAGTGATGTTCACCGTAAACAACATAAATTTTTTTCTATAAAGGATAAAATTCTATTTTTTTGAATTTAGATTTGTAACTATGATATCTAGCACATTCATTTGGTTTCATAGTGTTTTATTGAATATTTTTTTCTTAATTAAGTTTTGAAGTCAAACCAATTACAATTTAGACATATGCCAACCATATACAACATAACTTTTTTTGTATGTATCGAAATTCAATTTTTTTTTATGGATCAAGGATATCAATACCTAGCCCGAACATATTTTTCAGATTTTTTTTTTGATAATCTATTATTTTTCCACATGTGTAGAACAAAGAGCTTGATTTTTGGTGAAAAACCTATGTTTAATTAAACTAAAAAAAAATACATAATGAAACCAAATATATTAAAATTATATTTGATGGATAGCTCGTTCTGAGGAATGCCGTCATCTAGTTGGGTCTATGAAGTTTCCTCCATTTTCATCCTCAACTTGAGCTCGGAAAGGAAAAATTCTATAGAAAAATGCAAGAGGAGAGGGGGAAGCGCAAAAAAGGGGGGTTCGAGCGAACCCCCCTTGACCCCTTCAAGCGAAGGGGGATTCGCTCAAACCCCTCTTGTTTTGCATTTTCCCCTTTGTTTTCTTGAAAAAAAACATTCAAAAATGGATGACATCACAAAGGGGCTCGCTTGAAGAGGGGGGATTCGAGTGAACCCCTTTTTGGGTTCATGCAAACCCCCCCTTTGAGTGAAACCCTTAAAACCCATTTTTTTTTCTTTGGAGAGTTTTTGCAAATTTCCTTCCTTAACAGAATTGTAAAGCAGTATTGTGGGTTTACCTGAATTATCATCATTTTGGATTCTTGAAGTAAAACAATATCATTTTTATTAATCTTAAGAAAACTCTCAATAATAACTTGTTAATAATAACTTGTTCATGAGGGTTGTTAAGCCCTCTTACATTCCAATACAAGATCAACATTTCTTCCCTCTCCTAGCACAAGACAACTCCATTGTTTTCTATTGTAAGAGAGGGGGACCGACCACATTCAAGGCCCCAAGTCACGGAGGGCCAAGAGCGGAAGGCTGCCCTAACTTACCTCAATTTAATGGGGAGTTAGGAAATGTGGGACAAGAATGATGAGGAATATAAGGTCCTTCAATCACTCTACAGAACTGAAATACAGAACGGGGCTAGGCGAGCCGGTTTTTGAGTTCAACACTACACCTCAGAAAGCTCTCTGCCCGAGGACGGAAGCGTAGTCCTAGGACGACAGCGCGACGCACTGGCGTCTCTCAAGTGTGCTGGCGTCCGTACAACCAAACAACTAAAGAGATAAGGTCAAACCTAGGAAAACAAGCTAACGACCCAGCTAACTACCACTAAAGGGCCAAAATAATGCTATGACATAAACAAAATATTCTCTACTATGATAAAGTAAAAATGTGAGAGTTAGGGTGGAAAGGATGATCTCACAAAGAAATTCGTTAGCCAGCTAGCTCCCAAAAGCACGTTCACCTACACACAAAGAGGAGGAAATTTTTTGGGTGGATGTATAGGGGCCTGCCTCAGTCAAACCCCCATTTAGGTGTTTCCACCTCCACGGACAACCAAGAAAGCGAGTGTGATAAAGAAAGTAATGTAATGAAGAACACTAAAACACTACAAAACAATAAATGTGCTTACTCTACCAAGATAGAGGAGAGGAGTGGGAAACTTACCACCTCCACCAAGAGCACTCAAGGCTAATGGAGGAGAGAATGAGAGTACTCAAGCCTCTGCTGCAATGGTGTTGTCCCATGCTTGCTCTACTGAAGTGATTGGAGTGAAGATGTTGCTGCTATGGAGTGCAAAAGTGCTGCTAGAATGCTGGAATGCTTGAAGATTGCTTGAAGGAATACAAAAGAGGTTCAACTGGATGCTTAGAAGATGAAATGAAAGAGTAAATAGTGAATTTGAAGGAGAGAGTGAAGAAAATGACCATATTTGGGTTGGTCAGCCGAAGAGGGCGTTACAAGTCGACTTCCAATGAGAAGTGTAATGCCTCTATAGGTTTAGATGCAGGAATCTACCAGGGACGTAAGCACGCTGCGCAGACGTCTGTGTGCTGTGTGGGCGTCCCTGACAAAAAATCCCCCACCGATGCTCAAAATAGGCGCCAAGTGGAATGAAAGCAATGGGCTTAGGTGCAATTAAGCCTCCAAACTTGGTTTTCTAAAGTGGAGAAGGGAAAAAGGGGAATTTGCATAAGGGGTGAAAATTCACTCTTATACATCTATTTTCCACATCCTTTGTTGTTTCTTTTTCCTTAACCTCTTTGTTAGATCTTTTCCTCAGCCTAGAAGCTTTGCCTACATTTGTCATTTTCCTTTGCTCCTTGGCATGCAAACTAGATTTCCCCTTACCCATCATTGAAGTGGGAGAGACTAACAATGAATCCTTTGACTCAACATATTGAATAGGGGGTGAGCTCATCGGGCTAAATATTACCTCATGGGGGCATTCGAGGGACTCAAGCAGAGGGGAGGGGACCTCTTTTGGCAACACATCTAACTTTGTAGGAATAGACTAGTTAATGGTAACTTCTTCCACCATAGGGGGATTGAAGGGGCACAATTGAGGGGAAATGGGATAGATTTGGGTGAAAAGGGGCCAAATCCATTGAAACGGTCACCTTTACAGACATATCAGTAAAGCCCATCTCAAGAGGGGTAGAGGGTAAGGGGCTCACCTTTAGGGGGATTTTGCCAACTTCTAGAGTCACTTTTTGGGAGGGAACAAGAGAAGCATCCAAACAAAAATTTGAATCGGGATGAATGGATATGTCCTTAAAGGGAGCTCCTTTGATATTCGAGGTCTAGATATACATTGAACAAATGACAAGTCTTCAAACATCTCTTGTAAAATAGGATAGAGTTCTCGTAGATTTTTCTTTGTGTACATTCTCTCAATTTAGATTCCAAAATAATGGAGTTAGGAAAGATCTTACCTATCTCAACGTTCATGCAACATCTAGCAAAGACCATGTGGGTCTTGCTCTTGGTAACCCTATCCAACATTAAGAACTAGCCAAAATGATTGTTTATTCTAACTATTATCTCCTTGTCCCAATATTCTAGAGGAAGATTGAGGAGACAAAACTAGGTTGGGGCCATAAAGGCTAGATTTACTTTAGGGTCAAAGTTTGGACTCCACTTACAAAGTGATAAGCTAGTTTGTAAATTAGGATCTTAGGTTACTAATAATTACAAATAAATATAAAATAAATAAAACAAGAATTGCAAGATATACATAAACAAATTACACAATATATACATGGGAAAAACCCTTCCAAATAAAAAAATCCATCAAGCACCATTTCATTATAAAGCACTTGTAAAATAGCCTATTAAAACATAGACCGAGCCTCAAGATCCACTTCTTCCACATGGTCAATAATACCTCTTGTGCATGGTAACATAATTCACTATTCATTTCTAAATTTTTACACCCTTCTTAATGAGAGGGAAACTCCTTAAATATAGGAGAAGGGATGGAAAAATACTTGAAGGGGTATTAGTCACACCTATTCAAAAACTACCATTTATAAATAATCAATAATCTAATAGTTATGAGACTATAATTATTTATAAATGGGATTTGCTTATTAAAGCATATGATACATAAGGTTTTAGAACTCTGTATTAGAACAATATATAAATGTTATAAGGGTATTGACCCCTAATAACATTATTTTATAACATGGTTTTACCTATGAACCAAGGGCCATTCATTAGAGCATGCATGAAGTCCTCCTTAAGAGAGAAGGTGAAATGAAATTTTGATGCAAGAGCATCCATGGTGATTTCCAATCCCGTGTCAACAAAAGGTTGAATTTTTGAATTATGCAATTTTGGATTTTTGAAGTGGATTAATTTTTGGTTTGAATTATATGGTGAGGATGGATAAGTATTTATCTACAATTAAATTAATTTTTCAATTAAATTCTTGTGCAACTTTGACAAGTTGACTAGTGGGATTTAAAACAAAAAAAGTGAAATAAAGCATTAAAATTTCAAATTATTTGGAAAAACCCAAGATGGGCATTGAAACTGGGATAATGGATGTTTTAAAGCACAATAATCAGTTCCTTAAAAAGTAGGGACTGGAGGTGGATGCCCATGACTTGATTTTTTCCTTTTTTTACTTTTTCTAAAATTGCAAGTGGAGAATTAAAGCAACACCTCCTATCTTTGTCTAGACAATTTTATGTGGATTTTATTGTGCATTAATTATTTTTGAGAAGTTTGAATTTTCAGCCATAGAGAAGATGGCATACTTGAGAAGATAGGGAAGAAAATTAATTTTTAATTAATTCTATGAGGAAGTGGTGGAGAATCTAGAGAATAGGGAAAGCAAGAAAATAATTTTTTTAAAGGAAAATTTTCAGGGGGGAGTTTTTTTTAGGGGATTTGGTGGAGAGATTCAAGAAGGGCGTGGCTTTTCTCCAGGAAGGGTTTCATAAGTGTGTTTTCAGGTTGAAGGCATGAAATTGAAGCTACAAATTTTTTCTTCAATTGGTAGTTGCTGATTGCAAGTTTGCAATCCATTGTTTTGTGTGTTATTGCAGGAGAGGGGTTTGAAGATTGTATGAGCAGATTTATTTTGTTTTTGTTGACATTATTTTTTTGTTGTTTGTAATTTTAAATGGGCCATGTTGCAGCCCTTGAATCCATCATGGACTGATGTAAACATTGGAGATCATTTTGTAACAAAAAGTTGTAAACTGGTTGCAAGCTGCAAACAAGATTTTGCATATATTGCAACAATGTTTGAATGAAAGTTTAATGTTTATTTTGTGTTAAAGAATGGTTTTTATGTTGTGATGGTTTGAGTGTTTCCTCTCTCTTCATTAGTGGTATCAGAGTGGGAGTTCTTGAGAGTGCAGGAAGAAGTGCCAATTGGAGGCAGTTTGCACCAAGACCTAAGGGTAGAGAATTTGTGGATTTTGTTTGCAGATGAATGTAAAGTAGTAAGAAGGAATTTTAAGAGGATTTGAGGTTTCCATGATTCTAGACAGATCGCCGAAGGAGGCAGTTTACAATAATATTGGTGAATATTGGAAGAGGGTTTTTGTAAACAAATCGCTGAAGGTAGTTTACATAAGTAAAACCTGAGGGTTTGAAGATTTGTGTTGTTAAGGCATTGAGAGGTCTTGAAAATGGAGAATAGAAGAGTTGAAGGTATTTTTTACTATCTTTATAATGATGTTTTGAATACAAGAAAGAAAGAGGATGCATCACAGTGTCATGCATGTGACATCGAGGAAGAGGAAGAGGATGAGTGTGAAAAGATTGAGGAACTTGAAGCTGAACGATGTCTATTGGAAGACATGGAGGATGAGACTACAGTGATTGCAGCAGTAGAAGAGAGTTCTTTAAAGAACACCTATGAAGTTGAGAAGGATGATTTACTCATTTAGATTGAAAGAGAATGGGATCAAATTATTGCAAGGGAAGAAAAAGTTGCAGCTGTGGAAGATACTGAGGTAAAATGTAATTTTGATAAATGTTGTTATGAAGATGAATGTGAGTATAATGAAGTTGTAGTAGAAGAATGTCCTTTGAAGGACATAAAAGAAAGTGAAGGGGATGATTTAATGATGTGGATGGCAGCAATTGAAAAAGAGTGGGATGAGTTAATCTCAGGTGAGATGAAGGTTGTAGCAGAAGGTGAGGTAAAATCATATTTTGATGTTTTCTTTGATGAAGACTTTGTTGCAGCAATAGATCAATTTGAAAAAGTTGAATTTGAAGAGTGTAAAGTGAAGGTAAATGAAGAGTTCTCTAATAAATATTTGTTAGAGAAAATAGTAGATGAAGATGTTTTGATTTGTGACTATGATTCCTTGTCAGGGAAAGTAGAAAATGAGTCTCTTTTTAATGGAACTAACATTATTTTGAGTGAAATAAATCAGATTGCAGCGATGTTATGTCCTATAGAAGGTGTTGAAATAGTGAAAATTTAGCGAGAAGACATGGTAAAGGAGCAAGAAAAAGGTAAAACAACAATAGAGGTAACAAAGTACATTTGTTTTGTTGAAGGTGGAGGTATATGTTTGATTGTTAATTCTTATGGAATATATTGGTGGGAGGTTAGATTATTTTTTTTGAAATACATGAAGGGTAGATGAATAAAGATGAAAGGATATAATATTATGAGATTGCAAAATTTGGTGAATGGGAAGATCCCAGTGGACAAGGCAGTGAGGTGGATCCAAGACAAACACAGGTTCTATAAATATTTATGAGTGCAACTCTTGAAATATATATTTTTTCTACCATGGGTGTCTGATGCAAGAGCATCCATGGTGACTTGCAATCCTGTGTCAACAAAAGGTTGAATTTTTGAATTATGCAATTTTGGATTTTTGAAGTGGATTAATTTTTGGTTTGAATTATATGGTGAGGATGGATAAGTATTTATCTGCAATTAAATTAATTTTTCAATTAATTTTTTGTGCAACTTTGACAAGTTGAGTAGTGGGATTTAAAACAAAAAAGGCAAAATAAAGCATTAAAATTGCAAATTATTTGGAAAAACCCAAGATGGGCATTGAAAATGGGATAATGGATGTTTTAAAGCACAATAATCATTTCCCTAAAAAAGTAGGGACTGGAGGTGGACGCCCATGACTTGATTTTTTCCTTTTTTTACTTTTTTCTAAAATTGCAAGTGGAGAATTAAAGCAACAACTCCTATCTTTGTCTAGGAAATTTTAAATGGATTTTATTGTGCATTAATTATTTTTGAGAAGTTTGAATTTGCATCCAAAGAGAAGATGGCGTACCTGAGAAGATAGGGAAGAAAATTATTTTTTAATTAATTCTATGAGGAAGTGGTGGAGAATCTGGAGAATGGGGAAAGCAAGAAATAATAAAATTTAAAGGAAAATTTTTTGGGGGGAGTTTTTTTTAGGGGATTTGATGGAGAGACTCAAGAAGGGCGTGGATCTTCTCCAAGAAGGGTTTCCTAAGTGTGTTTTCAGGTTGAAGGAATGAAAGTGAAGCTATAATAGTTTTCTTCCATTGGTAGTTGCTGATTGCAAGTTTGCAATCCATTGTTTTGTGTGTTATTGTAGGAGAGTGTTGGAAGAATGAAGAACATCTAGTTGTACAACCTTTGTGTTGTCATTGATGTCACCATGTTTTATGAGTTGCAACTGCAAGATTAAGTCATTGTTTGATCCGGTATTCTGGACCGGTATCTGAACCAGTATGCAATTTACATCCTCCGACATTTTGGTTTGCAATCCTCTGCGGTTGATTGATGCTGCTTGCGGTTTTGGGAAATGGTTTATGGATGTTGGAAGGTTGTTTGTTTAGAGTCTCACATGCACAGGTGCTCGTATGGTGTATCGACATTATTTTGTTGTTGCATTTTTGCTATTAGGTCTATCTTTGGCCAACCTGATATATTGTTGAAGTTGTAATGGAATAATTTTGTTGCGTGGATGTATGGGTGACCTATCTTAGGTCCATGTTGACATGATGTAGCGTGCTACATGCTTGGATTGTTTTTGGAAATAATTTATATATGCTTGGAGCCGACAATCAGTCTTTTTGGTGAATGAAGATTGCATCTAATTAGGTCGGCCTAATTGATGTTTGCGGATGAATCGGATATATATATTGGATAGTTTTGAGATTGTTTATGTGAAGTTGTTTTGCGAAATTGTGAATGTGAAGAAATGTGAATATGATGAAGTGTGTTAAGTCAGTTTATTGAGAATCACCATAACTAAATCAACACTTGTTACCTAGGTGTACTCTTATCAGTTCATTCTGGCTATGAAGCCACTTCTGTTTTGTAATCTTTTTGTAGGCAGTGAGCCTCGTTGTTTGGATAGTGATTCCTCTTTGTAAGCAATGAGCTTTTGTATCTAGATAGTGAGTCCTATCTTGGGCAGTTAGCCCTCTTGCAATGAGCCTTTTTGTATTCGGTTTTGGAACTACTTTATACTTTGAGCTAATCCTCACCATGGTTTTTCCCTTATTGTGTTTTCCATGTAAATCTGGTGTTTTCAGTGTTATTATTTCCTTCTGTTATCTGCATTTCATGTTCACACTTAATAACAGAATAAAGTGGTAGTGAAGTTGATAAGTGTTTAAGAATTGTGATTGATTTTGGTGACAATTGATTCACCCCCCTCTCAGTTGTCTTGTGCCTTTCAACAATTGGTATCAGAGCATTGGTTCCTCGGAGAAAAGCCTAACAACTTGAGGAAGATCCTAAAAGATTGAACAAATGGATTATCAAGAACTCTGGGCTGCTCTTGAAGATCTTAACAAGGCTGAAAGTGAAAACAAAGATTTGAAAGAAAATCTTGATGAGGCAAATGAATGCATCCAAAAATTGAAAGAGCAATTGAAGAAATTCAAAGAAATACATAGAGAAGTGAGTGAGCAATTAAAACAAGCAAATGAAGAGATCACCAGATTAAAGGAGCAAGTGGAGGAAAAGAAAAGAATTGAAGAATGTCTTAATACTATGGTGTAAAGAAGGACCGATGTATGCACAAAGCTTGAACAAGAAGTGGTGAACCTAACAGAAGATCTGGAGAAAGCAAAACTCTATGAAGATAATTTCAAGATAAGCTTCACAAAACTTGAAGAATTGATTGCAGGACAAAAACCTTCTAAAGACAAAGGTGGTTTGGGAATTGAAGCCAGTGAAAGCTCTAAGGATAAGCAGACCCCAAACTCAGTAGATAATTAAAAGACTCAAGATAAAGGGAAGCAAAAAAGAAATCCAAGGAACTTTGCTAGAAGACCGCCTATGAGACAACCAAATGCTTGAAGGTATCCATCTTTCAATGGTGTTTGATTTACATGTAATAAATTTGATCATAAAGCAACTGAGTGTAGAAGCAGGGTAAATCAGAATTTTGGAAGTTTCTTCAGACAATGTTTTGTATGCAAGAAATCTGGACATAGAGCTACTGAATGCAGATCTCAGGTGAGGATGATTAGTTAGGTGATGATGAATAGGTTTAATGGAGGAAGAATGAATCAATCTTTTGTTGGCTATTGCTACACATGTAATAATTTTGGACACAAAGAAAACCAATGCAAATCAAGGGTTAATGAAGTTCAAACAAATCAAAAAGGTATTGTTTGTTACAATTGCAACAAACCCAGACATATCTCAAGAGTTTACAGAAGTAAAAAGGGAAAGCAGTCTGATCTGGTAAAGAAGAATGAACCAGTGAAGAAAATTGACAAAGAAGAGGTTAAACAAGAAATGAAAAAGATATGGAGGAAGAAAGAAGAGCTAGAGATGACTGATGTGTCTGTGCCTTCATCCGGTGCAGACAATTCCTCTAAGAATTAGACCTAGCATGGTCTTAGGGGGAGCTTTAACAGAAAATTGTATGAACCCCCTGGATATATGTCATGTCAAATGTTGGCACGAGGATATGTTGTAGAGAATGAGTAGACATAAGTCATGCAAAAGAAATTGAAAGAAAATGTGTAGGCACATTCATTTGCGGAGAAAATTAGGGTTTTCCTGTGTAATGAAAAGGGTTTTTATCAGCTTTTTGAAGTCTGTTGCATTTAATGTGAATTAGGGCAGCGCGATGGTGTATAAAACGTAATTCACAAGTCATTTTTTTGATCACTTGTGTAATTGAAGAGTTTGAAAAATGACTTGGAGCAATCTTGAGGCAATCCTGAAGCGATTTGGAGCGATTATGAGGTAATTGGAGAAATCATTATGAATAACTAGGAATAAAAGATGAAAGTTTTCAAAATAATCTCTCTTAGTTTACAAAAGACGAAGAAGGGAAAAAGAAGAAGTTTCGTTGAGCAAGAAAGAGTTTAAGAAAGATAAGCACGACAATGGACAAATGATTAAGTGGCAATATTCCGCTAAGGCTGAAGGGTGTTGAATTGGAAGAGTTTGACCATTGGAAGATGAAGGAAATGGAACTAGGGTTGAAGACAAACAAATTGCATAATGTAAAAACCTTGGGTATGGATTTATGGGGATAATTTACCTAGTTTGTAGAAATAGAATCTATCTTGTTCCTGTTAAATCAATTCAAGGACAAAAACATTATTTTGGACAAACCCTATCCGACCACGAAGGAGGAAATCAAAGCTATTACTGGTTTGTGCAGTGTTGGTGACCTCCCTGGGAAGAAAACTGTGAAATACAAAGATGTGGAGGAACTTAATGGTATCAAAAAAGACCCCCGAGCTCTACTGATAAATACCATTGTCGATCCCACAATAAGAATGTCTTTGGTCAAGGGTTATCCTTTCCGGTTTGGGTCTTTACTCATATGTTTGGTATTTTACTTTCTAAGTTCTCTACCGACAAGAGAGAATGTTAAGTGGGAATCTGACATCCCTATCAGAAAGCAAGTTTTCAGGTATTTGGAATGTTTGGAAGATAAAACAAGTGCATGCAAAATCTATTTCGCATCCCTGTAGATAAATCTATGCTCTGGTATGTTAGTGTCTAGTCAGTTTAAAGAGGGTTCCTCTTCTAGAAAGAAAGAGTTGGAAGTTGTTATTGGTGGGTCCCCTTCGGAATCTAAAAGGAGGAAAATTATCACAAAAGATGTCTCAGAAGAAAAGAAGAATGAAGAAGAATCTCTGCCTAGATCTGACTCCTTTGATCCAGAGGATATTCAGACGATGCTAGATAAAGGTGATTTGAAGAAGGTTGGTGAAATGTGGTGTGCCTACTCACCGATCACGAGACTTAAAATCGATGATATGTTGATAGATTATTTGCTCAAAAAGGGTATTACAATTTTAGATGTATTTTACTCATTACCAGATGATCTAGTAGAAGTTATTGAAGAAAGGATATTGTTGGAAGGATCTGAAGGACATAAGTTCGAAGCTATGATTGAGATAAGATGTGCCAAATCCAAACAAATGTTATTCAAATACATTAATGAGACAAGAGAATGCGTTAAGGAAATATTTGACAGATACAGTTATTGTCTCTGGTGGCCTGCAACTGTTGATAATTTTAGAAGCAAAATTGAAGCCGTTGAATCTGAGATAAATAGTATTGGAAAGAGTTTTGATTTCTTCAAAAAAAAAAGGAAAATAGAGAATAAGAGTCTGTGAATTGCAAGTAGAGTTGTTGATTGCTCAGAGACAGAGGGAAGACTTGGTTAAAACTTTCTGGTTGGTTAAAGAAATTGTTGAGGTCCAGTTGGATCATCTCTCTGGAATACTTTATGATGTAGAATATTGTGAACAATAATGTATGTCTTCGGACTAGCATCCTCATTTATGTTGTTGTATTTATTGGATAGTATGAGTGCAAGAATGGGTTCAGTAGTGCTTGCTTGGAAGAGGATTCTTCCGACCATAAGAGAAAGGCACAAGAAAAATTTTCATGTAAAAAGCGTTAGTTTCACTTGAATGTTCAAAATGGGGAGTTGGAATTCCTTTGTATATACATTATCGCCATGTACATACGTTTACATCCCATTTTTGGTCGCCCTTTATCCTTGATGTCGAAGGGGGAGAGAATACTAGTGATAGGGGGAGAGAATGTTGTGGTGTACATAGGCAGTTTTGGCACATGTTGCCATCAATGACAAAGGGGGAGATTGTTGGAAGAATGAAGAACGTCTAGTTGTACAACCTTTGTGTTGTCATTGATGTCACCATGTTATATGAGTTGCAACTACAAGATTAAGTAATTGTTTGATCTGGTATTCGGGACCGGTATCTATCTGGTATGCAGTTTACATCCTCCGACATTTTGGTCCGCAATCCTCCGCGGTTGATTGATGCTACTTGCGGTTTTGGGAAATGGTTTATGGATGTTGGAAGGTTGTTTGTTCAGAGTCTCACGCACATAGGTGCTCATATGGTGTATCAACATTATTCTGTTGTTGCATTTTTGCTATTAGGTCTATCTCTGGCTGACCTAATATATTGTTGAAGTTGTAATGGATTAATTTTGTTGTGTGGATGTATGGGTGACCTATCGTAGGTCATTGTTGACATGATGTAGCATGCTACACACTTGGATTGTTTTTGGAAAGATTTTGTATATGCTTGGAGCTGACAGTCAGTTTTTTTGGTGAATGAAGATTACATCTAATTAGGCTGACCTAATTGATGTTTGCAGATGAATCAGATATATATATATTGGATAGTTTTGAAATTGTTGATGTGAAGTTGTGTTGCGAAATTGTGAATGTGAACAAGTGCCACTATGATGACGTGTGTTAAGTCAATTTATTGAGCATCACTAGAACTGTATTAGTACCTGTTAGGTGTACTCTTATCAGTTCATTCTGGTTGTGAAGCCACTTCTGTTTTGTAATATTTTTGTAGGTAGTGAGCCTCCTTGTTTGGATAGTGAGTCCTCCTTGTAAGCAGTCAGCTTTTGTATCTGGACAATGAGTCCTATCTTGGGCAGTGAGCCTTTTTATGTTCGGTTTTGGAACTACTTTATACTATGAGTTAATCCTCACCGTGGTTTTCCCTTATTGGGTTTTCCACTTAAATCTGGTGTTTTCTGTGTTATTATTGCCTTCTGTTATCTGCATTTCATGTTCACACTTAATAACAAAATAAAGTGGTAGTGAAGTTGATAAGTGTTTAAGAATTGTGATTGAGTTTGGTGACAACTGATTCACCCCCCCCCTCTCAATTGTCTTGTGCCTTTTAACAGAGAGGGGTTTGAAGATGTTAGAGTAATAAGTTATTTCACTTAATTAATTTCATCATATTGGTTAATTAACTAAGTCACTTATCACTTTAGTTTTAGTTAAGCTAAACTTAGGCACATTAATAATTAATTATTTATTAATTATTAAGTGTGCACACTAGGGTTTCCTTTTAGGGTTTGATCTCCTTTCTTAAGGATTGATCTCATTGTAATTATTCATTCTCTTTAATGCATTTTTCTCTTGAGGCTTGTAGAACATCTTTGTTGTTATGGATATCTTTTCTTTGTGACAGGTCATTGCTTGTAGGTGTTCACTAGGGTCTGTGAGGTTGGTTTTCCAACTTCAACATGGTATCAGAGCTTCAGATCTGCAGGTTCCTGTTCTTCTTTTGAAGGATATTTCCTTACAATGATTTTTTAAGTGCAAGGATTTCAAGACAGGCATCTTTTTGCAAGATCTAGGGGTAGCCTTTTTTTTTGGGAATTTTTGGAAAAAACAGAGGTCACCATCGCGTTCGTAGTGCCCAAAAACCCTAGGAACGCTTGTTGTTTGGTCGATTTTGGAGTTGTTGAAAAAAAAGGCATTTTTTTGCCAAAGAGGTCATACAGCCTCCCCAGCACACTTCACGAGGCGAAAGAGTCACGAAGATTGAAAAAAACATATAGATATAAAAATGCGCTTTAAAAAGCGCTGCCAGTAGAAAAGCCAACTATCACCCAGCAGCCACCCTGCAGCCACCAGGCGGCCACCTAGCAACCACCACCACTCATCCCGCCGCTAGGCTCTCTGCCAGCCCTTGCGGGCTTACATTCTCAACCCGCAGTCCTTTGCAGGACTAGGCGCTAAGCGCCTAGCCCCTGATGGTTGCTTCAGCCTAGCTCGCAGTCACATGGGTGACCAAGGGCTTCAGCCTCAACCCCAGTCACCATCCCCTTGGTCTTGCATGCGACTAGGGGCCGATTTTTTTTAGCCCCTGAGGGCTGTTGAAGGGCTTATTGGGCAGTTTGGAGCACTTTCATGGAATTAGGTGTAAAATGGACATACGATCTCCTTTTTTCGAAAATGAATAGGCGTCTGAAAGCTAGTTCTAGGAACTATCCAATGGTGTAGGTTTGATTTACTGGTTTTTGATTTTTTGATGCTTTTTTCGGCCTCTGAAGTCAAAAGTAGCTGTTTTTAGTCTAGGAGGCATAACTTTTGACTTCAAACTCCGTTTTTCGCCTTTCTCGCGACATTAGAAAGATAACTCCGTCCTCTACATAGATCTCAGACCTAATTTTACTAGGTATCTGATTTTGTCAGATCTCAACTTTTTCTTTCTTAGTTATTTTCTTGGGAAACGTGCAATTCAGGCTATTTTTTTGAGATCAAAGATAAAATTTTTTTGCATTGAGAGTATATACTGCTGTCTTTTATCATGGATTCACATAATATTGCATCCCTTACTCCATTCAACTGATTTGGCTGGAAAAAAAACAAATGGAGATTCATTTGATGCATAAAGGGTTGTTCAGGGTGACCATGGGTACAAAAGTTGAACCTATAGGTGCTACTGAAAAGAGAAAGTGGTTTAATAGGTATGATGAGGCTTTTGGTACTTTATGTCTGTCTATTTCTCCTGATCTTTTTTTTCATGTTGAGTCTTGCACTACACCCCATCATATTTGGACTACTTTGGAGTCTTTGTTTGGGAAGCAGGATACTATGAGAGGATTCTGGTTGGAGAATGAGCTTATTAGCTTAAATCCTAGGGATTTTGACAACATCTAAGAGTTCTTCACAAAAATCAAATCTCTTCAATTGCAGTTGACACAGTGTGGTATTCAAAAGCATGACTCTCAGTTGATATTGTCCATTCTTTCTAAGCTTGGACCAGATTATTCAGTTTTTGTATCTACCTTTTATGCCACTAGGGATGCTCTTGGTATTAGGTTTACAATGCCTTCCCTTGATGATTTTTCTTCTTCTCTCACTCAGGAGTAGGCCAAGTTGGCTAGTATGGGCAAGTTCAAACCTTCTACATCACAAACACTTATTGCATCATAGGACCCCAAAGATCAGAAAGCTTCTACATGAAAGGGAAAGAAATAGAAACAAAAGGATTCCAAATCTCATGAGCAACAAAATGAGTCCTCAGATTCATCCTCCTCTTCTAAGGGGAAATCATCTAAGAAGGAGAAGATTACATGTGCATATTGCAAGAGAGAAGGACATGCAGAACATAGTTGCTATAAGAAGGAAATTGATGAGCTGAAGTATCTTCTTCAGAAACATCAGATTGATTTTCCTTCTAGGATGTCTACATCATATCCTTCCCCTCATTCTTCTTCTTCAGATCAACATGACAGGGGCACAACTGGTTACATACTTCATTAGATATGAAGGGACATGCTCTTTGTGCTTATTCAGGTCTTGGATCAGGGAGATGGCTTCTAGATTCAGGAGCATCTCATCATATGGCGTCTTCACAGTCTATGTTCACTTCCTTTGAGCCTTGCACTATGTCTCCTATTTTGATGGGAAACAATACATACATGAGTGTTATAGGGAAGGGGCCTATTAGTTTTGGGGACAACACTTTTCAGGATGTCTTGCGTGTTCCTCATTTGACGGACAAGCTTCTTTCCATATTACAGATCACACATGGAGGCAATGGGAGATCTGTGGAGTTCACACCTGATTCATTTATCATTAGAGACTTGAAGAGTAGAGCGGTTATTGCTACTAGGGTGGTGGATCACTCATCTCAGTTGTATTCCTTTGTAGATTTTGCTTCTGATGGTGCTTCTGTTCCTATAGCTGTTCATCACACTTCTAGTGTGAATCATCATTTAGAGGAGACATTTGGCTTCTTGAACATTGGTGTTCTCACTTCGGATCCAGTTCTTGAGCCATCCATTCCATCTCCCCCACCTATTGTTTCAGTGCAACAGGACCTAGTTGATCATTCATCTTTGGAGGTTTCTCTTCAGTCTTCACCTTCTTTGACTTCTTCATTGGTTGAGGTCACCCCTGCTTCTGTGGAGACATCTTGGGCTACAACTGATTCAACTTCAGAGATTTCATTCATGAGGCTTCTTCCCTCTCACTTCTTTCAGGAGATGCGGTTTCTTTAGTCTTTTTGGAGCTACTTCATTATGGGGGGGCTATGTGGTCTCTTTCTTCCTCTCTTCTGGGGGGGTTCTTTCATGTATCTTGGTGATGGATGGTGTCCTTGGGGGGTCTTATGGAGTCCTCCATATTTCATCACTTAGTTGTTTTTGCATCCTATTTTGGGGAGGATTTTTGTTCCCACATGGTTTTCTCCTTTACCTCGTTTGGTTTAGTTTGTATTGTATTTGTACATGGGTACCTAATCCGACCTTGTTGTCGGGACCCATCTTTTCTTTCATGCATCTTTTCTTTAGTGTTTTAGCTACTTCCTAAGTTCATCTTAAGGGGGGGTGTTAGAGTAATAAGTTATTTCACTTAATTAATTTAATCACATTTGTTAATTAATTAAGTCACTTATCACTTTAGTTTTAGTTAAGCTAAACTTAGGCACATTAATAATTAATTATTTAGTGTGCACACTAGGGTTTACTTTTAGGGTTTGATCTTCTTTCTTAAGGATTGATCTCATTGTAATTATTCATTCTCTTTAATGCATTTTTCTCTTGAGGCTTGCAGAGCATCTTTGTTGTTCTGGATATCTTTTTTTTGTGACAGGTCATTGCTTGCAGGTGTTCACTGGGGTCTGTGAGCTCTTGGTTTTTCAACTTCAACAGAAGATTGTATGAGTAGATTTATTTTGCTGTTGTTTGTGAGTTTAAATGGGCCATTTTGCAGTCCTTGAATCCATCATGGACTGATGTAAACATTGGAGATCTTTTTGTAATAAAAAGTTGTAAACTGGTTGCAAGTTACAAACCAAATTTTTCATATATTGCAACAGTGTTTGAATGAAAGTTTAATGTTTATTTTGTGTTAAAGAATGGTTTTTATGTTGTGATGGTTTGAGTGTTTCCTCTCTCTTCATCAAATTTTTTTAGGCAATGCACAAACCTCCAAACTGCCTTTGGTTTTCCATTTTGCTAAGGCCCATTTTTTGATAATTTCAATGTTGGGATTATTCCCAATGATTTTTCTAATCAATGTACAATTCATCATGGACATTATCTTGTTGATAGTCTTTCCAACACTCACTAGAGAGACACCATCTTGCGAAGAAACTGTTAAAACACCCCCAATTAAACAAAAAAGGTCAAGGGAAATGGATGAAAGGATTGTGTTTGACTATCTTTTGTGGGGTGTGACCCTTTAGAGTGACCTTTTTTTTGAAACAAAACCCTCAAGGACTTAGGGGGAAATCACAAGGAGGACCCCACTTCCATGGGTACTTGAAACAACATTGCAATATTCTTGCACAAAGATAGAGGACAACACATTCAAATTTTCTTCAACTTCCATGATCCAAAGGCTCTCACCAAATAGATTGTAAATGCATGAATAAAAAAATGTATAATGTTGGGGAAGTTTTTTTTGGTTAGATTTCAACAAAAAGGGTATAATATTGCATCAACATGTTTATACAAAAACCAATAATATGATACATATTATTATGATTGAAAATTATCATAAAAAATTATGATTCTATGCAAGTCACAATAATTTATTATTTTCTCTTCCTCGTATATATCACAAGGGATGATGGGGTCCTACTCCTCATAGTCAATGATATGATGCCATCAAATCCAGTGCCTCTTACTTTTCTTTTGTTACACCCTCTTCTACTTGCATTTCAAAATTGACAATCTTGTCTTCTATGAATACAATGTCTTCATTTTGTGGCGTGTTTTTTATTAGATTTGAATAAAAAATGATATAAGATTGTGTCAACATGTGAATACAATAACCAATAATATGAAAAATATTTTTATGATTGAATTAAATTATCATAAAAATTATGATTCTATGCAAGTCACAATAATGTATTATTATCTCTTCCCCTCATAGTGATGATGAGGTCCTACTCATTGTATTCAATGCTATTTTGTCAAATCCAATACATCCTACTTTTTCTTTTTCTACCCTCTTCTACTTGCATTTCAAAATTGATAGTCTTGTCTTCTATAAAGATGTCTACATTTTATGTAAGGCCATTTTCCATATGGATCAATTTCATTGAAGTAAATCACCCCATAACTTTTTAATGCATAGATGAAGGTTCTATTGCATAAAGATGAGGTTTTTGAAGTGCTTTTGTGTTAACTTGTTGCACTTTGTAACACCCCTCCATTTTGACTCTTTTGTTCGGCAGTGTTCTTCCTCGTTATGCTTGGTTCTGTTTATGTTGTGACTTTGGAACTTGGTTACTTTTGTTCGCAAATTGTTAAACGATGTGAATGTTATATTTTGATGTGATGTTATTTCATTCTGATGTTATCCTTATAGCATGTTTTGGATTAACTTAGAAGATATTTGATTTAACGATGTTTTATGCTATTGATCATATTATTGATGTTAGAATCGTCAGTTAATAATTGTGTATTGGTGAAGGGGATGGGATTGTATCACTCGCTTGCAAGTGACCAACTAATCGATTATAGTAGATTTCCTCTAGTCACGAGTTGTTGTCGGGTTAGTTGTTTTAATTTGGTCATTTTCACCTTGAGTATAAAGGTTATTAAATGTCAGGTGTAGTTAAAATGATGTTTAAATGTATTTAGTTGCAATGTTGAAACGTTATTTATTTTATTGATTGATTTGATTCAATTAATAAAATTAGATTTAGTTTATTGTTTAACTAGGTTAATGGTGATATAATAAATGAGATGGTTGTTTTAGCATTATTGTATATTAAGATTTAATTAAAATAAAAGTAGAAATCATGTTTGGATAGTTAGAGTTAAATTAAAATAAATAAATAAATAAAAAATGAAAATGTGTTTTAATTTCACCTTTTGAAATTATTGATAAAGTAAATTCTTTGCAAAATTTGTATTCTTTTGTTTTAAAGAATTTTGAAAAATGCATGAGATTTGGATTAGAAATTAGAAATTTGTTTTAAATGTAAAAATTGGAAATTTCCCCAAATTTTGCAATAAATTTAGTTGGTGAGGATATTTTAGGGGTTTGACCAATTTGGGGAAACTCTATTTGGTAAATTGCTATTTCATTTTGTTTTCAATTGAAATGGTGGAAGAAAAAAGGAGTTTTTGGTTGTGGCTTGGCTTGGATTGGTGAAAGGGATTGAAATTCTTGCTTAGGGCTGAATTCAAAAGAAGAATTGGAAAGCACCATCTTGAAGTTCTTCAAGCTTTGGAGGAAAAATCAGGTTCTTTGTTTTTGTTTTGGTTCAATTTGAAAAAGTTTAAATCCTTGATATGTTGTTGGAAATCTTTAAAATGTTGTTTGAATTCAATAGAAAACCCATGTCAATTGGTTCTATTCTTTTAAACTCTCTTGAAATTTTGAAAATGAAATCAAAACAAGAATTCAATCAATGGTTAAATTGAAAGAACATCAAAAGAAATTGGCATATCAAACTGAGATTTAAACCCAATTGTTGTATTTTACAAAATCTTGTTGTGCAGTTGCACAATTTGGCTAAAAATGGAGTTTTTGGATTTAATATTTACATACAGACACACAGATTTGATTATATTTATTATGTGGTTTCATTTGTTTATTTTTTTTACCCTCTGTCTGTATTTGAGGGGATGTATTTTTTTTATTTTGTAATTATAAAAAATAAAAAATAAAAAAAATAAATGTGTAGTGGTGGGGAGGTAGGGGAGCCAGCCCCATCGCCGCCCAGCCCCTAGGGGAGGCGGGATGTGTGCGTAGCACATAGGCCGCGCCCCCAAAAGGAGGCGGATTGTGTGCCCCGCACATAGGCTGCGCCCCTTAGGGTAGGCAGACTGTGTGCTGAGCACACAGGCCGTAGCCCATGAGGGAGGCGCCCTGTGTGCGTAGCACACAGGCTGCCGCCGGTGGCTGGGGCCTGCGTGCCCAATTAGGGCTTCGGCCCTTTGTTTTGTTTTTTATTTTTTATTTTTTATTTTATTTATATTATATTCTATATTATATGCATAATATTTAATATAATATATATAATATTTAATATAATATATATAATATTTAATATTATATATATATATATTATTTAATATTATATATATAATATTTAATAGTATATAATATGTGAATTTAAATGACTTTTTATTTTATTATTTAAAATATATATATTATATATATATAATTTAAATAATAGGGTTTATCTTTGAGTTGTAAAATATATATTAAAGGATTGTTTGCTATCATCGTTGGAAAAATATAAATTTTTTATTTAAGGATTTGATTTTGACAATTATAAATAATCGAAAAATCTTGGGATTTAAAATTGACATTTTAGTGGCATATATTTAAATGATAATTTAAACATCTATTATAGGAATGTTAAAATGATGATTTCATTATTATAGTTGAAATGAAATTGATGTATGATCAATCGTTTTATTTAAAAATATTGATTTTAATTAATTTTAGCATTGAACAAATGAAATTAAATCGTTAGTTCTTAAATCCCTTAATGTTGCCAAGATGGTTGGTTTACTTAGAGCATGTGCAAATAATGCTATTTATTTAATTAATTTCATGCACTACGTCATTGCTTGCCTTGGGTTTAGGAAACCCTAACATTAGTTAATTGAGTTGCCTAAAGTGCCTTTTTAAGTGATGTTTTCATTCATTCTCTATGTTGGGCCTTTGAATCATTTGTTATGTAAGTCTTCCAGATGAGGCTTTTCAATGATTGGTGTGGGTTGTTGTAAAATGCTGCCAACCTTTAGATTGTCTTGGGTTTTGTGCCTCCTTTGTATTAGGAGTGGGTTTTGAGTTTTGTGCCTCCTTTGGAAGGAGTGGGCTTTGTATTTTGGTTTCCTCTAGTGGTTGGAGAGGGTTTTGACCTTGTTGCCTCTAGTGCTTGGAGAGGGTTTGACCTTTGTTTCCTCCAGTGTTTGGAGAGGGTTTTGACCTTTGTAGCCTCCAGTGTTTGGAGAGGGTTTTGACCTTTGTAGCCTCCAGTGTTTGGAGAGGGTTTTGTAATTTTGTTTCCTCTAGTGTTTGGAGTGAGTTTCCTTTATTTGTTGCCTCCTTGGTTTGGAGAGGTCGTCTTATCCGGTTACTCATTGTGGTTTTACCGTGTATGTGGTCGATAGGAGAGTGGCTCTTTGTGGGGGTTTGGCACACAAAGGGGCGCCAGGGTAACTCACATAGGGTTTAAGTAAGTGATAACTTAAAAAGAACTAATGAAAAAACTCTCAAACTAATTAAGATAATTATTGCCTCTCTCATAACTCATTCGCTTTTAAGGTTTGAGATGAGACGAGAAGCGCAATTGGTATGAGGGTCCGACGGCTGGTAGAGTTGAGCCTGGATAGCCCAAGATGTGGGTTTGGTTGCCTTAGACAATTGAGCCAGGGTAACTCATAGAAAATGTCGTGTGACACTCTCTCTATGTCAACCAGAAGTCAGTTTGTTGTACTGCGTAAATTATCCTTGTCCTCTGGAAGCATTGTAACCTTTGTGTTAGGTGTTTTGGTATTTGTATTTGTTTCAGTTCAACTTTGTATTAGCCTGTGTCTAGAGGTAGATGGTCTTGTGATGGATTCCTTGTTACTATCTCCTAGCACGGGGGGTGAGCCTTCGGGTATCACATGGTTGGGTGGAACGTGCACCTTAATCCGTTGGGTCGTCTTCTTGTTCGTGTGGTCGAGATTTCCGGTTGGAGAGCTCGTGGGTTCTAGTTTCTTCCTTGCTTTATCCTTTCAGTTGATCTTGTATTTCATTACCCCTCATTTGTTATCGAGGTGGAATTTGTAATATGTAATCATGCTTATTGGATTTATCTCATTCAGGGAATGAGTGTTGTAATCATTTTGTAAATTACATTATTGGAATCAAGTGGTATTCATATTCTTTGATGTAAATTATTATGTTTGGAATGTATGTGAACTTTATTTGTTAAGTAATTAAATGTTGTGGTTATAATTCATGTTTCTTGTTTGGGTTTAAGTAACTCAGCCTCATAACCTTAGGGGATTGGTTGGCAATGGTTAGTTAACTTGCATATTAATTGTTCCTTTTAAAAAAAAATTAGTTCATTTGTGTAGTAAATTGCAACTTCCCCTAGGGTTGCGTGGCAGGGCGTTACACACTTCGTCATCTGAATGTTATAAAATAAGCTTTAGCTATGGTCACATCTAAAATTGATAAAAAGGTTGGAATAAATTTTGAAGTTCTAGCTTTTGAAAGTTGGGGATTTTCCATCCCAATGTTCTCATCAAGAAGCTACAAATAAAATAATCAAAATTTTGTAAGTAAGCAATAGTTTCACACATTAAAGATTTGAAATTTGAAAATCAAGTGAAAATTGAGATTTTTGGTTCTTTTTCTCCCTTGAATAGTTAGTGGTAGAGCAAATAGTCTTTTTTTAACACACTTGCATTTTATAAATTTTCCATAATTGGGTCTCTCAACTCAATCTTATATGGCATCTTCTAAATGTATGGTGAGAGACTCTCTATAACCTCACCATCAATATCCCTAAAGTTATTTGCAAATAATAATTTGGGGTTGAGCTAATACCTTGCTCCATGAATGGATTGGTGGAGTCTATTCTTCCACCTTTGACCAATAATATTTCAAATAGGTTAATTTTTTTTATCTTCCTTGTAATAGTTTTAGATGGCCTCCTTGTCTTTGTCCATGACCTCATAAATATTCTTCATTAGATTTTTCTCCCCATCCAACAAGTACAAAACACTTATTAAAAGCTTTAATAGTTATAAACAAATAAAAATAAAAATTAACAATAATAATAATAATAATTGTAATGGGGCGGTGGGCCTAGCTCGATTAGCTAAAGCATCCAATTGTAGGCAAGAGGTCACACGGTCTAGTCTCCCCACTATCCCCGTGGTACTGGAGGGCGTGTCGCGCCAATGTCACCGGTCACATGAAAAAAGTTTACTAGGCGCACTATAATTTATAGGGGGGCTACCCGATTCCTGTAGACTAAAATAATAATAATTAGAATTAGAATTATAACAAATAAACTTAAATGATATAATTTAAAATTTAAATAAAAATTTGAAGTTATCTTCATCATTTGATTAGTTTTCTTCACAAAGACACATTTTTTTTTAACAATTATTTTCCCATCCATCTTCTTTAGATAAGAAGAATCCACGTATTGTTGGCTCACAAACATCTACTTCAAAGGTGTAATATTATATAAATCCTTTGCAAGTTGAGAAAGTTGCAAATTGTTTGGTGCCAACTTGCAAAAGATCTTTCCTCTTGGTGTGGGTATAGATATATTTGGTGATGTTCTTGGTGTCTTCTACCATTGATTTCACCCTAAAAAGTTGTAGTGTTAGAAATTGTCACCCTTAAAAATTTCACATTATGTTTTTCCCCCCCTTAATTTATTGGGCCTAATTTAGTTCCCAATTTCCTAAATTATGCATTCCAAAGGCCATTTTTACTATTTTCTGAAGGATTGCAAGCATTGAATATATGCAAATAATTAATGTTTTGATCTCGACACTAAATGTCCTAGTATATAGGGCCAGGACCCATACGCCCTCCCCCTATCTTTCCAGGGACCAATTTTTAATATGTTATTGTCGGCATTTTAACATTCAAATTATTTCAAATTTCAAATGTCAACTTTTGAAATCTAATTTTTGGGAAATTAGAACAATTACATATAAATACCTAGTTATTTTATCATTTGAAATCTAACAACTAGAACAAGCATTTTCAAGAGAAAATACTATTGTCAAGAGCAAGTCAAGAGCAACATTTCAGAGCATTATAGTAGCAATTCAAGATCCAACATCATGTCAAAGCTTATGTGTGTTCATGTTTTGTGAAGGATAACCCTTGTTGTAGGTCTCTAAAGCATTCAAGCATTCAAGCAAGCAAGATCCAAATTTTTGAGGTGATGTGCATGACTTCAGTTCTTCAATGAATCTATTGAAGGGTGGTGAGTTGTAGCATTT
The DNA here is from genome assembly GCA_007258455.2 of Sequoia sempervirens. Taxonomy (NCBI): domain Eukaryota; kingdom Viridiplantae; phylum Streptophyta; class Pinopsida; order Cupressales; family Cupressaceae; genus Sequoia; species Sequoia sempervirens. The sequence continues at coordinate 924,360,915 of VDFB02281492.1, forward strand.
TGTGGTTTCATCATTCCTTCCTTTCAATTATTATTTATATCATTGACATTGCCATTGTGGAAGTGGAAACACTTACATGGCGTTTGACTAAGGAAAGCCCCTAAATGGCCTAACATTTCCTCTCTTTGTGAATGTGCAAATTATAGGTTTGAAGAGGATTGAAGGAAATTTGTCAATTGTTGCATTCAACACCCTCAAATTTTTCAAGCCACAAAAACTCAATTATAAAATTACCTGATGACATTCCAAAAAATCTACAACTAGGAATCAGAAGCTCAGATCTAGCACTAGAGGACCCCCCAAATCAGTTACCCCCTATTAGGGACCCATACACCCCTAGGTATTTATGCCCTCCTCTAGATGAAAGATCCAACTTTTCATGACAGGTGCACATCATTCGACACTTCTCAAATATACTTGTAGTTTGTTGTTTCAGTCTGTGTGCTTCCAGAATATTACATTTATCAAATTAGGTTATATAGTTCAATTAGGTTAATCCTTTCAAATCATTTCCAATCCATTTCCAAACCTCTAAGAAAGGGAGATCCAGGTCTAATTGGATCACCTTTATGGTTGATAGTCAATCTATTCATCTTGTTGATCTCCCCTTCTAATGTAAATTGGGAAAAGGAAGATATTAACCCTAGGTTTACAAATTAAACATTAGAGTTCCCCATTTCACCACTTTTCCCAACATTACACAAGTTTGTATGTGTCCACTTGAAAATCAAAGCAATAAGTGACACAAAGAGTCCACAAAAGAATTGGTGCCCCTACTCAAGTAGTCTCTTTGTAACTAGATATGATGATGCATTATCCATCATAACTTTGAACCATACCTATCTATATCGACATCTAACATTTCCTCCTCCAATGGTAAACTCAAATTCTTTACATTTTTTACTTTGTTTAAGGAATCAATAAATCTCAAGAATGCCATTTCACAATTTGGAGCCATTAGGAAGTTGATGAGTTTGTGATTCCTTGTACTATCCACTCACATGATAACATGTTATATACTTACTCATGTTAATGCTTCCTCTTTCCTTTCACATTTTTTTGTATTTGCCACTACTTTGTTTTAGCAACGATCCACTTATGCTATGTGGACTAAGCATCTTGCACCATATTTTTGCAACAATCAAGTTTGTGGATAAAATATCCCTATAAATTCTTCTCACCACAATGAAAGGAAGGTTGTTGTAGTACCAAAAAATTGTACACATTGTATATTCTTCCTCATGCATGTCCTTGTTCCAACTTATACATTCAAGCAAAGTTGCAATCTTGGAATGTTCTATGGAACAAAAGTTCATGTAACTAGACTCCAATGGGGCTCAATGAAGTGGATGTGCCTTGAATTTGTCGACCACAACTAGAGTTCAAATCTTTGTCATTTTTATATGTGATTCCCACACTATGTTGGGATTATTCACTACTGCAATGGCTATGAATGTTCTCATTCTCTCCAATTTTTTTCTTTTCAATGTCAAGGCCATTTTCATTTCCCTTTCAACATCTGGCTTAATGTTTAGATATAATTTCACATCACAAAAAACAATATATCATAAGTGGTACTTGAGGCAATTGATGCCTTCACTAATTTTCAATCCACAATAGTTGCAAATGACAAACTCTATGGTTGGTGCTAATATGCCATGCTTCCAAGTGTTGTTCCTTTTTTCAATGCTTTGAATTCCTCTTCTAGATACAAAGTGAAAATCTAGATACAAAGTGAAAATCTTGGCATTGAAAAATAAGAAAACAAATTAAATGTTGCAAATCTTAGCATTGAATTTTTCTTGTCAAGGAAAAAATATGACTTTGAAAAATTAAAAAGACACAAAAATTCATAATAAAAACTCCTATAGTAATTTAAATGCATCTAAAATACAAATAAAAATGTAGGGGAAGAATTTATAAATGTAAAAAACTTACAATTTTTTTTTTTGTAAAATTTCACTTCCACATTTGCTTTAGATTTTCAAATAAGGAGAGATCAAATGTAGTTGTAGAGACAAATGAGAGTAATAAAGGTTAAGTACTCAAATAAGCTACACTTCTAGTTGTGTTTTTATGTTTTTTTTTGTGTTACATTACAAGTTTATGCCACATCATATGCGAGTTTACTCATTTATAATAAGACTCATTATTTGTGCAATTTGATGAATTTTGATGTATAGTAGTCTGTATGCTACTCATGAACAATCTGGTTCATATCTATTCTATTTGAAGAGATTGTTAAGATTTTATTTGTAAAATATTTTCCTTTGGTCTCAATTTCATTCAACTCCAAATTTTAACTAAAACCACAACCCTAAATTGCTCATGACCAATTTGACTAATTGATAGAAATAAGAATTATTAGAATATTACTCAAAAATATGGGTGAAAAACTTAAGACATTTAACATTTCTAGCTTAATATCAAGATATTAATTCTTGTTGGAAGAGAATTTTAGAAAATAAAATACAATGTTACAATAATTTTTTCTTGATTTTAATATTGAATTTTAATTGATAATACAACCCTAAATTTCTTACACCCACATTGACTTATTAATTGAAACAATTGTTACTATAATATTACTCAAAATTATGAATTATGATCGACAAAATTAGGACATGCAAAAGTTCTAGCCTAATGTTGAGATGCTTATTAATATTGGGAGAGAAGATTTTAGAGGAATAAGTATAAAGTTATAATAGTTGCAAGTGACCAATTCCATCGTTGTTGTTAATATGCCATGCTTCCAAGTGGTATCTATTTTTTCAATGCTTTAAATTAAACTTCTAAATATCATTGGATATAAAGTGCAAACCCTAACATTGACAATCAAGAAAAAATATAAATTTTATAAATATTTGCATTAAAAAATAAAAATTAGAAAACTATGGCTTTGAAAAATTAAAAAGAAAATTTAAAATCCAAAAACCCTACAATAATTCAAGCATGTGAAATACAAATAAAAATTCCAAGGGTAGAATTTATAAATGTAAAATAAATATGAAAAATCTTGAGAAAATGAATTTTTTTTATTCATAAATTTATAAATTTTACTTACACAATTGCCCTGAATTTCCATATAAGGAGATTAATTGTAGTTATTAATGACAAATGAGATGGAGCAAGATTAAATAGATAAAATAATTGCATTTTTTTAGTGTGTTTTATGTTTTTTATGTGTTTGCAAGAATTTTGACATATTTTTGTACCCACAAGAGACACTTGTGACACAACACAAGTGTATGTTTTATCATAGGTGATTTTACTCACAAATTGGTCATTTTAAAACCAACTTTGTGAGTTGTACGAGTTTTGATCTATAGTAGTTAGTATGTTACTCATGGACCATATGGTTCATACCTATTATATTTAAAGAGATTATTAATATTCTTTTTTTGAAATAATTTTTCCTTGATAGATCAATCTCACTTAGCTCTGAATTTAATTGAAAATATAACCTTAAGTTAATTACATTAAATTTAACTTACTAATTGAAATAATTGCTATTGGAATATTTCTAAAAATTAGGAATTATGGTTCAAAAAATGAAGACATGCAAAAGTTCTAGCCTAATATCAAGATGTTGAATTATTGTTATGAGAGTATATTTTAGAGGGATAAACTATATAATTACAATAGTTTTTCCTTGATCTCAATCTCAATCTCATTAAGCTCTAAAGTTTAAGGTTACACATAACCCTAAGTTGTTTACATTCAATTTAACTTATTAATTTAAATGTCAGTTATTGTTGGGAGAACATATTTTAGAGGGATAATCTATAATGTTATAATAGTTTTAAATGATCGATTTCATGGTTGGTTGTAATATGCCATGCTTTCAAGTAGTGTTCATTTTTCAATAATTTGACTTCCACTTCTAAATGTCATTAGATACAAAGCATGAACCTTGGCATTGGAAAACAACAAAAATAAATATTAAATATTGCAAATTTAAGCATTTTTTAACAAAAATGGCTAGTAAATGAAAAAGACAAAAATTTAAATCCAAAACCCTATAGTAATTCAAATGAATGTGAAATACAAATAAAAATGTAGGGGAATAATTTTATAAATGTAAAATAAATATGAAAAACTTGGAAAAGAAAGAATATTTTCATTTTAAAGAAATTCACTTTCAAAATTGCCTTGAATTGCTAAATAAGGAGACCAAAAGTAGTTGTGAGTGACAAATGAGATCAAGAAAGGTTAAATCGATAAACACACCACAATTTTGGTGTGTTTTATGCTTTTATTTATGTTTGAAAGAATTTGACACATTTTTGTACCTACAAGACACACTTGTGACTCAATACAAATCTATGCTACATTATATGTGAATTTACTCACAAATTACTCGAGTTGTGATAGTACTTAACAAGTTTTGATGCATGGTAGTTAGTATGTTACTCATGGAAAATGTGGCTCATGTATAGTCTATTTAAAAAGATTGTTAAGATTCTATTTTTGAAATAGTTTTTCCTTGATTTCAATCTCACTTAGCTCTAAAATTTAACTAAAATATAATGCCTACCTATGTGATTACTCTTTCCTTGTCCTAATATTTCTTATGATTGAATCTAATTTCACATTGAGTTATTTATGATATGATATAATTGTAAGATAAATATGTGTCTTGCTAGATTACATGTCCCAATTGGTTATTATATGTTCCTTTGGTTATGATTTTTGTTGCATGGCCTAAGAAATATACGTGTTTGACTAATGGAAGGATGTGGAGAATAAAAAAATAAATTCACTTGACCTTCTTACCTTACCTAGTCTTTTAGGTCAAGTTAGTGACCTCATGAATTTTTTGGTTATAAATTTTTTGGGTATGTTTGGTCGCTTATCCCATCCTATTCAATTGTGAATAAAAGGATTTTCCCTATATTTATCTAGGTTTCCGCTAATTTAAATTATTTTCAATTTTGGATTCTTATGTTGTGGAAAAATCCATAAAGTGCATGTTTCCTTTGTGTGTGTTTATTTAACTTGAGTTCACTTGTATTTTATTGGGTTTTTAAAATGCTTGTTTCATAATGTTTGTTGATTAATCATATATACTTAAGTTGAAATAGTTTTTTATTTAATTAACTTTGTGAAAAAATGTCATATATATTTTAATATTGTGAATAATTAAAAATGAATTAAGTTAAAATACACTATTCAAATTAAATGCATTAGTCAATTTGAGTGAAATTGCTATGTTAGTCATTTAAAGATATTTTAAGAAAATTGAGAAAGTGATTTTTTTGGAAATATCTAAAGGTTTTGACTATAAGGAAAAATAGCTTTTGAAGGGACCCGAAACCCTTTACAATTGATGAGACAAAATGTTGCTAAATGATAACTACATTGAACCATCAACAACAACTAGCAACAAAACAATAACAAAACAACAGTAAAAAAATAGAGACCCAGAAGCAAGGAAAATAACAAAGCAAAAAATAGAAAGGGACACTATTTCATGTTCTTTAAGGTGTTAGCCACCTCAAGTTCCTGGTTCCGATGCAGTTCAACCATGTCCATCAACTCTTTCTTCTCCTCCTCAAAGGATTTCCTCAGGTTACCCTTCCCTCTAGTAGTAGAGCCTTTAGCATCATCCTTTCCAACCTTTTTCCCTTTTACTTTTGAAACCTGGTCCTTCTCCATCAACTCAACAAAGTACAACTGAGCTTCTCTTAATTCACTCATCTTGTGAAACAGGACCTCCAAGGATTCAACATTTTTCTTAACCGAAATGTGGCTTACATGCAACAACTTTTTGATGTCTGCATTGGTGTCCATAATATTAGCCTCCATTTCAGAGATACACTACTCACACAAGGACTTGAAATCAGAAAAAGAACACTCTAAGTCCACAATTATATAAATCAAAATATCTGAGGAATAATCCTTCGACATATTTTGCACATTCTCTTTCAGGCCACTGATCTTGATATTCACCCTATTGAATTCCTGTAGAGTCCACTTCGCTAGATTAAAAGTACCAGTAGCCCCCACATGAGCCCTGTCAAGGAGCTCAAACATTGAAGTGGTATCATCATTTATATAAAAGAAATCCTATGAAAGTGGGTCTACCTTAAGAGGTTCTAGCTTACCAGGCCTCAAATTAACCCCCTCCTCCTCATGCACAGACTTCCCACCAAAGATCTTCACACTTGGCATCTTTTGAACTGGGGAGTCATCAATTTCAAGTCTTCTCCTCAACACCCTTCTCCTTACAATGGTCCATGGTACCTTTCAAAACAACATTTGACACCTGATTTTTCAACTTAGCAATACACTTGGAGGCCCTTCTAGGCCTTTCCTTGGCATTCTTGACCACAACATTATCCTGTAGGCCCTCCATACCACCCTTCACAACAAAATACTACCCATTAAACACAACATTATCCTTAGACCTGGAACCCCCAGAACCAACATCCATATTGTTTCCAGCAAACTGGGACTCTGACTTCTGAAGAATAATCTTCTTGGAAGCCCGTTTTCCTTTAGGGTTCCCCTTCTTTCTCTTCTTAGAAGGGGCAACCATACGGGAAGAAGACCCATCCTCACCCTCCTTATTCCATTCCTCCTCCCTAGCAACACTGGTGTTCAAATGAGTCCAGAGGTGTTTTAGCAAGGATGTGGGATCTCACATGCTCCATTATAAGCAAGATGAGGCCATCGTGCATAACCGACGCCCTCCTATTTTTCAAATGAGCACACATAGACACCTCCAATGAAGATAAGAGAAAGAAAGGAAATGAAATAAAAATCCCATGTCTGAAATGATTCAACAAAGTGAAATGGTGGCCTAAAATTGTAGTAAACCTGCCTTCAAGGGTAACATACTGCATGATAATCTCCGCAATATCTGCCCAAATTCTCTTTAGAGACATCCGTTCATAGCCTCAAGATGACATCTTGATAATATTTTTCCATTCACCATCCTTAAATAATTGGTCCATGGCCTCCTCATTTCTCTTCTTATCTATGAAGAATTTGTGACCCACCAACAAAAAACCAATAATGGTAGCTATAAACTCCTCATAATCTCAAACACCATTCCCTTAGCTTGTAGCTTACGATTATGCCAATAGGAAAAAAAGAATTGGGCTCAATTCTACTATGGTCACCCCCTATATTCACAATCACCAGAAGCAGAAACCATCGAATAGAGACGTTCAACTGAGAGCCAACAAGAAAAGGAATACCCACAAAGTGTGCGACAATAATGCAAGTACAAATGGTAATATCAATCGAGCAAATGAGCTCATCCATATCCATCATTTCACAATAAAACCTTAACATCCTTGAGAAGGAGGGAGTACTCCTCCCATGCCTTAAAATCATTAATTCTAATAGCCTCATTAGCAAAGAAATCTGCCAATGAGTTGCCCTCTCGATAGACATGAGTGACATGAGTTTCCTCATAAGATCTTAGCATCATTATAGCATCCTCGATCAAACGATCAATTGTCCAACTAGGCTTTTGGATACCATGTAGGTAGTTAATGATGTTTAGTGTATCTCCCTCCACCCAAATTTTAGAGTATCCCTTTTCCAAAGAAAATTTAATATTGATGAATGCAGCCCCAGCTTCTGCACGATGATTGGTCCAATTTCCCAATGGGAGTGCCACCGTGCCCAAGAACTTGCCAATATCATTCCTCAACACCCCCACAACCTACAGGCCCAGGGTTAACCTTGGATGCCCCATCAAAATTAATCTTAACCCACCCTAGAGGTGGGGGCTTCCACTTAGTACTCAGTCTAGCACTGATACTGGATTTAACGAGCTCAGACGAAAAAAAGGAAATCTTCCAATTAGCAATCACCAATAAATCATACCTAGCCAAGAAAGAAGACAAAGCACAACACAGAGAGTCAGAGCCATGAAGAGAAAAGTTTTCCAGAATATCCCCACAAATCTTGATGAAGACACTATCCATCTTGAGTTTAGAATCATGAAAAATTATATTATTACATTTTTTTCCAAATAACCCAAGCAATGTGCGGGGCCATGAGATCCCAAAGCCTTCGAAGAATGGGGGAGGACGAGGGGCACTTCCACTAATCCGAAAAGCTACAAATATTGCTCGAGAAAACCCAATCTAGATTCCAAAGGGCAAGAAATTGACTCCAGATGAGAGAAGAAAAATTACAACCAAGGAAAAGGTGACAGGCACTCTCTACATCAGATTCATAGAACACACATCTATTAGGAATCACAAATCCCATTTTAATAATATTATCCTAAGTTAACACTTTTCTTTGCATTAGTAGCCAAAAAAAGACATTCACCTTAGGGATCAACAAATTATTCCACAATTTCCCCGAGAAAGGATAGGGGTCAGGCTTCTCCAAAGAATTGACAAAGACCGAGGCCACATAAAACTTACCATTAGCACAAGGGGCCCAAATCACATGATTAGGTCTCGAAAAATGAGGAATCCTCATGTTAGCCAGGAACTCCCTAAGAACAATCAACAAAGGGTCCCAATCCTGAAAATCCTTCCACGCACCATTTTGGATATAGCTCGCCACTATGTCACCAAAAAGGCATTTGCAAATAGGAACAATAGGAGGGGCCAATGGACGATTGATTAGAGGCTCATTATCACACCAAGTATCTTCCCAAAAAAAAATCATGGACCCATCACTCAGTAGCTACTTAACACCTTTAGCAATTAGGTCCCTGCAGGGGATGGTATTTCTCCTAAAACAAGAGTCCATAGGGATAACATCAGAAACCAACATATCCCAAGGTCTCCCCACACTAGACAAGTATTTATTTATGACTAGAGAGGCCCACCCTGCCTCCCCACTAAGGAGTCTCCAAATTTTCTTCAAAAGTAAAGCCTTGTTGAAAGATCTAATATTTCTAATGCCCAGACCACCCCACTTCTTTGGCCTGCACACTAGGTCCCATGCCACAAGTGGAATTCTGGCTTTAGCTTCAACCCCCGACCACAAAAATATTCTCATAATTTTCTCTATTTTCTCCTCAAATTTAGTAGGAATCCTGAATAAACTCATGGCATACGAGGCGAGATTCTGAAGAGTAGACAAGATAAGTTACACTTTCCCCACCTAGCTGAGAAATTCTCCCTTCCAACCAGCCAACTTCCTACTAAAATTGTCCAAGAGTCCAAGCCAGAAAGAATACGAGGTCTTAGAAACACACAATGGAAGACCCAAATAGGTTGACAAAAAATCACCTCAATTGCAGGATAGAATCCTTGATAGCTTCAATTGGAGGAACTCCAAGGTATTGAGGAATAAAATATGACTCTAGGGAAGATTAACATGCTACCAAGAAGCCTTCTCATATGCCTCAATCAACACCTTAACAACCCCGACTTCACAAACAAAAGAATGACCCATCAAGATTGTATCATCAACAAATTATTGATGAGTAATAGGCTCACATCTGGAAGGAGTGAGACCCCTCAAGGATCTAGTAGTTAACACCTTCTGAATATTTTGGCCAAGAACTTCTACCATCAAATTGAATAGCAGTGGAGAGATAGGGTTTCCCTGCCTTAAACCATGAGAGCTCCAGAAAAATGGAGAGGGAGATCCATTCACAATAACAACAAAAGAGGGAGTCAAGATAAGTTGTTCCACGAGTTACAAATTCTTTTAGCAAAAACCAAAGCGAGCTAGAACCACCAACAAGAACTTTCAATTGACCTTGTCGTAAGCCTTGAGAAGGTCCATGTTAAGAAAAAAACTTGGCTTCTTATTAGCATAATAAGAGAGTGGGACAATTCATGAACCGTAATGATAGAATCCAAGATTTGTCAACCCCTAACAAAACCACTTTGGTGTTTAGAAATAAGATCAAGAAGAATCCTCTGGAGCCTAGTAGCTAGCACCTTAGAGAAGATCTTGTAAATAGAATTACAAAGGCTGATTGGTCTAAAATCCCCAAAGCCATTAGCATCAACAGTCTTGGGGATCAAAACAATGAAAGTTGCATTCAATTCTTTAAGCAATCTTCTGGAGCCAAAAAAATTTGTAGTAGGATTGATAACATCCTTTGCCACAATATCCCAACAAGATTAAAAGAACAAAAAAGGGAAGCCATCAGGCCTAGGGGCCTTGTTACCTTCAAAGGAAAACACCACCTCCTTAATCTCATTTGAAGAAGGAATAGCAACCAGATCCCTATTTAGATGCTTCGTGACAAGCTGAGGGGTGACATCTAGTGAAGCCTCCACACAATGCTGGTCCCAAACTAAGTCATTCCTGAGAAGATACTCAAAAAAATTAGAAACAACCCTCCTAATAGCATCCTCCTTAGTCAACAACAAACCATCAACCATGATGGAAGAGATCCTGTTAGACGACTTATGCTTGAGGGCAGTAAGATGAAAAAATTTAGAATTATGATCCCCAGACTTGAGCCAAATAGCACGAGATCTCTGCCTCCAGAAATATTCCTCCTAAATGCAATAATGTCATGAAGCTACGCCAAGAGAGAGTCCTCCCTCAATTGAAGCTCCTCCAACATACCCTTAGATTGGATTTCCCCCTAAACAAGATCCAACTGTTGGATAAGAGACTTCTTAGAGATAAAGATGTGACCAAAAGAATCCCTGCTCCACTTCTTGAGATTTCTCTTCACAATTGCCAATTTCTTAGAAAAAATAAACATCGCACTCCCATCAATACACACTTGCCACCAACTCTTGATACAATCCATGAATCTGAAATCCCTCAACCACATAGCTTCAAAATGGAAAGGAAATCATTTTCTGCCCCCAACCTTGTCAGCCATAAACAAGATGGAGAAATGGTCCGAGCCACACCTCGTGATCGAAGAGAAGGAACAAGAAAAGTCCGCAAACCATGAGGTCGAATCAAGAGCCCGATCCAATATAACTTGGATATTATCAGAACCAACTCTCCTATTAGACCAAGTGAACCTAGAACCCATCAAATCCACATCGATGAGAGCATTATCATCACTAAACATTCCCAGCTCTAGGTGACTATCAGGGTGGGCTTGAGAGCCACCCAATTTATCATTATCAAGGGGAGTATTGAAATCTCCCACAACTAGCCAAGGGACATTAAAAAAAACATGTAAAGTACCAAGCTCAGCCCAAAGCCTCTTCCTAGCCCTCTTCAAGTTGGGAGCATAAATTTTAGAAATAATCCAAGAGGAGTTATCCTGAAGATGAATAAGCCAGTGTCCACATGATTGAAACCATCCGCAATTGGAATCCCTTTAACCAATATAGAGTTCTAAAAGGTAGCTAGGCCACCCAAGGCACCATTAGAGCTAACCCGATGAAAACCACAATCCTTGAAAAAGAAGTTCTTCAAAGCATCCAATTTGTTCATTTTCATTTTAGATTCTTGAATCAACAAAATATCCGACTTATGATCCTAGATAAGGTTCTTCAGGAGGTCATGTTTATGCACATTGTTTAACCCCCTGAAATTCCAAGAAATGATCTTCGTTTGCATGAAGAGGGGGTTCTCTTAGAGCACAAATCAAATAGGGTCTTCTGAACACCCTCCACAATATCTCACTTGCAGTCCCGCTCCCTACTTTTCTGCAAAGAGGGCCTCCCCTGACCCTATTGTTGGAAATATCTAAATGTTAGTTTCTATTTGAAATATCTTTTTTTTAAAATAGATTTGGATATGTGAAATGGAAATAATTTGACTTTGAGGTTTAGGAAATTTTAGAGTGAAAAGGAAAAAGGGGAGGGTGTTTTTGAAAATTTATGCGATTTGCTACACTTTTAGTCTTGAGAGTTGCTTGTTGCAAATATTTTTCATGGTTTCTTAAGGATTACTAAAGACTTGGAATATTGGATTGTTTCAAGAAAGGATTGGTATGCTTTTTTGCTTGCTTGATATTGATTTCTACCTCAATAATATTCATTTGAAAGATTGCATAACAAAGAGGTATTTTCCTTTCATTTAATAAATATGAATGTTAGTGTAATTAATTAATCACTACACTTGCATAAGTTTACTTAGGTAATATTTTAATTCCTAGGTTATAATTGTCATCCTTATCTTGTTGAGCTATCTTGCTGCTCAAGATAAGATTAGGGTTATGCATACATTGCTTTTATAAAGAAAATTATCTCATGTAATTTATTGAATTCCTGAATAATATTATTTGCACATCTTCATGCAAAGCTCTTGCTTTTTCCGTTTTTCTCTTTTGTGGAAGGATTTTCTGGTTTGCATGTCTGATCTTGGTTTCTAACATGGTATCAGAGCCTTGATTTGTAGCCCCTTCTCATATTTTTGGAGAGATTCAGTGCAGAGTTCGTTCGGGATCCCTCGAGGGTTTCATGCCTTGAGTTCATCTATGCAACATTTTGGATTAAATCGAGCATCACCATTGGATTAAGAGCACTGGAAAAAGTCAAGATTGGCTTTTATTTTATTTATTTTGGTCATCATTTGCCAGATCTATGAGGGTTTCAAGTTCGGTGATTTTTTGGAAGCTCTAGAAGTAGCCGATTTTTCAAAGCATTTTAGGCAATAACAGAGGTCACCATCGCGTTCGCTGTGGCCAAAAACCCTAAGATCGCCTTTCGTTTTGTCAATTTTGGTGAAAGTTGATTCTGGGGCAAAAGAATTTTTTCCAGGGAGGTCGTACGACCTCCCCAACATGCAGAGGGAGGCATGTTTTTCAAAAAAACAAACATTGAAAAATGCGCCCTATTTCATGCGCTGCCAGTAAACAAAAATCTACTGTCGGGCGGCCATCGCTCAGCCATTAAGCGGCCACCGCAACGCCGCCCAATAGCCACCTCCATCGGTTCGCCGCCAACATTCAGCCCCTTTCACCGAACCCGGGGTCCTGTGAAGAACCAGGTGCCGAGCTCAACCCCCACAGGCCCCTTTTAGCCCAGCCGTGGTCCTATGGTGGACTAGGAGCCCCGACCGATCTCCCAGTGTCGAAATATTTCAGCAGACAGGGCATATACCGGTAGCCACAAAAATTTTCTGACAGGGGGGGCGCTTTTTTGCCCCGACGGCCTCCAGGCCGTCAAATTTTCACTCGTGAAGTGCTGATGTCAGCATGATGTCAGCGGCCATACGACACTCCAAGCCCCCCTCTTAGCCCCCATTTTCCCTAAAGGAGCACTTTTTTTCTTTTTGGCATAACTTGGGCATATGGAGTTGAAATCGGGAAAACAAGATATTGCCAGAAAGCTGGTTCTGAGCACTATCCTGTGGTGTAGTTTATTTTTTAGTATTTTTCTGTTTAGCTTCATTTATTTATGTTTGAAGTCAGATATTTATTTATGGCCTTCGAGCTCATAACTTTTTGCCACGATCTCCGATTTTTGCCATCTTTGCGGCGTTGGAAAGGTATTGAGGAGCTCTATGTTGTTGTCCATGCACTTATTTCTGTATCTATCCTAGGTTGATCATTATTCTGTATTTTTCTCGATGGGTGTTTTGGAAATTACTTGGATGTTTTGGTAGTTGGAAGGGTGAAACTTGAATCTTTGCACTTCATTTTAGTATCACATCATTTTATTTTCTGTTTAGCATTCTCTCCTTTTACAATCATTGGGTTATTGTAATAAATGAACTAAGATAAAGTTCCATCAGGGGGGTTTCTTGCATAATAATCTGATTAGAGTGTACATGCACTTTGATCTCCATCTTTATTTTGATGACAACTCGCATCAATTGTATATGGTTTCTTAGTTTCTTTTGGCCAGATCTTGCTCTAGCTTGACACATATCAGATTCACATCGGTTCACACTTCAAATTGGGAGCCTATGGTTATTGATCAGCATTGGTTTAGATCCATCTCAATTTGAGGGCCATGTTTTTATGGTTAATGTTCTAGAGTCTTTATGGTACTTTTTCCCATGGAAGAGTTTTAGTCTCAGTTTGGCATCAGCATCGAGATACATAGTTTCCAAATTTTGTCATCATTTTATCTACTGTTGCTTCACAGATTCCAAGGTTGTTCCAATTTGTGAGTTTTCCAATGTTTTGTGGCATTTGCTCTGCTATTGCATTCTTATGATTTTGCTTGAGTCCTTCAGTGAATCTCATTTGGTTTCTTGCAGAAAAAATTATCTTTCCTTGCTTGCCATATTCCGGTTCCAGTGTTACTCCACAATGTTCTTCCAGTGCTTCTTTGCAGCAGTCATCTCATTGTAAGGGGGTTTTGTTCCACTGGGTTTTCCTTCTCTACCTCATTATTGCATTTGTACATGGGTACCTGATCAGGCCTTGTTGCCGGGATCCATTCATGCTTTCTTGCATTCGTCCTAGCATTTAGTTGCATGCTTTTTTAGTCTCCCTAAGTTGCACTTATGGGGGAGTGTTAGTGTAATTAATTAATTATTACACTTGCATAAGTTTACTTAGGTAATATTTGAATTCCTAGGTTATAATTGTCATCCTTATCTTGTTGAGCTATCTTGTTGCTCAAGATGAGATTAGGGTTATGCATACATTTATTTTATAAAGAAAATCATCTCATGTAATTTATTGAATTCCTAAATAATATTATTTGCACATCTTCATGCAAAGCTCTTGCTTTTTCTATTTTTCTCCTCCGTGGAAGGCTTTTCTGGTTTGCATGTCTAATCTTGGTTTCTAACAATGAATTCCTCATATAAATTCCTTGTTTGGTCATGCTCTCATATCCTTTGAAATAGGCATGTGTCCTTATTGTTCTTAAGTGAATTTAGATGTGTAGAGAATTAATTTTTACTAAAAAAATGTAAAATTATAAGTTTCATTTTATTGTTTAAAAGAATTGAAACACAAAATGGTACCCAAACCCTTGCAAAAACTTATAAGAAATTATATGATCACATATTTGTGGTGTTGGGAAGATTTAGAACATTAGTTTAGTGTCATAATTTGAATTGAGTGTATCTTCAATTTTATTGAGAATGTAAACGATGATTTTGGGTTGCCCTCACAATGCTTTGCTCCTCTTAGGGTTTTTCACCTAAAAGGAGAAAGGGGATTGGATGGGGTCCAAAATGCAAGGGTTTACACTCAAATTCAATGTAAATGAGATGTATTATGCCTAATTAAGATTTTCTAATGCTCTGATCTGAAAATGAAATGATCTAATGATGCAAAACTTTGAAAATGTAAAGTGCTAGAAAACACAGTGTGATATGCAAAAATGACTAATAATGCAACTAAATCATGAAATAATAGAACAAAATGAAAGGGGTGCACTTGGAATCTGAAGCTTGATGTTGGGAGATTTTGGAATCCTAAAAAAATGGCTGAAAATGCTAACTAGGACACTTATGCCAGGCTGGGCGACTTAGTCCCAGTTTCGGGAAACTTTGCTAGAACATGAATCTGCCAAATGGGTATCCAGAAATGTCAAAATCAGTTTTTAGGCCAAGAAATGGGACTAATTCTCCAGTATTGGCGACTTAGTCCTCCTACAAATCTCAGAAAATTTGGGACAAAATCTTGTTGTCTCAGGTCTGCACTTTCTTTTCTGACAGGTGTCCGCACTTGATTCTGCAGAAAACGGGGTAGAAGGCCTCTCCAAGCTTGAACTAGGGTTGTGTTGACTTGATTGAATTTGTATACTTCTTGATTACTTTTTCAACACCTATTGCTTGAAAAATCTACATACAAAAGTCTGCAAACACACATGCAAAAGGGGAAAAATGGTTGAGGGTTAGAGAATAGGGGTTTGCCTTGGTCAAACCCCACTTTGGTAATCAAACCCCAAAAAATGAAATAAAATGAAAGGAGAATGATAAATAGATAACATGCAAATTTCATAAACTTACCACACCTTTGATGTTCAAAATCTGAAAATATGCAATGAAGTGCTCCAATAGATTGACTTGATAATGCTTGATTTGCTTGAATGCTTGTGAGTAACTTGATGAATGCTTGAATGCTTGTGAACTAGGAGAGTGTAGGAGAGTGTAGGAGATGTAAAATGAGGGGAAAAACCCTTATTTATACTTGATTTTACTAAAATTTTCTGAAAGTAACACATCATAGGCCGACCTCAAGGGTTAGAGGACAAATTCCCGCTAGAAATTTAAAATTATTTTGAGTTTTGTGCCAAAAAGGACTAAGTCGCCCCTATTGGCGACTTAGTCCCACTTAAGAAAATTAAGTGGGTGTCAAGAATTTTGAGGCATTAAAAGTTGTCAAACGAGGATATCCTCAAAAACACACTTGAAAACAGTCAGAAAGTGCATTAAGGGGTCATTTAGACATGAGAAAGGGTTGAATTAGTGAAGACAAGTCTAGAAAAGCATGAACGTTAGTTACAACACTTCACAACACTTTACAACACTTTAAAATAAGACTTGGTAAGTGATAAAAAGAGGCTATTTTTAAAGGGTATGTGCAGGATCATCATGGAAAAAATAGACCCTTAAGTGGCAAAAAATTCAGAAAAATCAGAGTTAGGCAACTTGACGTAAAAATTTGAATAAATTATCTATATTATTTCAAAAATATGTAAGAATAAAATTTGTATCAAATTGAATGTAGTTTCTAAAAGTTACTAGGTTTATTTTTTATTTTTTAAATCTATTTGGTGAAAATTTGAAATTTCAATGTAGTAGTACTTAAATTTCAAGGAAAAAATAAGAAGTAGGTGTCTGTTTGACCACCCTAACCACAATAAAATGATAATATTTTTTTATAAGATTTTAGACATAAGTAGAGGACTCATGTCCGGATGTGATGATATTTTTTTGTAATTTTTTTCCAAGTAAATAATTAATTATGAATTTTTTTATTACGTTTAAAAAATATAAAAAATTGTATGTCTAACCAACTTAACTTGGTCAAAACTTCATGAAATTCAATTTTTATTTTTTTAATCCTAGAGTATGCAAAGAATAGAATGTGATGCATGTTTTGGATTCCAAAAATGTGATACCATTTGAAAGCTATAGATGTTTTTCAATCAGCCTATCAATCGACTTTAGTCGTAATTCAAATAGAAAATGAATAATAATTATTTATTAAATTCAAAGTAAAGCATAATTTATATTGGTGGAAAACTGAGAATCTCCTTTAAAAACCCTTTTCATTTCATCAATTTTGGGTAAAAAAAAAGTTGTCAGCCACATACCCTACAAATACCCATCATATCACCACTTTTGGGCCCATCATGATCCTGCATTGAAGTGAATTATGATGAAAGGGTCCTAAAAAAGTGTGAAAGTGGGTTACAACACTTCACAACACCTTTACAAGACAACCTAGAAGTCTTAATGATTCACAAGGGTCCAAGACCTAATGTGAATGTGTTGAGCACATTACAACATTAAACCTAGGCAAAATCAAGCCAAAGTCCACTAGAAAGACTCAAGTGAGCATAAAAATGTGAACTATACATTTTTTGGCGACATAGAGAAATATAAAATTGCTCAAAAACCCTTGAAAAATTGTTGGAAATTTTTATGTGATTGAAAAAGAAGATGCTCCACACCTTTTTTCATTACAAGGTAGTTATTTTATTTTATTTTTATTTTTTTATATTTTTATAATTTTTATTTTTAAAGTTGGAAAAAATTGAAGCTTCTATTAATGGGGATTAAGCTTTTTGTATGATTTGTGGAATGGAAAAATGATAATTTTGGATTTTAGGACATATCTAATATTTTTTCATTTTTTCAGACAAGATTTCTAATTGCGAAAATGTGTTTTCCTACTTTTTGGATACAAGTGTCATACTTTTGGCCTCATTTTTTGTGCCATGACCTTTTTGTAAAAAATGATGATTTTAACATGTATTATTGATATATAAATTGAATTATGGTTTGGCATTGGGATTCCTTCTTCCTCAACCATATTTAAATTAAATGAGTAGAGTTGATGAATAGTAAGTAACAATTTTAATTGAATTAAAAGTGTCAATACTCATTGTAATTAACCTATTTCTTTATCCTTTATGTGATTGTGTCATGAATACCCAAGTTGTGAAAAACCCTTGATGTATTGTGTGTTCAATTATGGATGTGCATTGAATTACCATTGGGTTGTTTATAACCCATTGTTTTATGTATTTAACGATGAGTGAAAACTATGTGCAACCCTTATGCCAATTATTTTGGTGTCTTACTTGAGACATTAGTTTGTGTGTGATTATTTATCTTAGAAGTGTATTGATGATTATCTTCTTTCTTTGTAGCTCAAGGGTTTCTTATAGTTGAATATGTATCTAATGTGTTTAATGGTAGTAATGTGGTTTGGAGGTGGGTAATGTCCCCCATTAGTTTCCTTTTAGAAATTCTTTTGGATGTTTGCTAGCTTTTTTATGCCTTGATGAATGTAAATATGGAAATCATGTTATCATTGTAATTAATCTTATATATGATCTTGAATTATACCCATCATTGTATTATTTAGATGTGGCCTTGTAAAATTGTAATCATTATTGCATTTTTTAGATTAGAAAAGTACATGTGAAACATATAAGTAAATACCTTTCTTCACTCATCAAATCAATTTGTATTTGTGTCATGAATGAGACTGTAATACATGGTGGACTATCCATATTTTGGATGGAGATTTCATAGTGCATTCTTTCAATTATTGTCATATACTTTGTTTTGATGTTGTTTATTGAAATGGAATATTATGATGCACTCACCTTGGTTATGATAGGTAAATATAGTTCAGTTTCATTTGAAATGAGTTTGTAATGTTGTTATGTATATTGCTATTATTATGGGTTATAAGCATTAGTTTATATTTACATTCAACTCTTGGTAAAAGATCCATCATATATGGTATTTGTTACATGTGAGAATATGTGTTATACTTGTGAAGATTATCATTTTGGTTTAATTTGAATTGGTGAAATTCATGACTGCTAAAGGTGTGTTTGAACCTTAGGGAATTTTGGAGTTATCTTGCAATTTTAATGCATGGGAATTTTGGAGTTACATTACATATATGAATTGCATTTAAAGCAACATGTTTATAAATACACCAATAAGTGTTATAAAATTATTCTATATCTAGAATCCTGCATTTGTCTCACAAGTCTCGGCGAAGTCATCTACAAGAGGGAGAGCATCACTAGAGTGCTTTTCCTCCAACCAAAAACCTACGGTCCCCCACACACCTTCCATCTAGAAGTGGCCCTACCCTTCAAAAAGAGTATAGACAAAGGAAACCAACAAATTTCATGCCATCTGAGTCCTAGTGTTGTGTCCTACATAACCCAATAGACCATACAAATTTATACAATCCTCTAACTAAGTATGATCAATCCGACTGGATTATGAAATATGGAACACTATGAACTGACTAAATGCAAGAAAATACTTTTACATTAATTTAGCCAAAGTTTTTGACAAAATAGACACTTCCATAAGACATGTAGTCGTGTGTTCACACACCTTTAACTCGACTTGGAAACGACATTCATCCTATGGTTTATCAAACATTTGACTCATTTGACTGATCATCTAATTTTTCATAAATATTTAAGACCAAGCATGTATTCTTATCTATGGTCTATAACAACAAAGGTCATTGAAATGTACTCCTAACAAAGAACATCTATTTTGTGTACTCACAATTCACATATCTTGGCTACTACCACATGTTCATTCACCCTTACATGTAGATCAAGAGTATTAAACTCTCTAAATTTCATAGTATAACACTTTTAACTTCTTTACAAGTTATAGTGCATTCAATTAATGATACCTTTCTACCATTGACTCGTGATTCTATGTCTATCAATGAAGGTTATTGACAATTCATAATACAAACAAATAAAAGTTTTATTCTCTATCAAAAAAATAATTTCATTTTAAATATTTTTAGTTTTTCTATGTTTCTTCTTTTATCTTCACTCAAGAAAATATTTATAAAGCTAATGAAGGTACATAATGATATCTAATTATTTTTGTAAGAATAGGCATATATTTATGGAATCCTTGGCATAAATTAAAGCTCTGAGTAAAATTTGATTACTCACTGCCATAATAGCCAGTATAAAACTTTTCATTTATATTTATAAATGTATCATGCAAAATAGTCTATACATGCTCATATATATATATATTAATACATCTCTATATATATCGATCCAATATTCATATTCAATTCAAACCAGCTGGATAATTTATTCAATAATAATACATACAAAGTTATTTCTTCCTGAATTTAAAATTTATTCCCTTAATTGAACACAATGCAAACTAGTATGATATTAAGAATTATCATATTCAGACTTACTTTATTTGTTTTCCAATGGAGATTAATGAAATATTTAAATGATTTAATCACAGGTAAATAATTTTTTTTAGTTCATTCTCTCATGCACTAGCATATATTTAAATGCATAATTTTTATTTTCCTATCATGGTTTATAATTCATGTGATATAATAATCAAGAAACATGAGGAGAAAATAGAAAATGACATGCCTAGAAAGAGTTAATTTGTCTTTGCAAGCTTAAATACAAATGCACAACTTGCAACTCTTTCTCCTTTTGGTGCAGGGGCACCATGTCAATTTTGGAAAATATGGTCTAATGTTAAGATTTTGGTGTTTTGAGTCTTTTTTTCATCCAATAAGGTCATAATAGACAATTCTTGATGTGATTTGAGTCATTTGGGTTCCATTTTGTAAAAGGTGTAGAATCTTGCAAATGTTGTCAAAATGTAAGGTTGCAAAATGCCAAAAAATGTAAAAAGTGGAAGTTGAAGGGTCAAGTAACTAAAAAGTAAATTTGAGTCAGTTGTGTGTGTTTTTTATTACTTGTAAAAGGTTAAATATGCCTCACAAACTCGGAGGCAAGGTTCTGGATGAGATTTTGATGGAAAAATAATAAGAAACCCTTCATTTTTCTGTGTATTTTCTGCAAATCTACTGCTCTAGGTGTTGGTATGGCCCTGTATATCCTGAACCCATATAACTAATGCTTGGAATTGATAGTAGAATGTGTTAAGAACCTTTTTATTTTAGTTTGGTGCAAATCCATTGAGTTTGAAGCATTTTATTTCAATTTTACCAAAACTACTATGTAAACCCCAAGTAACTAAGGCTTGAAGACAAAAATGGAGTTTTAGGCTCATTCCACTGATGGACTAGGATAATTTTTGGTGGAATGATGGATTTAGGGATGTTTTACAAGATTCAATAGGTTTTAGGAGCAGAGAGTAATATTTTGAAGGATTTTGGTTGCTACCCTAGTTGAAATTGCATGAGTTTTGGCTTGAAATTGATGGCTACAAGTAGGAGTTTACTTCAAATGCATTGATAAAGGTTGGGTAATGATTTGGAGAGAATTTGAAGACCATATGGGATGTTTCTGAGCCATTGGTAAGGTGAAACAAGGTTGGGAGGTGATAATTTCAATAAACCCTCTTGTATGTAAGCCTAAATAGGCCAAAAGTGAGATTTTGGAGTTGGGTGAATTTGTAAAGGTTTCTATTGATAAAAGTTGTGGATTTAATCTATTTAAGACCTTCCTACACCATTGGAGTAGAGTTTTTGGAATGGGAAAGTGTTTGGAGGTATGATGCTTTGAAAAAGTGACCTATTTGAGGTCTTGGGGCAACGTAGCAGTAGTTATTCGGGGTTGATGGTCCAAAGTGACCCCCTAATATTTTGAGATATGTTGAATTAATCAATAAAGGGTATCTGAAATAGGTTTTATATTATGGATCGGATCTTTTCTCTACAAGTTATGACAAAAAATAGTGAATTTTTGTTGTTTTGGACCTTAGGACAGCGTGACAGTCCTTTTTTGAATGGTATGTTCTAAAACAAGTATATGAAAAAATTAGATATGTTAAAGTAGAGGATAAAGGGTACTTAGAATGATAATTGGTTTGTGAGTTTGACAAGTATTTTGAAAGATATGCTCATATTTCTCTGTTGGGTATGCTACAAGGAGAATATGAAGGATTTGTGAAACAAAGTCAAGTTAGAGTTTTAAGGATTGAAAGATTGTTCCAAATTATTTGTATTGTGTTTGTTTGATTGAATCCTCCATGATCTGCATCACCTTCTTCCATTTTTTGCACAATACTCATGCTTTCCTTCTCCTTTTACCCACATGTTGCTATTAGTAAACTCCAGGGTATAAACACAAACCTGTGTCACACTTTATAAAGGAATCAACCAATAACGAAAAAAATTCTTAACTTCGACCACATAAAAGTGGTCTTTATGTTTTGAATTTCAAAATGGTGTAAAGTAATGAAATGTAGAACTTTTGATAAAGTTTATTGCTGCAATTTTTTAAAATTTAAAAAAAAAATGTTTTCATTATGTTTTTATCAATTTAAGGACAAATTTTGGAATGTTGAAAATTTAAGAAAAGAGCGACTTCACGGACCATCAAGAAACAAATTGAAAAAAACTTCATTTCTCCCTAATTTTTTTTTCTCCAAATAGGTAACTTCAGTATCTTGTGCATGGAAAAAAAAAATCAAATTTTGATGTATATTTTTCTCGTAATAACGTTTTAAAGTCAAACATGTCAAAATTTGATAGTTTTCACGGGCCGTCAACTATTTTCAATTTTTTTAATCATTTTCAAACAATAAATTATACCCTTTTGAAGAAGACTCTCTCCTCTTGTGCCCCATATAAGATTTAAATTTTTTTAATAAGTTTTACTATTTTATTTTTTATATTTGTAATCAGCCTCTTTTTTCATTTTAAAAACTTGCATTATTTTAAAAATAAAATATATTAAAACTAATCAAAATATTAAAAAAATATATATTTGGATTCTCCACTCCGAGCTCTACAAAAGGTATTTTTGTTTTTTTCAGAAAAATCATTCTGACTAAAGAAATACCTAGCTAAAGTTGAAAGTTTCAGAAAATACTGAAAAAATTGAGTTGGCTACCAACTAGGATGCCACATAGACAGTTTTGGTAGAAACAGTTTCTATAGAAAAGGGTTTCAGATGAAACCCTTTCTATAGAAACCTCGTACATTAAAAAATGCAATTTCAAAGCCAATTTCAAAGCGGGAAACAAAAAATAATAATTTTTTGGGATTTAGGCGAAACTTATTCGGTCGAAACCTGTGTGCCACGTAATATGCCACATGGTTTCGGTCGAAACCTAGCCAAGCGAAACCTTTCCGGTCAAAAATATTTCGCTTGGAACTATTTATTTGGCCGAAAGTGTGACACAACTTTGTGCTTTTACCCTCCACTCTTAATAATAATGAACTCTCCTCATTATCATAATGAAAATTGTCTTCTTTTCTTTCCTCTACGTGATTTTTCTCTCCCTAAAACAATAAAAATTCCTCTTTAAAACATTCAGCTCCACTATTCTCCCATGTCCTCTCCATAAAGGTAGGTAGTTTAATTTTTATTACATCCCAGAATAATGCCATCAATAATGGCATGAAGCCTTCCACATGAGGGTTAATATTGTTAGATTTTATTCATTTTCATTAACATGCATTTAAGGCAAGTTAATTGCCATTACTAGCCGCACATGCCTTATTAACATTAATGAAATTATATATATTTATATTTAAATATATTATTTTCTTTTAAATAATTTTAAATAATAATCAAATAAACCCTTACAATTAAAAGATAAACAAAAATTATGATTAAGACTTAATAATATCGCCTCATGACCAATGTGAGAGACTAGATCAAAGTCTGAGTACGAAAGTGGCATAACCTTTCGACAAGACCACACAAGACAAATCACACAATTAACTCATAGACAACACAGGGAACAACTTCCTTGGGTTTGACATAAAACTTATGTGAGTGTGTGATCGACTCAAGATGGAATTTTCCCATTTGTTCACAATGTATATACACTTCTCTCTGATGATACTCTCCCTCTCCATCCAGAAGGGAAAAATCTGCTCTTGCAATCAACTTAGAAGGTCATCACAATTGTTAGTGCGCTAACAACCATGATATCATAATCATTAATCAAAAGTAGTAAACATTACAATTCTTTGATCTTTTAATAAAATATTTACACTGCATTATAATTTTATATAAACATCAATTGAAGTAAAATCATCCATTCATGTCTAAAACACATATTTAACGTAAAACTTTAAAGTAACTACAACCCAAAATTTGGGGTGTGACATATCTCCCCCCTTAAGGATCATCGTCCCTAATAATTCAGTGTATCATAAAAATATAATAAAACAAGTTTTTCTTTTAGCTATTGAAAACAATAAATAAATGAGGAAACTTTTGATAAAACTTATTGTAATCTTCCCAAGTGGTACTGTCCTTGACATATTGGTCCCACTGGACCTTGTGTTGGGTAACCTCTCTATTATGCAAGCAAAGCTTGCATACTTCGAGCACCTTGAGAGGCTCAGTCATTACCACTCTTGGATCATGTACTTGTAGTACATTCTAGTCAAGTATATGATTAAAACCAGTTATATACTTATTTAGATAATAAACATGAAAAATGTCATGCATCCAAGCAAGAGATGGAGGTAGAGAGATTTTGTAGGCAACTAGATTAATCACTTCAAGAACTTTGAAAGGTCCCACAAATCTAAAATCCAGTTTGGATGACTTTCCAAAATTTATGGAACTTTTATGAGGTTTGACTCTCAAAAGAACTTTTTCTCCAATTGAGAATTATCTTTGTGTACACTTGGCATCAATGTGCCTTTTATGTCTATCATTTGATTTCACCAATATTTTTCTAATCAACCCGATTTTCTCTTCCATTTCTGATAACATTTTCAGGCCAAGGCTAATCCTATTTTCTAGTTTATCCCACCTTATAGGAGTTTGGCACTTTCTTCCATATAATGCTTCAAATGGATCCATTTTTATCGTAGAATGGTAGGTGTTAGTATATACAAATTCTACAAGAGAAAGATATTCCTCCCACTTGTATTGTTGATCCATGCAATACATCCACAACAAATCTTCAAGGACTTGGTTCACTCTTTCTATTTGATCATCTATCTTATGGTGATAGGCTGAGCTTATATTAAGCCAGGTTCCAAGTGCTAAAAAATGGTTTTCCAAAACCTTAATGTCATACGTGCATCTCTACTAGAGATTCAATCTTCTCAAGAACTCCATGCAATCTAAAAAATTCTTGGAAAAACTTACGAGCTATTATTGGTGTTCCATCCGTTAAATTTCTAGGTATAAAATGGGATAATTTGGTGAGTTTATCCACCACTACTAAGATAGCATAATGTCTATTTTGATACATAAGGAAACCTTGCACAAAGTCCATACTGATGACTTTCCATTTCCACTCTGGATTTTCATGAGGGTACAAAAGTCTTGTTGGGTGTTGATGATCATCCTTTACCCTCTAGCATTCTAGACATCCTACCACAAATTTTCAACATCACTCTTCATCCCTTTCTAGAAATAAAGTGGTTTCAAATTTACTAGGATTTTGGTCACTCCCAAGTGTCTTGAGTATGGTGTGGAATGAACCTCTTTCCATACAAGGTTTCTTAGTTCTGCAGAGTTTGGAACATATATCCTTCCTCTATACCTTAAAATTCTATTTGGTCCAAAATAGAACCCGTCATAACTCAAATCTTGAGGATTGACCGAGAGCTTGCTTAACCTATTCATAATATTCAATTCCCGCAAACTTTTGTAAAACTTGGTCCTTGAAATATGAATGAATGGAGACTATTGAGAAAATATGTCTCTGCCAACTCAAGGCATCTTCCACTCGATTTTATTTTCCTTTAATGTAACTTATTTCAAAGTCATAGTCAGATATCAATTCCAACCATCTTCTTTGTCGAGCATTGATATGTGGTTGGGAGAATAAGTACTTAAGACCTTGATGGTCCAAATTAAGCTCAAAAGGATTTCCCAACAAGTGTCGCCACATTTGCAAAGCATGAACAATTGCTACCAATTATGGGTCATGAGGAGCATAATTCTATTCATATGAATTTAGCTTTCTTGACTCATAGGATATCACTCCCCCTTCTTGCATAAGCACACCACCTTGTCCTTCTCTTGAGGCATTGGTGATTACTACAAAATTACCTTCCAGATTAGGAACCTTCAATATTAGAGCCAAAGTCAACTTTTCTTTAAGATGATCGAATGCCTCCTGGCATTTTTTTGACCATTCAAAGTGTTTTCCTTTTCTTTGAAGAGAGTGATAGGGTGGTCAATCTTAGAAAATTTTGACACAAACTTTCTATAATAGCCTTCTAACACAATAAAACTACACACTTCATGCATATTTTTTGGCATTGGCCATTCAAGAATGGATTTGATCTTCAACATATCTACTACAATTCCTTCTATTGAGATTATATGACCCAAATATTGTACTTATTTTTGAAAGAAAGTACATTTAGAAAGCTTCCCATATAGTTTATGTTCCCTTAGGCATTGGAGAACAAAATAAAGATGCTAGTATTGTTCTTCCTCATTCTTAGAGTATATAAGAATGTCATCTAAAAACACTAGAACAAATCTATCCAAGCAATCTCTAAAGAATCTATTCATCAACTTCATGAAAGTTGTTGGAGCATTCGTAAGTCCAAAAGACAAGATTGTGAATTCATAGTGTTCATACCTTGTTTTGAAAGTTATTTTATGAGTGTCTTCATCTTTTAGTCTTAATTGGTGATAACTAGATCATAAATAGATCTTTGAGAACACTGATGTGCCACGCATATGATCAAAAAGATCATCATTCCGTGGTAAAGGATATTTATTCTTTATTGTTTCCTTGTTAAGCATATGATAATCTATGCATATACACAAGGTATCATCCTTATTTTTGATGAAGATTACATGGGTGCTCCCAAGGGTGAAACACTGGGTCTAATGAACCCTTTTACCAATAGTTCTTGCAATTGAGCCTTTAGTTCTATTAAGTCCGTAGTGGTCATATAGTATGGTACTTTTGGCATTGGTTTAGAACCAGGAATTATGTCAATGGAGAAATTGAAAGCTCTATTTGGGGGTAACCTAGGGAGTTCATCTAGTAATACATCTTGAAAATCTCAAAGGAAGGGATAGTTCTCCACAACGGGTTCTTTTCGATCAAGATCTTCTTCTCCAATCCCATGGAGTTTTTGATATTCCCAATAAATCAGATCATCTAGAATGGTAAGCTCTTTGAGTTCTTCTAATTTTTCCATTTTGATTGTAAAGAAATAACATCCTTTTCTCTTAGCTCTCTTAAGTTGCATGACAAGGATTTGTCTAACCTTGAATTCTCTTTTAGTTCCTTTAAGGAAGACCTTATTTCCTAAGTCGTCTAGAAACTCTACTATTTTTGAAAAATAGTCCACCTTGTCCCTACGCCTCCATAACCAATTTATCCCTAGGAAAACATCATAGGAACCTATAGGTGCTACATACAGGTTCACTCTAGTTGAGAAACTTAAGAGATCAACTCTAGCTTCAAACATGCATTTCTCTACCTAAGCTTTTGTATGGTTAGCATATTCAACTAACCAAGGTTTAGCCATAAATCTAGATCTTCTAAGAAATTTACTTAATACCCTTGGTGCAATAAAAAATTCTATTTCACCAGCATCAATTAAAATAGAAATGGAAACTCCAAATAAAGTACACATCATCTCTATGTGACTAATTTGGTACTCTTCTTGACGGTTGTCCAAGGTTGCATGAATCCTTTGATGGAAGGTTGCTTGTTGGGTTGGTAAAGGATTATCTCTCTACTGAACTCCTTGGTTCTTGTTCAGGCACTAGTTTGCATAATGATCACCTCCACAAGATAAACATCCTCCTAGAGGTCCCCGCTTTTCAAAAGGTTTACCAAAATTATCACCATTTCTCTTTAAATTGTTGTTATTTTTCTTTTCATTCCTCGACTCATTCTAGTTATTTCTAAATCCTTTATTACTTTTCCTTCTCACTTTCTACTTGTCATTTCTCTTCTTAAATGGTTGAAAAGTTTGTGACTAGTTATACTTTTTATGATTCTTTTCACAATAAGCGAAGATTGACTTTATTTTATGTTCTTTCTTTATATCCTTCTCAAACACTTGATCCGTAGTGGTTGGACCATGCACATCTAATTCTTCACCTATCGAGGCATTCAGCCCCATGATGAATTTCCTAATTCTAAACCTTTCCTAATTTTGAAATTATGTAATCTTTTTGTCAACTAAGAGTTGAGGTAACCACCTTTGTCTAAAATTGACCACAAACCGGTCCCATGTCAAATTGAAAAAGCTTAACCCCAATTCCATTTTCTTATTCATCCACTATGTGGATGCTTCACCTGCCAATTTATAGGTACCCCATATGACCTTAGTTACCTCAAAATAGTTTTTGATCTCAAAGTACTTCTCCATTTCTATTAGCCAAGCTTCCACAACATCACCACTCATTGTCCCATCAAACTTGGGTGGTGTTACATTCTTCATATCCCTTGACAGTTCAAGAGAAAGTTGATTCTCCCTTCCATTATTAGTTCTAGATTCACTACTATTTTCCCCTCGCTCACTTTGTGTACTATGATCATGCCTATTTTCACCACCCCTTTCCTAGGATGCCTAATTCTCTCCTTCAGGTTTACTTTGGCCCCTCACTTCCTATTCTAGGGTACCAAGCCTTTCCTTATTTTCGTTTAACATGGTCAAAATTTGATCCAATTTAGCCATTATATTTTTAGAAGGATTTGACATCTCCTAACTTCCTCTAGGGTTTACTCGATTTTGCACCATGTTGAATTAATTTCTCACACCTAGAGTTCATTTTAAGTGGTTTAATTAGATCTTATAAATTTTAACATTGCACTAAACCAAAATCATCATTTATAGTAATATTTAATTTAATACATAGATTTTGTAAAAATATATATTTTTATTATAGTTTATTTAGTGGATAATAGTACTGTTGATGCCTAAAACTATTCTTCTTTAATGAGAAGAGATTTCCACAATCCATGAAAATTATTGTCAATAAATGTTTCTGGATTAGATCGTGTTCAAATTTTTGTATCAATGTTTTGGATCACACTCCATGATCCATCATCAGGATGAAAAAGAGAGCATGAGGAGAGAAAAATGAATAGCTTGCAGACCCAACAAGGCATAAAAAGGTTGGAAAAAGGGAGGAGAGATAAGGGGAGGCACAAAAATAAGACACCAAAAATAATGCAAAAAAGAAGGATTTAAAGAAGAAAGAACTAAGAAATGAGAATTAAAAATTGGAAAAAAAGTAATTACAAAATTAGAACACAAGGGAAAACTCAAGAATTAAAATTAAAAGAAGGATTTAAAAATAAAATACAATAAAATAGGAAAAGCTAAGCCAATTGAAAAATTATAACAAAAGTAAATACAACAAGAATAAAAACAGCAAATTACATATACAAAATAAAATAAACTTACCACAAAAATTATAAAATAGACTCAAAGAATGAAACTAAATAAAAAGGCAAAGAAAGAAAACCAAAAAAATTACAAAAAGAAACAAAACTAACAAAAAGCAAAACATTAAAGATTGGAAAGAAATACAAAAAAAGAAATCAAAAGATAAGAGAAGACAAAAAATTAAAATAAAATAAAAGAGGCAAATGAGCCCTAAAAGAAAACAAATTACAAAAATTACAAAAAAGAATAAAAAGATAAGAGAAGATAAAATAAAATGAAAAGAGGTAAACGAACCTTAAAAGAAAACAAATAACATAAACAATACAAAATAAACTTACCACAAAAAGTATAAAAAAGACTCAAAAATTGTATCAAAATGAAAAGGCAAGCAAAGAAAACCAAAAAAAAATTACAAAAAGAACCAAAACCAACATAAAGCATAACACTAAGGAAAGGAAAGAAAAACAAAAAAGAACTCAGAAAATAAGAGAAGAATAAATTAAATTGAAATAAAATGAGGGCAAATTTGAGAAATAAAGCAAAGCAAATAAATAACAATGAAGCAAAAAATTAAGAAAAACTAGCAAAAATTGGATGACAAGAGGACACAAAGAATTTTAAAAACAAAACATAAATAATAATACATAAATAATTAGAAAACTAATAAGAAACATATAAATATATAGAAAACTATTAAGAAACATAAGTGGATATATATATCACAAACGAACTTGAAATAAAAAGATGAAAATTTGAAAAACAAAAAAGCAAATAAGCATTAAAGAAACCAAAACCAAATCAGACAATTAAATGATGAAACAAGAAAGAACACAATAACATCAAAACTAATGAGAAAAATCAAGAAGGAGAAACCCAGAGAGAAGAATACATAAGAAAGAAAAAAAAAAGGTAAAATCAAACAACAAAATATGAAGCAAGCAATCAAGAAAAACAAATAACACCAAAACCTAATAAAACTTAAAAGAGATAGAAAACAAGAATAAAGAAAAAAATAAAAGAAAAAATATATATAAAAAATATATATATATATATATATATATATTTATTGATGAGTATTAAAGAGCAGATAAAAACATAACTAACAGAAAAATGAATAAACACAACATGAATTACGTGGTTCACCATAAATGGATACATCCACAGGAAAGCAGGGAAAACTTGTATTATCAGTTATGAGATACATGGACTATATTCTTGTATTTATACAAAGCTCTTCGGATACGAAGAGATGGGAGAATATGAATGGTCATGTGACCGTTGGGCTTCACATCCCAACAATCTCCCCCGTGAAGTCCAATCGGCACAGCCATGCACTGTTTCATCACTTGCATTTCCATCTTGTCTTCACATCGCAACCAAGCCCATTGAATATTTTGACTTTTCCAAACTTTTCTCACGAACATTCTGGATTAGTCGTCTCCAAATTCGATCAGAAGAAAAAAAATCTTTTCCTACAACTTTTCCAGGTGTAAAATCACCTATAAATTCATAATTAGGAACACTCTTGATCAGTTCTTCTATTTTTGCTTCCTCTATTTTTGCATAATCCTCTAGTTGTTCAGCATTCTGAATTAGGACAGTACCCATACCCCCACCAAACACTGCAATCTTGAATCTCTCTTTATTCATCTCAACATCAATGATGACAACTGGTGTGAAGGATGGGTGCTCACTATCAATAGTAATTCTTTCGCCCTCAGTCTCAATCCCGCCACAACACTCATGTTCATGTGTCTGCATTGTACATGTTACTTTAGGTATAGAAATCACACTCCATTTCAAGAATCGATCTCCTAAGGCCTGAGAAGTGGCAAAAAAACCTCCATCCAGCATCAAAATTTGTAGCAAATTAACCACCTTTCCCTTAGGGCCTTCTATATTATAAACATATGTTCCTTCACAACCATTACGACCATCACCCCTCTTTCTTCTCACAGTCCTTTGCAAAGCTATCAGGCTTGAAAACATAGAAAAACTATTTCCCACAAACACGTAAGCGCGGAGGCAAACTTCATAATCAATAGCAAACTGCATTAAATAAGGATACTTAGCATAGTTACTGGAAACTCCAAGCTTCTTCTCATACAGAACCAAATTATGGCTCCACCACTCCAACAGGGTCCCATCTTCCAAAAGAGCATCTGCCATGACCAGATAAACAACAAATGAATTCTCCAGCCCAGGAATCTCTGCAACAATCATACAGTCGGATTGTCTAGGGATGGGCCTGAAAATGATGCTGAACCTGTCCTTGTCATAGCCTGTAGCCCCCATGTGCATCATCTCCACTGCACAACACGCCAGGCCGAACATCATGGGCCAAAGTGATCCCTTCCGGGCATCAATCTTTGATATTATGTATTCTGCAGCTGCCAGCTTCTGAGTAATCGCCGACAAAGAAGAAGACTCCTACGAAGGATTTATGGCTGGTTCTGTTGGCTGCCATTGTGGCTCCTACGTGGATAAGTCTCCCCCTCTCTCTCTTTTCCTTCTTGTCCTTTTTCCTTCATAAATGCTGTCTATGACACCTTTTTCTCCAATCCTCATCATCACTGGCATCAAACATTATCTTATTCACACCAGATAGAGATAAGTGGCCATATGTAGATTTATTTTCATGTGACGATGGCCTTCTAGGGACTCAAATATAGTCTTCATACAAGGTCTCCTTTTCGGCTAATACTTCCTCGCTCGCTACAACTTTATGCATATCAAATAACTTTGAAACCAAATGCACTACTTTCTCATCTTTCATCCTATGTTTCAAGAAACTCTTCATCTTTTCACTTTCTTCTTGTTGAGGTGGATTCCCAGAAATATTGACACGCTCCACCGCCGCCTTCTTTTCTTCCTTGACCTTCCGCTTTACATTAACATCCAATGTTTCTGTTACTATTTGTTCTCTTTGAATTCCTTTTAGCTCCTATAAATCAACTTCTTCCAATACTTTGGACCATTGTGACACATCCAAAACATCAGTAGTAACAAGCTTAGAAATGTCACGTCCCTCAACATCATCAAAGCTAAGACTCAGCTTGAGCATCAAGTGAATCCTACTGCTAAACATGTTGGGATCATCTGAACTAAATCTACCAGTCTCAAACAACAACATAACCAAATCCTCAACGAACTTATCCCCTTTATCTGCTTCATTTCTCTTGTGAAGCTCCTCCGTTTTGGAATTCTTAGGATTGATCTCCATGGTATTCTTACAAGACATGTAACCTGTAAGGAAAGCTAAGTGCGGAATCAACTCTCCTAACATCAAAACCTTAGGGAAGAATGCAGAGATACTTTTAAATTTTACAAGTACAGTCCAATTAAGATGCACTTGAAAGAGATAACAGAAACAGAGAATTAGACATGCACATATGCACACCAGATTTACATGGGAAAGCCCTTACGGGAGAAAAACCCACCACACCAAGAGAAGTCACTTTGTATTACAGTAATGGAGATTACATATAGAGACCATACTTATCTTTCTGATGTCAATTTATAACCTTCACGCGTCAGCACTTATGAATATTCCAAATTCGATCTTTGCCAGAATCAATTCATGACCCTTCTGCAGGCATTCATACATCCATTCGTAAACATCGAACCGAACAACATCTGCAACTTCAGCATATATCCATGTTGGCCCTGTCTGTCGAACTTCCTTTCAGTAACGGTCGCAACAGTCCAACTGCTAGCGGTTCCCATTCGGCTTTTTTGATTGGTCGAATACAAGCCACATAGGATAGTCTTAACTCGGTCAAACCATTCAACACAGCAATGGCGGAACCTGTACGTCAGCCTGGGTGTGAGGTGCTCTGTTGGGACACTGCAGGTCAGTCTGGGCACTTAGGCGGTCGAGGAAGTAACTTCTCCGACACTGGGTTCTTAAGACATAGTGTTACCCGATGCCTCAGCGGCTGTAAGTCTCCCACCCCAAAATAAGAGTGGCTGTTGGCGAGATATTCATAGCCAGTGGGGAAGCTTCTGCTCGAACCTGCCTTCCTTCAAATTGCTTTGCTCAGAGACACCATCTTTGAGGGACCATAAGCGAAGCCTCAAATGTTACCCAGACTCAATCGCCTTAGGTCTCCCCAACCACCATGTGTGACCCGTCGGCAGGGAGATCAACGTTGGAGTGAGATATAGGTGTCCGATCATAATTTCCATGATGATGGGCCTTCGGCATGGTGAAGCAAGGTCAAGGTGACGAGCTGTTCACCGGTTTCTTTGCTGATCATTGCGTTACCATGTCATCACCAACGGCACTCTCATAGGTTTCAGCCTATGGATGGGCATATATTTCCCACCGTCTCCCACTTGACCAAAAGAATCAGAACTTTCAGAGCTGGTGAACTACGAAATGGCTGGGCACTAAGGCCCTGTTGCTTCCTGCTAATCATGCATTGCTCATGACATGTGCATAACATTTCCGGAGTATCCTTTTCTAATGGACCTTTCCATCCTCACCATGTTTAGGTACAAAGTGATCTTGTACATCCTATATGTTTCGATCTGGCATGAAGAGTAAGTTCTTTTACTAGACAATTGCACTCTGTTGTCACGAAATAGTTATTTCCTTGCGTAAAACCAATGTTAGAACAATTTTTTTAAACTATTATACTTTACAAGCATATTAGCAGCTGCATATTACATTACGTAGTGGACAAAGCGACTCGTACACAGCTTCTCATCAACTCTTGCCACCATTCAACATGAAATGTATCCCACTGGTGATGTACATTATCAATGTCCCCTACCCAATTAGAATCCACATACCCACGAATGTTGAGAGTCCTTTGTGATTCAACCAAATTTCCATGGTAACACAAAGCATATTCTAAAGTGCCTTTCAGATATATAAATACTCTTTTCACGCATCCCAATGTGTCCTTCGGATTAGCCACCAGAAGCGACTTCGCGCCAGCAGGAGTATCGGCCTTATACGAGACCATTGCATCTATAAAACCCTTAACCGCACTAGCATAAATTACAACTTGGTCTGTCCTCCATCTCGGTGAGGATATTTTGGACAATCGTCTTCAGCAGATAACCCGTTTCATACAAAAGCTGGAACAATAGCTACTTGCAATCATTCATCCAAAATCTCTCTAGAAAAGTCTTGATATACTTACTCTGACTGAGCCAAATTTTTCTACTATTCATGTCCCTAGTTATCTCCATCCCCAGAATATACCTTACTGCAGATATGTTTCGAACTTATAGCGGACAAGCGGACTTAAGATCAGAAATCGTCAACACTGTGCCTTTGAACAACATATCATCAACATAGAGCAATGTAAGAACCCGTCACTTCCATTTGTAATAGACACAATGATCAGATTTGATCTTTTACAAATCCCCAAAGACAATAAAAGTATCAAACTTTTGGTACACGATCAGACTGCTTTAACCCATACAAAGGAATTTTAACTTGCAAACCAGTTTTTCTTTACCTTTCTCCACGAGGAGTGCTCGGTGAGACATGTAGTTCTTCTTCAAGATCACCATGAAAATTATTGTCTTCACATTCATTGTTCGACTTCCGGTCATCTATTTCTTTTGATAATCAGTAGATACCCGGCTTAGCTACGGGAAAAAATCTCCCCATAATCAATTCCCTCTACACGGAATAACCCTTCTATCAACCTTGCCTTGTATTTTCCTGCTTGCCATCTAGACCTATTTTATTTTTAAATACCCATTGCAGCCAACAACTTTTCTGTCTTCAGGCAAGGGCACTAAAATCCAAGTTTCATTCTTTTCTAATGATGCCATTTCTTCATTCATGGCTTCCACCCAAGAGTTTGAATCGGGCATTCTAAATTCCTCTTTCACAGTCCTAGGCTCATCACTTGCTAAATTAAAGCATAGGCACAAGTAGAATCTATTAAGAGAACCTTACCCTATCGGTTAACACTCACGGGTTGACACTGCCAGTACTTTGAGGCTGAGTTGTTCTTCTTAGTCCATCTTAGAACTTCACTTGGGGCTCTCACCAATTTTAGAGTACATTTGATTTTCAATTCCTCTTTATTTGGTGTCGGAGGAATTTCAACTACATCCTTATTATTTTCGACTTGTCTCATTGCATATCAAGGGTAGAAGCTTGACTCTGAAGATTCCCTTCTCAGAACCTTCTTATCAAGATTCGCTTGTATCCTTTTATACCAGCACTATAATAATAAAATACATTTAACAGCCATTCTCCAACGATGGCTTTCTCCTCGACCACGCTTTTCAAGTAAAACATGAATATGTCTTAAAAAGGGCTTCTTACAGACCACTTCCAAAGGTGTTTCTCAACAAGGCAGATTTGGAGAATGATTTATCAAGTAACATCTTGTAACTGCCTCATTGAACTTCTCCTCAAGCTAGCACTCTCATGCCATACTACTCCATCAACATCCTATTGAACCTTAGCTCCATTTTTTGTGGAGTATAAGGTGTAGTCTTATGTATTTTAATCCATAGTCTTTACAATACCTCTCAAAATCATCAGAACAAAATTCACCGCCATTATCAGTCCTTAAACATTTTATTTTTCTTCAATCGATTTTCTACAAGGTTCTTAAATTCCTTAAACTGATTGAACACTTCGGATTTTGAAAAAATAAACAAATGTTCTTCTCGAATAATCATCAATGAATGATACATAGTACCTTGACTTAGACAAAGAAGGAACATTCATTGGACCAAAAACATTAGAATGAATGTAATCAAGAAGATTTGTGAGGATTGGAATAAAATGAAACACGGTGCTATTTTCCATATATACAATGTTCACAGAATTCAAATTCGAGGTTACAATCTTCGAGCCCCTCAACTAGGTTTTTATTCTTCAAGGTTTTTAAACCTTTCTTACCAATGTGGCCTAGCCTATGATGCCAGAGCATAGCTTTTCTGCTGGAAGTTTAACTTCCATAGAGTTTACACAATTAGGAACATTTCCCTCTTTTCCTCCATGAGTAGCTTTCTGTGACTTTTTAGAGACACTGTTACATTGAACAACATGTGCATCTAGCTTGTACAAGGTACCAACACGAGCACCTCTTGCTAGCACCATAGAGCCTCTAGTCATCTTGCAACCATTTCCAGAGAACGTGACTTGCACTCCAATATCATTCAGCATACTAACAGAAAGTAAGTTTTGAGCCAGACCTAGTATATGCATTACATTATTAATTCCATTCACTCTTCCATCAGGGAATTGAATTCTAACTCTTCCATGACCAACTATTTCCAATGAAGAATCACTTGCCAAATACACCTTTCCACCATTGTATTTTTCATACTTCATGAACCAGTCTCTGTGAGATGTCATGTGGAAAGATGCTCCAGAGTCAATCAGCCAGCATCATCGATGCCTGTGTAGCCAACGCTGCAATGAAGGCATCTGCATCACTCTGAGAAGAATCATTGTCGAAAGAATTCTTCTTCTTCTTCTTCTTCTTCTTCTTCTTCTTCTTCTTCTTTTTCTCCTCTCTACAATCCTTTTAGACATGACCAGGTTGCCCACAATTCCAACACTTCACCTTGGACTTCTTTCCAGGAGACTTTGATCTCCCCTCTAATTTCAATTTGGACTTCTTGTCCTTCTTCTTACCTTTATCTTTCAATCTGTCTTTAACAACAAGAGCCTCCTTTGCCATCTCAGAAGATTTCCTTCTCATCTCTTCTGATAACAAAGAAGCAACAACATCTTCCATCTTGAAACTAGATGTTGTACTCCCAATAGCCATCACCAGGTGATCCCATGAATTTGGCAAAGAACATAATATCAACATACAACGATCCTCTTCATCAATCTTCACACCAACAGATGTTAACTGTGCAATCAACATGTTGAATGTGTTCAAATGATCAGCTATAGACCCTCCTTCCTACATTCTCAAAGTGTACAACTTCTTCCTCAAGAAAAATTTATTCACCAAGGACTTCCCTTGATAAATAGATGCCAGTCTCTTCCACAAGGAAGATGCAGTCCTCTCTTCATACACATTCAGAAGAATGGAGTCTGCCAAACAGAGCCTTATCAGCCCCTTAGAATTTCTATCTGCAAGGTCCCAATCTTCTTGCTTCATGCCTGTAGGCTTAGTTCCAGACATAGCAATCCAAAGATCACGATCAACCAACAGATCTTCCATTTTAAGTTTCCACAACTCAAAATTGCTGCCATTGAATTTCTCTATTTCAATCTTTCCTGATGTGCTCACCATCTCAATCTATAATTTGAATTAACAAACTTCTACAAGACTCCCATTGAATAGAAATTGACTCAAAAAACCCAACGTACCCACAAGGATAACACAACTGGCCAGGCTCTGATACCACTTGTAAGGAAAGCTAAGTGCAGAAGTAATTCTCCTAACATCAAAACCTCAAGGAAGAATGCAAAGATACTTTTAAATTTTACAATTACAGTCCAATTAAGATGCACTTGAAAGAGATAACAAAAACAGAGAATTAGACATGCACATATGAACACCAGATTTACGTGGGAAAACCCTTATGGGAGAAAAACCCACCACACCAAGAGAATTCACTTTGTATTATAGTAATGGAGATTACATACAGAGACCAGACTTATCTTTCTGATGTCAATTTACAACAACATTCACCATGATCAACCTTGTACAGAATATTCAAGTTACAGTCTTCTCAGAATCAAATTCACACTGACCATACACCGAATTATTCATCTGTCCATTCAACTGAACATCGAACCGAACAACATCTGCAACTTCAACATATATCCATGTCGCCCCTATCTGTCGAACTTCCTTTCAGTAATGGCCGCAACAATCCAACTGCTAGCGGTTCCCATTCGACTTTTCTGATTGGTCGAATACAAGCCACATAGGATAGTCTTCACTCGATCAAAGTGTTCAACCTATGTTGGCATGTCGATGAGACACTAACCGTGTCTCCCCGATGCCACAAAGCCAACATTCGATATCGCCAAGAGTCCATACTATCGGCAAGATGTTACACTGAGTCCAGAGAGCTATCGCTAAGACTTCGCCATGTTGCCAAGACCTCATACCGATGATCATCACTTGTATCGCTATCTCCAAGACTTATCACCTTTGTTGAGAGATCATACCAAGCCTTTATGTTATACTGAAACGTTCAACAGTCGGCAAGACTTATTGCTTTCGCTAGGAGATCATATTGAGGTTCACAAGTTATCCTGAAGTATTCATCTATAGCCAAGACTTATCGCTATCGTTGAGACGTTACTCCAAAGTCTTAAGTCATACCAAGCACCAAACAATAGTAGGCAAGACTTCTCTCCATCACTAAGAGTTCTTAGCGAACCCTTAGTGTTAACCCGATGCCTCCGCTTGTCGCCCAGAGTTTCCCCGATATCCGATAAGAGTGGCCTGTTGGCCAGAGATATTCATATCGGTAAGACTTCATATCGAGCCACCATATGTTACTCTGAGTGTATACTGTCAGCAAGAATTTCCTTCATCGCTGAGAGTTCATAGCGAAGCCTTCGTGTTACCCCGAAGACTCCAATCGCCATGAGTCTCCCCGACCACCACTTGACACCGATCCATCGGCAAGAGATCAACTCGGGCGGAGTGAGATAAAAATTGTCACAATGATCATAATGTCACAGTGATAGATACATTCGACATGAATGAAGCAAGGTCACAACAACCAGAACTGTTCACCAAGGTTTCAACTGCTAGTCGGCCAGACACAAAGCATGTCACATCGACTTGGCTCTCTTAGAGGTTTCAACCTGTGGGATTGAGGCATATATTTCCAACATAACCAACCATGTTGCTGTCTCTAAGTTCCAGGGCCTTCATGATACGCTCCATGTTAGAAGTCCTCCCATATTCACCTATAATTAGACAAGTAGGAGAGTCCACCATCGTGTCAGAAACTATGACCTTCTCAATCCAATCACCCAAAATCTCTTTCACAGATTTACACAGTGGCTCAAATTTAGCTTTCAAATCCTCCCTTTTTTCCTTCTCATCCTCAGACTTCTCCAGCTTTAGCTGACAGGGCAGAGGCTCTGTTTTCTCCCTCAATTTCTCCTCAGCATTTTCTTTAGCTGCTTTAGCCTCTCTAGCTTCACCTGCATGCAATTCTGCTTCAATAAATGGCATATCTCCATCCATTGGAGTGGCTTCTGCAATAGATTGTGCAACCAAGGGGGTTTCATCTATTTCCATCAACAAAATTCCATATTCAACAGCAGTAACAACTATTTATTCATGATGCACTACTTGTGCTTTTAACTTCTTATTTGTGGAATTGTGATCATAATTTCTCACCCTACGTTTCAAGGAACTCCTCACTTCTTCTCGCTCCTTTGGAAGATCAAACGTGACCCTCTTGTTACCTTTCATTGATTTCAGTTTCAGAGATTGATTCCTTTTGTGCGAATTCTCAAGACCTTGCTTGCCCATGTGACCAAGCCTCTTGAACCAAGGCTCTGTGTCACTATCCACCATTTCCTTCGTAGCTCCCACCTCATTGTGACTCTCCAACACATATAAAGTGTTTAATTTGTTTCCTTCTGCAATCACTCGGGCTCCTTTTGTCACCTTCCATCGAGTTAGTTCAAAAGTGACTCCACATCCTTGAGAACTCAATTGCCCAACTTAAATTGAATTATGTTTCAATTGAGGGACATACCTGACATCCCTTACAACCAACTTTTTCCATTTGTTAGTTTCAAAAAAACATCTCCTATGCCAACAATATCAAGAGATTTATTATATGCAAGAAGGACCTTACCAAAAACACCATTTTGAAAGGTTTTGAAAAATTCCCTACATGAAGTAACATGAAACGAAGCTCCTGTATCTAGCACCCAAGCATTTGTTTCAATTTATTCTTTGGTTAACAAAAGTACACAATATTCCATATCTTCTCCTTGGCTCTAACCAAGCTCTGATACCAATTGATGAGTATTAAAGAGCAGATAAAAACATAACTAACAGAAAAATGAATAAACATAAAATAAACACAACACGAATTATGTGGTTCACCATAAATGGCTACATCCACGAGAAAGCAAGGAAAACTTGTATCATTAGTTATGAGATACATGGACTGTATTCTTGTATTTATACAAAGTTCTTCAAATACGAAGAGATGGGAGAATACAAACGGTCATGTGACTTCACATCCCAACATATATATATATATGTGTGTGTGTGTGTGTGTGTGTTAATTTTTAAGATTCTTTTTCCTCCTTTTCTTTCTTATTCTTCCCTCCTCCTTTAGAGTTTGCTTCTCTTCCCCCTTTCTTATTTTGTGTTTAATCTTTTTATTTATTTGGTCTTCTTCTTATATATATATATATATTCATTTTTCTCTCCTCATGTTCTATAAGTAAGTATATATATATATATATATATATATATATATATATATATTTGTATTTATATTTATATATTAAGAAATATATATATGTTTCTCAATTTTTAAGATTCTTTTGCCTCCTTTGCTTTCTTATTCTTCCCTCCTCCTTTAGTGTTTTCTTCTCTTCCCTTTCTTATTTTGTGTTTTTTTAAAAATCTTTTTATTTCTTCGGTCTTCTTCTTTCTTTCTCCTTTTTAGCCTTCCTCTTGTTAGTTTTTTTTTATTCCCTTCTAATTTCTTTTCTTTTTCTTTTATTCTTGTTTTCTATCTCTTTTAGGTTTTATTAGGTTTTGGTGTTATTTGTTTTTCTTGATTGCTTTCTTTGTATTTTGTTGTTTTCTTTTACCTTCTTTTTTTCCTTCTTATGTATTCTTCTCTTCGGGTTTCTCCTTCTTGAGTTTTCTCATTAGTTTTGATGTTATTGTGTTCTTTCTTGTTTCATTGTTTAATTGTTCATCCAATTTTACTAGTTTTTCTTAATTTTTTTCTTTATTGCTATTTCTTTGCTTTGCTTTATTTCTCAAATTTTCCCTCATTTTATTTCAATTTAATTGTCTTCTCTTATTTTCTATTTTTTTTTTTTGTTTTTCTTTCCTTTCCTTAGTGTTATACTTTATGTTTTGATTAGAGGTAAAAAATGGGTTTTGAAGGGGCCTAGAACCCTTTACAAAAAAGAAAAACTAATTCAAAAAGGAA
Organism: Sequoia sempervirens; assembly: GCA_007258455.2. Taxonomy (NCBI): domain Eukaryota; kingdom Viridiplantae; phylum Streptophyta; class Pinopsida; order Cupressales; family Cupressaceae; genus Sequoia; species Sequoia sempervirens. The sequence goes on from VDFB02281492.1 coordinate 924,402,319, forward strand.
ACATCAAGACACAACCATCAGCCCAATGACAACAAATCACCAGCCAAAAAACAACCAAAAAATAGCACACACCACTACATATTATTCAGAATTTCAACAGCTTCCATCTCACTAGCAGCAAGCTTCTGTCCCTTAACCCCAGTATCAGAAACCTCCAAACTCGAGGCCCCAACCTAATTTTTCAGTCTATTTCTAGTCCTAACCCTAGGCCCACCATTTTTTACCTCACAACTCAAAACAAAACCTTTAGCAACACCCTTAGCAGCAACATAATCCTCCCCAGTCAGCTTACCCTCAACAGCCATATCATTAGCAGACAAAATTTCCTTTCTCTTATTAGGGGGAAAAGCCTTCGCAGAGTCCAACCTAGTCAGGACTTTAGGATCTTCACCACCCTTCATAACCATATTCCAAATTTTGTCAATTTACTCCTCAAGGGAGAACATTCTAACCTCCATACTTTGTTTCAGATTGACGGTTTCCTCCGACACAGTATTAGCAACATTATTAAGACCAACCATTAAATTATCAATTTGGCTCTGGATCATAAGATCCTTAGCCTTACAAGCAATGCTTCTAATGTGAACATTAGTCCTATTGATCTCATGAAAAAACCATTTAAATAGTTTAAAAAGAACATTGGCACTGTCACGGGCCGAACCCAACACATCAGAAAGATCCTCCCTATCAAATTTTTCAATGTGGTTTCCCACAACAACATCCTCTTCAGAAGAACTCTCATGGGCTGAACCCAACACATCAGAAAGATCCTCCCTATCAAATTTTTCAATGTGGTTTCCCACAACAACATCCTCTTTAGAAGAACATTGGCACTGTCATAGGCCGAACCCAACACATCAGAAAGATCCTCCCTATCAAATTTTTCAATGTGGTTTCCCACAACAACATCCTCTTCAGAAGAACTCTCAATGTTATCCTTAGAGGCATCCTTACCTTTAGTAGTAGTGATAGGAGACTTCATCCTACAAATGGAATCAACAATTTGCTCTACAGCAGCCAGCCTCTTCTGAATCCTCTCAGCGTCTACTTTCTTAGCTCCCGTAGCTTGTTCACCACCCACAACTCTATCCTTCTACTTAGGCAACCCAATGACAGCACTCAGAACATCCTCACCATGGAAGCCACCAGCCACAAAGAAAGGGGAATTCTTCAAAATGCTTCTCTTCCGACTTCCCTCCTCGGGATCCTGCACAAGTCTAGACACGTGAGGAGGAGAGGAAGCTTCCCCATAAAGATCATTTTTGTCTTTGTTCCTCTTTGAAGGAACAATCACCTCCACATCATCACTGTAAGTAATATAGCCCACTTCATCAATCAATTTCCTTTTCCCAGATTTACCCAGAATAGGGGATATGGGGCCCTCCTCCAAAGAGGCATACGAGTCAGGGACATAGTCAACATCATCATCCCTGTCCGAATCAGAATATTTATTTAACACAAGCCTCCTCTTCCTCAGTTTCTTAGAAGCCCTTTCCTTACCAGATTCATTATCATAACCCTCCCTAGCTTTAGCTTTCAGAGTAACCAGAGTCTTCTGCACATCTTGTGCTTTAACATGTTCATATATCAAAAGAATCAACCCTGCATGCAAGACAAGGTTTTTGGGGTTCTTCCTATGCTCTTTAATCCCACAATCCATCGACACCAGTAGATAATAGGGAAATGAAACCCATTTTTTGTGCCTAAAATGATTAAACAATAGAAAATGGTAATTGTTAATGGTCGTATACCTTCCTTCCAGGGTAACATACCTCATGATTTCTTCAAAAACATCCCGCCAAAGAGCCTTCAAGGAAGTCCTCAGATACCCTCCACTCTTCGTAGGCTTCAAGTCATCACTCTCATTCTTCTTGAAGAAAAGAGACATCGCGGCTAGAGACTCTTTCTTATCCCTGTACACCTTCATGCCCTTAATCGGAAGGCCAGTAATCTAGGCTATGAACTCCTCATCCACCTCAATTTCCCTGCCACCCAACTCCAGGGTTCTCCCTTTCCACCCTTTCTCAACCAATGTAGTAACCTGAGTATTATTTCCATGCAGTTTCTCCATGAAGGGAGTTAGGTCACCCTTCTCTAAAATCACCCACACTTCCTTTCTTTGCTTCATTATGTCACAGGATTTGGGCTCAGCACGGTTTTTGTCCCCACCCATGACGATGGAAAACAGAGACCAAGAACTCAACAGGGAACTCAGAAGGAATCAACAAACACCACATAGAAACGAAAAAACCAATAGAAGACTCTGGAAGCTTATGTGGCTAACACCCACAATCCGTGCGAAGGAAACCACAAGACAAACAAACCATAATGAATTCGAACTCCGTGCCATATGATAACCTTTCCTCAAAATCATAACCATACCCTCCTTCCTAATGATATGCCACCACATGTGCAAGGACATGCACACCTTGAAGATTAAATTAACTTTCATTTATAACAATAGTCGTGGCCTCATAAGGGATGGGATCATTTAAATCCCAAACCTTGTTGTCTCTAACACCAAAGTTAGCGAAGAAATCAGCTAACTTATTTCCCTCTCTCAAAATATGGGACATATAAACATTATCAAAGGATTTAATAATTTCAATGGAATCCTTGATCAAGGCCTCAATTTTCCAAGACGGAGGAGATAAATTCTTCAAATTATTAATAATGTTTAGAGAATCACCTTCCAACCAAAATTTTCTAGACCCTCTTCTCTAAGCCAGAGCAAGACTATGATAGGCAGCTGCCGCCTCTGAGTGTTATACTTTATGTCAACTGGTTTTGGTTCTTTTTGTAAAAAATGTTTTGGTTTTCTTTGCTTGCCTTTTCATTTTGATACAATTTTTGAGTCTTTTTTATACTTTTTGTGGTAACTTTATTTTGTATTATTTATGTTATTTGTTTTCTTTTAAGGTTCCTTTACCTCTTTTCCTTTTATTTTATCTTCTCGTATCTTTTGATTATTTTTTGTAATTCTTGTAATTTGTTTTCTTTTAGGGTTCATTTGCCTCTTTTATTTTATTTTAATTTTTTGTCTTCTCTTATATTTTGATTTCTTTTTTTGTATTTCTTTCCAATCTTTAATGTTTTGCTTTTTGTTAGTTTTGTTTCTTTTTCTAATTTATTTGGTTTTCTTTGTTTTCCTTTTTATTTAGTTTCATTCTTTGAGTCTATTTTATAATTTTTGTGGTAAGTTTATTTTATTTTGTATATGTAATTTGTTGTTTTTATTCTTGTTGTATTTACTTTTGTTATAATTTTTCAATTGACTTAGCTTTTCCTATTTTATTGTATTTTATTTTTAATTCCTTCTTTTAATTTTATTTCTTGAGTTTTCCCTTGTGTTCTAATTTTGTAATTACTATTTTTCTATTTTTAATTCTCATTTCTTAGTTCTTTCTTCTTTTCCTTCTTTTTGCATTATTTTTGGTGTCTTCATTTTTGTGCCTCTCCTTATCTCTCCTCCCTGTTTCCAACCTTTTTATGCCTTGTTGGGTCTGCAAGCTATTCATTTTTCTCTCCTCATGCTCTCTTGTTCATCTTGATGATGGATCACAGAGTGTGATCCAAAACGTTGATGCAAAAATTTGAACACAATCTAATCCAAAAACATCTATTGACAACTATTCTTCTTGAAAACAACCTCCTATGGGAAGTTTTATAGATGTGGGACCAAAATGTTATCTATAGAATGACCTTCATGATTTTAGAAGCCGAATCTTCAAATATGAGGGTGAAAAGGGGTAGAAGGAAATAGAAGAAATAAACTGAATTAAAACACTATCCTAAGGTGATGCATCATAATTATTAATATAGTTCACTCTTAGTGTTGCATAATACATCCTAGACTCTCTGAATCTTTACAAGAAATTTAAAATAAAATATGCATGGTTTAAATCTTGCAATATAAATGAAATTCGAACACTATAGAAGAAAAAATTTAGAGACAACATAAAGCAATTGATTCCATATGTTTAAACACAGAACACCACATCCTCTTCATTGTTGGGGGAGTGTAAATTACATAGATCATGAAAGGCATAGTATAGGATATTTAATCCTTCCCACGAGGGGCACCTATTAAGGTTTGATAAAACGGAAACAAACTTTGGCTATTTTCTATTAAAGATAAAAACTATTACAATCATTGTTCCTCTTGGAAAGATTGTCAACCCTTTATAAAAGATAGAACTCCCAAATATATAGGAACTACAACCTAATTTAGCGGAGTTTACAAGACCAAAAAATAACCACCTAGAAGCATGCTTCTTCATGATGAGTCTGTTGTAACCATCTAACTAAAAGGAGAGTCTATGACTCAGGCATGTAGAAGGAATTATGTAGACGATTCCCAACTTCAAATATGGCATTACCTTAATGCTTCATGATTCTCTTGTTGTCTAGAGAAAATGTCATGATGATGCATGTCCATCTATGAGTCGATCCTGAGACTCTTGCTAGAAAATAGGCCCATATGCTTCAAATCCTACCTCTAACAAGAAAAACCTTCAACTTAGGTGAGCACGATGAAGATGTGTGGATAAAAGAATGCCCTGTAAATATGGTCCCATTAATTATATCGACCAATGGCATGCCTTCTAAAACCAAAGAGAAACTCCTTTTCTTTCAAGGAGCACTACGATAGCCTACCACATGGAGACTTCATGTCCTTTAGAAACATCTGCATTGTGGGCCCCACTTTATTATCTTTTCAACCAATAGCACAAGTTGAGATTGGTTAAGGCTTGAGTGGCCCGAAAAAATCAATGCCATGATAATACGTGGCAGGCTGAGGAGCAAGTGCTACTTGAAAGCCTTTCCATATTTTACTTTTAACAATAGCATGCGAAGCCACCACGTGGCGAGCTAGCATTGATTCTTAATGATGTTAGGAGCTCTTTCATGAGGAATGAGTGTGGGGGCACCACGTGGAGCTTGCGAAAAGAGTAAATACTTAGACAAAAAGTGAAAAGGAACCCGAAGAGAGGAGATGTCGATATAAAATTTGTACAACCCTTGATCATGCCCATGACAAAAAGATGACCAACCAAAATATCTGAAAATGTGGATTTCATCCACAATAATGGTGACTCGTAGGGGAATTCACCTACGGATGAAAGAACCCAAAATCTCTAGCTTTATAGACCAAAAAGAAGAAAAAATGAAAAAAGGAAGGACGACTGCAAAACTCAACTTCTGAAGAGAGAAATTTAGAGGTTTCCATTCATCCTCTGAGGTTTGGAATTTCTTTTTAAGAGCTTCAAAAGCTTTTTCCAGATCAATTATCTCCTTAAAGGAGAAGTTGCTCAAATCCTATACTATATCTTACATTTGAAACTCCAGTTGGGTGAGTGGTTGTAGGATAGCCTCCACCTCAGAGACATCTAGCAACTAACTTAGAACTATAAAAATGTTCTAGTTGTTTTGTTTTTCTATCAGTGACACCTTGATCTAGTCCTTTGAAAGGACCGTATTGTCAATGGGGAGCAGGGAGGGGAGTCCTAGCTGGCCCAATTGTTCAATGTGTCCCTTCATCTCCCAGACCAATTGCTCTAAGGTGTTTAAATACACCTTGCACTTGGATGCGACCTTATTTTAGCTTAAAAACTTGTTAACCTTTACTACTATTGGCCTCCTATTAGCAACCTCTGTTACCTGAAGTGTCTCATCTTATGCACTATATAGCTTTTGTACTAGGATTTTTGAGTCTTGGAACTTGGGAGAGATGAAATCGAGGAGCTACTCCATATCCATGCTCCCTTGTGTGCTTAGTCTTTGTGATTCCACTATGAACCCAAGCACAGGCTTTAAGTGTGAGGCTATGTTCTTGATCTTTTCCCAATTGGAGACATATAATTGCTAAACCATGGGGAGGATGTTTGTAGTCTATGAGCGGGCATTGAGGTCATCCTTGAGCTGTTGAATTTGCTAGTCTCTAGCTTGGGACTCTTGCTCCATCTATTGTTGCAAGCTCAAAGAGTCTGAAAGACTCTTTTGAAATTGTGCTAGCTCAAGCTCCTTCTATTGCAACTTGTTTTCTATGACCTTTTTTTCCTTTTCTAGGCTCTCAACTTGAGCCTTTAGTTCATCCATATGCTCTCTAGTTTGCTTCCAGTTTAAAGGTTTTGGTGGTAATGCGACTCTACAAATCAATCCTTATTTTAGCAAGATTTGTGTCCTTTGCCTTGCCTTCGACATTTAGGTGGTCAATGGTGAATTTAACTCTTATGAGCTCTCGCTCCTTCTTCTCTAGGTGTCATCTGGATTTAAGGTAGCCCATGGTAACGTACTTTTAAGTCTCCATAATCTCGACCATATCATGTACCCTCGCCTAATTGAGATTCAAGCCAACAACATAAATCAATTAATCCCCTGACTGCATCTACTCTTTGGGATTGATTACTATAGGTGTCATGTGGTAAATCATTAAAGACTATTGGATGGGGTCAAAGAAGAACCTCATTTGAGGCACTGCCATGGTTTTTACCATTTTTCCTTGTCTCTTTTTCATACGATCCTTGTGGGCCTTTCTCGTAGTCTCCAGTTTCACCAGAAACTAATATTGACATTGAATTATTTCTCCTATGAAGGGGGATCCTATGGAAGTCCAAAAGGAATGGTCACTTGTTGTGAGGAAGTGGATGTTATTCTTGTGGGAATGGATGGGTAAATGAGGAGAGTGGATGGAGAAAAAGGGGGTAGGCCATGGAGTGGGATGGTTGTTGATTACACCACGATGGAGGTAGTTGAAGTGGATGTAAGTGGAGGAGTGGAGAGTGGCACAAGCATGGTGGATGTTTGGGTGATGATAGGGGCAGAAGTGGTGGAAGGAATTGAAGAAGAAAAGAATGAAGAAGTAAGAGAAAGGAGAGGGGGTAAAACTTTCCTGTTGTTATGCAACAATTGGGGGTGGCTACATGGTGCCAACTTCTACTTCCTTTGTTCCTTATTGTTTATCACTTTCATTCCCTTTTATTAGAACCATTCTCTTTTTCTTCTTGGGCTTCGAGGGAGAGTCGAATAACTATTCCTCAATACTAGGTTGAGTGCCCCCTACTTTGGGTTGCCCTGGAGCTATCTGCTCTGACTGTTGGGCTGCTACGTATAGAGGAGGAGGCTAGGAAGAATGCCTCTAGATTTCATAGACCTCTCCCTCCATTTTTGAGGGGGTATCCTCTTCTTCATCTACCAAGACTTCTTCCTCTACCCGAGCTTCTTCTTCATGGTGCTCATCCCAAATCTTCTCCCATTGCTCGTCCATCTCCACATCCTCAAAATTGATCTCCATTTGGTATATTTCCTACCTACACTTCCAATAGGCCTCCATTTTCTCTTTTCTCTATCCTTGTTGGATGAGCTATTCTCTTAGACCTTTATTCATGAGCCTCGAGGGATCAAAATCCTGAACTAGTTTATAAAAAAACTCCCATGGTTGGTAGGTGTCTGAGGAGATCCATAACAAATCAATACAGAATTTGATGTCATCTTCCACTGGCAACTTTTTCTCCTTAAAGTATGGTTAGGGCTTATGGACAAAAGGGAAAGATTTCTTTATTGTGGCCATATGGCTAACTAGGTAATAGCTCCATTGATCATTGATTCAATCCAAGCCAAGATCTTCCATCTTGAGTATGAGCAACCACTCATGGGACCTCTTCATTATTATAATGCCTCCCCTTGAAAAGGGGATATCATAGAAGGTCTTCTTCTTTCATCCTGATTCAAAAACATAATCCACTACTTCTAATTGGTAGGACAACTCTAGGGCCAAGGTCCTGTCTATGAGTGTTTTTGGAATCCAAAATGGATCCTCCTCAAATATGGAGTCGTATGAATGTGAAATGGGCTCCAAAGAACTAATCACATGGGACTTTGCAATTGGTGAGTCATTCCCTTGGCTTGTCTATCATTATAAAGTGATTTCTTTTTTACTTAGGTTGATCAAGACTAGGGACAACAAGCACTCCATGAACTCATGATAGTCTTGAGTAATGGACATGATGTGAGTCCACATGAAAATGAGAATTATTGTGTGTGGGTATGAATCCATTTTTGTTGTGTTGATGGTGAAATACCATGAAAAGAACTTGGAGTTTTAATAGAGTATCAGGTGTAGGAGGAAATAAGAATACCTGAAATTATTCTCAGCTAATTTTTTTTCTAGCTGAGCATGGATTCCATCAACAATGGCATATGAAAATTCCATTTTCTATGCCTTCTCCCTTTTCACCATTTTCAGATGCAAGACTACTCCTAATTGAAAATCATGGACATTGGTGTTGGAAACTTGTTTGAAGATAAACACTAGCATGGATAGGAAATATTTCATGTCTTGCACCACAAAGCTCGAGAGAGTGATGGGAAAAGGAGGCACTTCTATGTAATCTCAATGAAGAGTCATGTTAAAGAACTTCAATTTACAAACATGGGTGTCCCACACATTCTATAAGCTATCAATAGTGCAAAAATATGTACTAGGGTTGTTAGGGAGTCAAAGTTTCTCTAGCACTACCTCTACACTAATCTCTACATTGATATGGTGACCTTGGATGACACCATTGTTGGTGTCGTATGCCTCTACATAGACAACAATAAGCTCTGGGAATGGGTGCACAAGGGGTACCATGTATTGCACCAAGGTGGAGCTCCACAACCTAAAACGAAAATACTTATAATCATTATTTCAAACCTTGTTAAGCATGTGGGCATGGGTTCCATCCCTCAGGTTCTTTGAGTTTTTTTCCAATTTGGGATTAAAGATCCCATCAACAAATTCCAAGACTAGAGAGGGGTCTCTGCAGTTCCCCTTTGTAACACTTTTCACATTAGGTAGTTTGGGTTTAGGCTGTGTGGGGGTCAACACATATGCTTTAATCCCTTGAAAACTAAGGAGGAAGCTCTCCATGTCTGTTGATCCTTGGGATCTTTCCTTCTAGGATGTCTGCTAGTAGATGAGGAGCTAGAATGCTCCACTTGAAATCTCCTCTTTAAATTCACCTTATCTGAAAAAACATTGATCACTAACATCTGCTTATAATTCTACACTTAATTCCTACTAAAAACTTTGTCTTGCTCAGTTCTCTTGAAAACTCGAGAGTGTTTGAAATGTTTCATTTGATCAAAAAATGGGTATTTATCACCAAGCACCTCTAATATAATCATTATGTAGGTTTTTGGGTTCGATGCCCATAAATAGAAAGGATGACACACACGCTTGGGGAGCCATTTGTGAAATATTTGGGGATATTTTTATGGAGGTCATGCAATTGGGATCACTTGGGCATTAATTAGAGAGGAGTGGGGTAGTTAATAATTTTTTTGAGAGGATTCAAAAAGGGAGCACCAAGTTGTGAGAACTTGGCCAAAGCCAAGAAGCGAAAATAACCTATGCTAATGATGCTTATTAAGCAAAAAGAACAACCAAAAGTTAAATTAGCTAACTATATATAAGGGGAAAGTTGATAAATTAGTTAAAGGGATTCATGTAGATTCCATTTATTGGAATCTCGAAGGCATTTCCTTCTTCATCTACCAATTCAAAAGCATTACCTTTCCTGCTACCAATAACACAAAAAGAGTCTCTCCATAAGAAATCAAACTTTGTGTGTTGGCTAGGGCTTGTGGCTCTTTCCTCATTTTTCAAAACCAAATCTCCTAGCTTGAAAGTAGGGTTGGATGCCATTTTAGTGAACCATATTTTTACTACCTTTTGGAAACTCACCATGGCATTATTGGCATGTTATCTTGCTTCTTGAAGACTGAGCAATTCTGCTAACTTGACTTCCATTGATCCATTTTCTTTGATTTACAAAGCCTTTAACTACTGTAAAGAAAGGATTTCCATCAAAATGGGAATGATCACTTCTTTTTCGTATACCAATTCATATGGGTATGTCTTTAGGATCTACTTAGGGGTGAGCCATCAACCCATAGAGCTATCTTCAAAATGTTTATGCCATTCTCTTTGATGGCCAACACCAACCCGCTTGATTAACCTTATGATAATATTGTTGGTTGATTCAACCAATTTGTTTCCTTGCAGGTAATAGTTGGATGAGGTCTTAAGAAAGATACCATTCTCAAGTGAATATTTCAAAAAATTTGATCTGATAAAATCCTTTGCGTTATGAGATATTATTGTTTTTGGAGGGCCGAACCTTTTTACCAGTTCTTCTAGGAAGTTGAGAATCACATTTTCAGTTGCTTATTTCAAAGGAGTGACTTTGGTCCATATCGTGAAGTAGTTTGTGGTTGTGAGTATCCAATTATTTCCTGCACTGGATGCAAGATTGATCATCTCGATAAAATCTAGACCCCACTATGCAAAAAGCTCATCCATTACAATGGGATTCACAGGCATGGACGAATTATTTTGTTCGCCTACAAAAAATTGGCACTATTGGCACCTCTTTACCATATAATGACAATCTAAAAACAAGGTTGGCTAATAGTATTCAATGTGCATGATCTTAATTGCGGTTGTTTTTTTCTAAAAAATGACCACTCAAGGGGCTAAAATACATTTATTGTATAATTTTTCTAGCTTGGTCATCGTCAACATGTCTGAGTAATACCCTATCAAAGTTTCTTTTGAAAATAACTCCTTGAACTAGCATATAACTAGCTCCTTGCAACCAATAAAATCCTTTTATGGGGGAAAGGTCACTCAAATATTGGCCAATTACCATAAAATGAGTTCTATTAGCAGCCCAAGATCTGGAAGATTCATACTGGCTTACTAACACTACTTCTAGTACATCCTACTCATCCATTGAAACGTCTATGCTTTGGTCTAAATACTCACAAATCCCTCTTCCTCATATCACCTTGGTTGGTTTGACTTTGATGTCATATTTTAGAATCTTGGTGATCCAATTGGCTCTCTTTTCAGCGAACTCTCCCTCCATAATATAGTTAACATAGTTGCTAAGCTATGTTCACTCCCATAAACATAGTTGCTAAGCTATGTTCACTATATTATAGGGTGTTCACCTTTTCCTTTGTCTTCCTTTTGAGTTAACATAGTTGCTAAGCTATGTTCACTCCCATAAACGTACATAAAAAAATATTTAGAAAATATGGGGTTGACCTATACAGGGGTGATGGATATTGCATTTTTGATGTTTTTGAACGATTTCCTCCCCTCAGTGGTCTATTTAAAAACTTGGTATTTCTTCAACATTAGTGTAATTGGTCTTACCAACCCCATGAAGTTGGATATGAATCTGCTAATGAAGTTGATCTTTCCTAAGAAATATTGAACTCCCTTCTTGTTAACTGATAAGGCCAAGTTTATGATGGCCTTCACTCTATATGGGTCAATATAAATTCCTTCTTTAGGTACCACATATCCTAGTAGCTTTCCATGTGGGATATCAAAGACACATTTCTTGGGGTTTAAGGATACCCTGAACTCTTGCCACTTTAAAAAAAAATCTATCTAGATGATCATACATGGTCTTCTCTGGACTTTAAGAATAATGCAAGATCATCAAGATAGATAAGGATGGTTAGGTTAATCAATCCTTGAAAGGATACGTCCATGGCCCATTGAAAGTGGCTCCTGCATTAGAGAGGTTGAAGGGAATTTTTGTATATGTGAAGGTTCCCCATTTTGTTGTGAATGTGGTTTTATGTTGGTCCTCTTTCTTAACCCATACCTTGTTACACCTCAAGAATCCATCAAAAAAAGATAATATTTTCATGCCTGTAATCATTTGGAAGATTTATTCCATGGAAGGGAGGGGATAATGGTATTTCATGGATTCTTTGTTCAAATCTCTAAAATCTACAAAGAGTCTAATTTCCCCATTCTTATTTCTTATAGGAACTAAGTTAGATACCCATGTTGAATACTTGATTGGGTATATAATCCTTGAATCAATTAGCTTCCTTAGTTCCTGAGCCATGAGAGGCTCAATCTTTTTATTTACTAGTATCTGCTTTTGGTGGGTTGGCTTGGCTCCTTCAACTAAATCTTAGTATGTTGAATCACCTCATAGTTAAATCCTTTTAGGTCATCATAGGTCCAAGCCATAACCCCTTCATAATTGCTACATAAGGATATCAATCGATCCTTGTCCTTTTGGGAAACCTCTTTCCCCACCTTCAACTTTCATCCATCTCCTTTGTCAAGCTCAGAGTAGTCTCTTTTGTTTGCAACAAACTTTCTCTTATCATTTATTCCATCATTAGAATCAAAGAGATTCTCTAGAGTGATTAATCCCTTAGGAAGCTTATTAGACTTCAACTAAATAATTTTATCTTCATAAGCTTCCTCAATATTTGGTTGCAACTGCTCTATAAATTCACATGATTTTTGAATAAACATAACAATTTAAGCATTGATCTCAAATGCTTATCAATTTTGATCATTATTTGGGATAACAAAGTCTGATGGTCACTCGCACCACATGTTTTTTGGTTAATAAATCAATTTTTGGGTCAAACTGAGAACCAATTATTGCCATTATGTTTTCCTCTACATTCATGAATCTAGGAATGATCTAAATGTTAAAGGCCTCAAATGTTTCAATTAGATCCCACACCCAATGGCAGTAGGACCTCATTTAGAATTTTTTCACAACTGCAACTCACCTTACTTGTTTTACTACTAGTTCAAAATATATGAACACCTTTAACTACTTCACACCCATGCATTTGACAAGGCTAAGATCATGGACTATGGATTCATACTTGAATTCATTATTTATGCAAACAAACTAGAAGTGGAAGGCCTTAAGGGTCTCCTTTCTAGAGGAGGATACCAACCGGATGCTAGCTCTAGAGTCGGTCTTACATTTCACACCATCAAAATGTAGAATCCAACAATTGGGCTTAATTTCATGTTCCCAGGCCCGATCTTTTGCTTTCTTCCTGACCTCGGGGATGGATTGATCTTCATTGTAGATTACATAAGTGTCAAGTCTGGTGGCATCAAAGTTTCTAAACAGATCATTTCTCAAAAATTCATTAATGAGGACCTCTTATTCTAAGCTCCTTTTATTAGCTACTCCTTCATTCTCAAGAATTTCTACACAATATATTTCTCCCCTTGAAAAAGATGTGTGTGTTAATTCAAAATTCATCATGGTGTCATCAACTATGTGCTATGGGTGTAGTGGCTCAAATAATAGTTTCATTTTTTAATGTATTTGGTCTTTGAAATTAAATGGGACCAATCCAAAGAAAAATATCCCCCTATCTTGGTTGTGAAGTCCCTTGACAAACATAGCCCAAAAACTAGTTGAATGTTTATTACCATAACTTCTTGGGGCACTGTGATACTAGGGAAATAATACAGAGTTAATGGGAGAGCCTTAATAATGCATTCCATTTGAACCTTCTTCCCGTCTAGTTGCATTACCCCTTTATCTAATGGTTCATATTGAAGTTGCAATGAGTCTGCAATCCAACTTAGGCATCACTATGGTGTTGGTGCTAGAATCAATCATATAATTGTGTAGTAACTTGTCCCCCACAATGAGATTCAAATAAAATGGTGTAGGATTTTATTTACTCACCCCTATTTTGGAATTGATGAATGTGAATGGTGCATGGGGTTGCACACTCTTGCCAGTTTCGCTTTCCTTGGCCTATGTTAGCTCCGAAGCTAGATTAGTTTGCATAGGTCTCTCTTGGTCCTCCAATGCCTCTCGTAGTAGAGATTTTTGCTCAATAATTGATACGAATTCCCATGGAGAGACATCGATTGGGGTCTTTTTTAGTTGCTTGACCATGTTCAATGATCCTTGAGGTCGTAGCTTGGGCTCCTTTGTCTTGTTTTGCACTACTTCACTCCATTTTTGATATACTAGGGGTGATGGTTAAGGCCCTAAATTCTTCCCAAAAGTTACTTTGGGCCTCATGAAAGTCTGCTAATTCTCGATTAGCTTCTTCTTATAATGGGTATAGTAGTCTGATTGAACTTGTATGGCTTTTAACATGGGAACCTCATTCACATAGATTGCATCCTCACCTTCCACACAAGAGAAAAGTGCATGTTCTGAGGTTATTTCCTCCTCTTTCTCTAAGGACATACCTTGTACTTGATCCATCAAGACAACGTTCTCAATACTCAGGGACTTGTATCTATAAGGATATATATCAGGTGCACTTCCTTGTCTTTGTTGCTTAGCAACCCTTTCCTATAGGTTACCCCTTAGGAAATTTTGGGGTATGTTTACATCATTGAATGAGAAAAATAATGAATTTGAATTATCCACCAAGTTATTTTGGTTAATGACCAATTCTTTGTGTGAATTTAGCGAGATTGTTTGTAAAGGAGTAGGAACCAATATGATGGTTTGCAGGTTGTGCCTAATGATTCAACCTCTACCCTCCCTAGTACTGGTTATGTTGATACGGTGGTCTTTCACCTTGCTAATTTTGGAAAGGGAGCTTTGGGGGCATAGCTTGTTGTCTCTTGAGATTAATGATCTCATTTGAGAAGTTCCATAGAATTATTTTCATGTCATTCATCTCCATAGCTAGCATTGATGAAGCAGACACACTTGTTTGAGTAGTCAGATATACATACATGGGAGGAGTGGCTTGTGAGGTACTTGGAACTCCCCCTTGTGGTGGGATTCATAATTCTAGGAACATAGGCATATGCAGTCATGGGGAGAGTTTCTTGGCATCTATCAAATTATTCTCTACTTTGACAACCAATTTGTACACATCTGGTAGCATATGGCCTTTGAGAGACTGAATCATCACATCTATGTCTTATTTAAAGGGCTTAAGATAAAAGACGATGACCATACCTACTGATGTTTGGGCTGCTACCAAGATCCTTTACCAAGTTTTATGGAATCTAGTACTAAAATCAATAATAGATTCTTGTGGGTCTCTTTTGATGGTGATTAATTGTTAGAGGAGAGATGATCGATCCCCTTTTCTCATTGAACCGGTTGAAGAATATGTTGCCCAATTCATCCCAGGTGGCAATGGAGTTGGGCGATAAGGACCGATACCAATCAAGAGTTTTTCCTTTAAAATAGACGGCTAGTAACCTTAAAGATACATTTTTCTCTATGACATGGTGCATAGTACAAACATTGGCAACATCCTAAAGATGTTCTACAATATTTTTAAAGTCTTCCCCTGTGAATTTAGGGAGTGCTTTCAAGGCGTTAGCAGGAATAGGATCCCACATAGCCGAGGCCACTAGAGGGATAAGTGGGCTACCATTATTCCATGCTATAAAGTTCCTTGGTGCTCCTAGGATAGCCATATGAATTTGTGATTGTTGTGTTAGCATTTGTGTTGTGCTAGACCATGTGGCTCTTTGGTGAGTTACAACCACCAAAGGTGGTAGTAATAAACTTGGATTTTGTGCTACTAGTGACCTTGTAATAGGCCTCCAACTCATAAACTCTAACTTCTAATTAGGTGATTGTGTGTTCAAGTCTCACCAAGCATGCCAGAAAAGGAACTATTGATGCCTAAAACTGTCATTCTTGACAACAATCTCCTATGGGAAGTTTCATAGATGTGGGACCAAAATGCTATTTGTAGAATGACCTCGGGGATTTTAGAAGTTAGCTCTTTGAATATGAGGGTGAAAAGGGGAAGAAAGAAATATAAGAAATAAACTGAATTAAAACACTATCCTAAGGTGATGTGTCAAAATTATTAATATGGTTCAATCTTAGTGTTGCATAATACAACCTAGACTCTCTGAATCTTTACAAGAAATTTAAAAGAGCATATGCATGGTTTAAATCTTGTAATATAAATAATAAAAAAATATAGAAGAAAAAATTTAGAAACAACAAAAATTCATCGATTCCATATGTTTAAACACAAAACACCACATCCTCTTCATTGTTGGGGGGAGAACAAATTACAAAGGCCATGAAAGACATAATATAGGATATTCAATCCTTCTCGTGAGGGGCACCTATTAAGGTTTGAAAAAAAATGGAAACAAACTTTTGTTATTTTCTATTAAAGATAAAACTATTACAATCATTGTTACTCTTGAAAATATTATCAACTCTTTACAAAATATAGAACTCCCAAATATATAGGTACTACAGCATGGTCTGACAAAGTTTACAAGACCATAAAATAGCCTCTTGGAAGCTTGGCATGCTTCTTCATGATGAGCCCATTGTAACCGTCTAATTGAAAGGAGAGTTTGTCACTCAAGCATTATGCGGATTATTCCCAACCCCGGATATGGAATGACCTTAATGCTTCATGATTCTCTCGTTGTATAAAGAAAACATCGTGACAACACGTGTCCATCTTTGAGTGGGTCTTGAAACTCTTGCTGGAAACTAGGCCCGTATGCTTCAACCAATGGCGTAGCTCCTAAAAAACATTCACCTTAGGCGAGTTCCATGAGAATTCCCTTTGAATATGGCTCCGCCTGTGGGTCCTATTAATTATATCGACCATTCTAAAACTAAAGAGAACCTCCTTTGCTTTCAAGGAGTGCCAAGTTTCCACGTGGAGGCTCTGTGTCCCTTTAGAAACATCTACATTGTGGGCCCTGCTTTATTATATTTTCAACAAATAGCACAAGATTTCAGTGGCCCATAAAATCAGCATTGTGACGACGTGTGGCAAGCTGAGGAGCAAGCGCTTCTCAAAAGCCTTTCTATCTTTTACTTTTAATAACAATGCATGAAGCGAGTTGGAACTACTTTTGAAGGATAGCGAGAGCTATTCCATGAGGAATGAGTGTGGAGTTTGCGAAAAGAGTCAATACTTAGAAAAAACAGTGAAAAGGAACTCAGAGAGAGGAGATGCCAATATAAAATTCATCCAACCCTTGATCATGCCCATGACGAAAATATAACCACCCAAAATCTTTGAAAATGTGGATTTCCTCCATAAGTACATCCTTATTTAGTTAAAAAAATAAAAAAAATTTATGTGACTAAAATTCAATATCAGATAGAGGTATTTCTTTGAGTTCCTCTTCCCTATCAAAATCTACCAGAACAAATTTGGAGGGTGGGTGCACTCATAGATATTTCACCATCACCTCCTTTCCTACTCTAGGTGCATCACGATCACATTCGAATGACATATCACAATAGGTCTAGATGGTTTACTTGGTTTAACCAAGGAAATGGGAACTATGGATCCCTTTGCCCCCTTTACTCTTTGTTTATGTTCCAACTGAATGCACTTAAGAGCATCAAGAAGGGTTTTAGAATCGACAAGACATGCACTTCCCAAGCAGTTGATATCCTCTTAGAGTTTTACCTCTGAAGATGCTTCTTTCTTGGTCACTAGGCTAGGTAAGTTCTTAGGTACAAATTTTTGAGTAGTTTTCCTTGTTCTTTTTCCTTCCATTCTAACACAAGAATACTTTCATATATTAGCTAAACTATTAAGGGTTTAAGAAAATTTCTTACAGTGAGCTCCCGGGTCCATGTGTTGAACATGGTTGCTATGATACCATATGTAACATACTACCCTTCTTAATTGGAATTACTTAATGAATTAACCAAAAATTAAATAACCACATGCTAAAAATTAATAGTAAATTTTATTTTCATCTTTCATATCTTATTCTTTATACTTGATCAATTAATAAAATGGAAACTATAATCATTTGAAATTGTAATTCAACAATTACAATAAGAAAATTAGAATAATCTTTTCTTTCACATTATATATATAAATTGTATTTAAAGCAACATGTTTATCAATACACTAGTAAGTGTTATAAAATTCTTTCATATATGGAATCCTACATCTATCTCACAAGTCTCAGAAAAGTCATCTGCAAGAGGAAGAGCAACACCTGAGTGCTTTTCCTCCAACCACAGACCGATGGTTTCATGTACACCTTCCATCTAGAAGTGGACCTACACTTCACAAAGAGTATAAGAAAGGAAACCAACAAAGTTCATGCCATTTGAGTCCTAGTGTTGTGTACTACATAACCCAATCAACCATACAACTTTATACAATCCTCTAAGTATGACCAATCCACCTAGATTATAAAATCTGGAACACTATGAACCGACTAAACGCAAGCAAAGACGTTTTCATTACTTTGGCCAAAGTTTTTAACAAAATAGAAACTTCCATAGGAAATGTAGTCATGTCTTCACACACCTCTAACTTGACTTGGAAACGAAATTCATCCTGTATTTTATCACACATTTGACTCATTTGACTGATCATCTAATTTTTCATAAAGATTTAAGACCAAACATGTATTCTTATCTATGGTCAGTAACGACTAAGGTCATTGAAATGTACTCTTGAAAAAGAACATATGTTTTACATACTCACAATTCACGAATCTTGGCTATTGCCACATGTTCATTTATCCTTACATGTAAATTAAGAGTGTAATAATTTCTAAATTTCATAACATAAGACTTTTAACTTCTTTACAAGTTATAGTACATTCATTGAATGACACCTTCCTACCACTGACTCATTATTCTATGTCTATCATTGAAGGGTCTTTGACAACTCGTAATACAGACAAATAAGAGTTTTATTCTCTATCAACAAAATAACTTCATTTTAAATATTTTTGGTTTTTCTATGTTTCTTCTTTCGTCTTCACTCAAGAAAATATTTTATAAAGCTAATGAAGGTACAAAATGACAACTAATTCTTTTTTTAAGAATAGACATATATTTACAAAATCCTTGACATAAATTAAAGCTCCGAGTAAAATATGATTACTCACTGCCATAATAGCCAGTCTAAAACTTTTCATTTATATTTATAAATGTATCCCACAATAATCTATACATGCTCATTTGTGTGTGTGTGTTGATCTAATATTTATATTCATGAGTAAATAAGAATACTTCTATTCAGTTCAAACTAGCTGGGTAATTTATTCAATAATAATATATACAACTATTTCTTCCTAAATTTAAAATTCATTCCCTTAATCAAACACAATGTAAACTAGTATGATATTAAGAATTCTCATATTCATACTTACTTTCTTTGTTTTCCAATGCAGATGAATGAAATATTTAAATGATTTAATCATAGGTAAATAAACTCTTCCAGTTCATTCTCTCATGCACCAACATATATTTAAATGTGTAAGTTTTCTTTTTCTATCATGGTTTAGACTTCATGTGATATAATAACCAAGAAAAATGAGAAGAAAATAAAAATTGGCATTCCCAGAAAGATTTAATTTGTCTCTGCATGCTTAAATACAAATGCACAACCTATAATTTTTTCTCCTTCTTCCCTATGTTGCACAATACTCACACTTTACTTCTCCTTTTACCCAAGCACTACTACCAAAGACTCCCCTCTTCTATCACTAAACTCTACTCTCAATAAGAATGAACTCTCCTTATTATAATAATGAAAACTGCCTTTTCTTTTCTCTGCACACAACTATTCTCTCCCTAAAACAATAAAACTTTCTCTTTAAAACATGTGACTCCACTATTCTCCCACATCCTCTCCATAAAAGTAGGCAATTTAATATTTATGAAATCCAAGAATAATGCCATTGATAATGGCATGAAGCCTTCCATGTGAGGGTTAATATTGTTAGATTTTATTCATTTTCATTAACATGCATTTAAGGCAAGTTAACTTCCATTACTAGCCGCACAACCTTATTACTATTATTGACATTATATATATACACATATTTTATATATATTTATGTATATATTTTCTTTTAAATTCTTTTAAATAATAATTAAATAAACCTTTACAATTAAAAGATAAATAAAAATGACAATTAAAACTCAATAATATCACCTCACGACCAATGTGAGAGATTAGGTCAAAGGTCGAGTACGAAATTGACATTACCTTTGACAAGACCACACAAGCCAAATCACACAATTAACACATTGACAACACAAGGAACAACTTACTCGGGTTTGATGCAAAAAACCTACGTGAGTGTGTGATTGACTCAAGATGAAATTTACCCATTTATTCATAATGTCTATACACTTCTCTCCTATGATACTCTCCCTCTCCATTCAGGAGGAAAATATATGCTCCTGCATTCAACTTAGAAGGCCATCACAATGGTTAGTGCACGAATAGCCATGATATTATAATCATTAATCAAAAGTAATAATCATTACAATTCTCTTATCTTTTAACAAAACATTTACATTGAGTTATAATTTTCTCTAAACACCAACTGAAGTAAAATCATCCGTTCATGTCTAAAACACATATTTAATGTAAAAGTTAAAAGTAACTGCAAGCCAAAATTTGGGGTGTGACACAACCACTTTCAATTTCCTTTTTCTTATGGATCCCTTCCCCACAAAAAAAAGTGCTTGCCTCATTTTAGCTATTGTGGCATTTTCTAGCATATGAGTGTATTCTATTATGGCATGTATTTTTATTTTTGTTTAGTTCTATTTTACACCATTTTTTGATGTATGTTTCCATGATTATTGTGTTAAATTTCCATTTCTTATGTAATATGTTTATGTCTAGTGTTTCTCAAATATGCATATATTGACTATCTCTTTAGATGCATTGTAAGACTATGTACATGTGCTTGAACCAAAAGAACAAAAAATAAATTAGAATAATGGTATCTTTCCTTTCATATTATATCCACTATATTTCATGATTATATATATTTACTATAACCTTTACTTTTGTAATAGCCCAAACCATTTAACCCCAAACACCACTCATTTTTTTTATTTAAGCTCATAAGTGCTCATTCATAAGTATACTTGCATTCTTATATCGACAAGAGATAAGTGTTTCTCCAATTCAGGACAACATCCAACCATATAGTTTAGACATTATTTTCATACAAAACAAGAATCTACCTATCAATTCATCTAGGATAGGCATCCACCCAAATGGGGTAAGAATCTATCATAAAGATAGGTATATGTTTTGACCAGATTCTTAGACTTATCAAGACTAACCGATCATGAGTCACTTCCCTAAAGACCACACTCCCCCATTAGGAGTGCACCAAGGTTACCATCATTCTACGATATGTAATTTAATATATAAAGGCTTGAATCCTGCCTCAAAATTTGGCCTAAAGCCTCCAAAAAATAAAGCAATCTATCTAGGATTATTTCAAGTATAGATTGAACTTATTTCATCTTAGTAATCCCTTCATCACATTGTTTTCCATGTATTCATCTGAATGATCTTTCTCAACCTCACCCTGGACCCCATCTTTGAATGCTTGAGTATTAGGAACATCCTTCGTTTCTCAGTGGTGCTGGTGCACCCTTGCATGAACATGCCTCCATGAGGCAATTTTTGGTTTTTGATTTAGTATAGATGATTTAATGTTTTAATAAGGTCTAAATGGCCACACTTAGCTTGTAATAGGTCCTAGATAGTAATTTTAAGTTCATTGGGCATAAAGTGTAAAAGTTGCAAAAATTGACAAAATGTTGTCAATGCAATATTGTAAAAATGCAAAAAAATGCCAAATAGAGGAATGTGAAGGGTTAGAAAGTTGGAAATTTAGTTTGAGGCATTGGTTCTGGTTTATAAAAGAAATTTGAAGCTTCACAAACCTTGAGGAAGGTTTGGGAATGATGTAGGAGTGAAGATTTTAATGAAACACTCTGTTTTTCTGTTAATTTCCTATAATTTCTTGATTTTAGGCCATTGTACGGCCATATTTTGTGCTTAAATCCTATCCTCCTCCATATTATATAAATCCATGTGAATCTCCTTTAATATGCTTTTGGTTTCATTTAAATCCATGCAGATTTGAAGAATTTATAAGCGATTTAGTCTAGGCAGGTAAAAACCCTAATCTAGGGTAGCAATGTGCATTTAAAATTATGTTTCTCCAATTTCCATCGTGGGAAATTCCTGTAAGTTGGTGAAAAAGTAGTTTTATATGTATTTTAAGATATCTCAAGGTTTTAGAATTTATGGTTGAGGTTTTGGGCGGATTTAATGAAGCCCTAGGTCTGTAAACTATGGAAATGTTTGGAAAACCAGTGACAGTGAGGTTTTTAAGGGTTTTGATCATGGTGAGTGAGTCCTTCTTATGTATTATAGTTCTAAAAGAGTGTTTGGGTGTATGTTGATCCCATTTTTGATGAGGCTTGGTAAAGGTATAAGTTTGAAGTCCAATATAGATGACTGTCTTGTTAAGGAAGTCTTGTTGACAGTTCTATTTTGGTGACAAAATGAAGGTCTAGGACAGGTGCCTGATGAAATAACCTAAGTAAAGAGAGGGATATGGTTTAATTAGGGTGATTAGGTGTATTTGAACATGTTTGTGGCATCCATAAAGGAAAATGGGCTTGGAGTTTGGAGTTGTTTTGTGTATGCGGCCTAAATGGGCCTAGTTACTGTTAAGACAGTCTATAAGTTCTAAAGTTTGAGAAGTCTAAGTTGGAGATAGGATTTGGGTCAGTCATTTGATGTTGCTTAAGGTTGTTTGAGGAATAAAAAAGAGGTTTTGTGCCTTGTTCTCAGTTTGGGTGTTGTGAAACAAGAGTTTTGTGAAGGAAAAATGAGTTCTAGCTGTAAGAGCAACCAAGAGATGGTTGAGTTTTGTCAAGTTGTGAAAGTTTGAGAGTTGTTTGACCCTTGTCATTGCATCACTCAGAATACATACATACCCCACTTCTAAACAAGATCAAGGCATAAATATGTACTTTTTTTTCTATTTTAGGTTTGGTGTGAATTTTTTATGTGGGTACATAACCATTTCTAGGGATATTTTCCCAAAATAGTTCCTTTATGGTTACTAATCACATAGGTAAGTATGTAAAACAATTGATCGTCATGACCATTGATTTTTTTCCTAATTCCATCTAAGTCCTCATCCTATAACATCACCCTTGACCCATGTGTCAAATATTATATCAATGAACTTTCACACCTCAATAGAAGTAAATGTAAGCCCAACCCAAATTTATATGGACATCATAAAATCCTACTTGAGGTTTTTCTATCTTTTTAATAGCATCTTTTAGTTTATTATATTCATATTTTTATTTAACAATGCAAGGGATATTTCTCATCCCTTAGATTTTAATAAATAGGATGTCCCTTATTTCTCCCTAGCATTTTATATGGACGATGACATAGATATTATTGTTGCAACTGTGTTAGGCTATAGATGCAGTAGCTCAAGTGTGAGGGTATTACCCATAAACATGAGCCAAATACATTGTTGATATCGAACATTGCTAGTTATCTAAGTTTCATGTCTTTATTAGGTGGTCTAATCTGACTATCATATATATAAATTATTTTTTTTCTTGAAAGGAAAACTTTAAAAAATGCAATACTTCACATATCAACTTACATAAATTGAGTGCTATATTCTAACAATATTTCACTTTCAAATAAAGTAAATATGTAAAAAGGAAAGTCATACACATAAGATAGATAAGGTAACCATATTGGGATGAATTCAACCTAAAAAATTATAAAATATAATCAATACTTATATCTCATACATTGGTTTAAACCCAAAAAGGGTCTTACTATAATATTTATTGACATAATCACTCTTTATTTAATGCATGATTATTCAAGGAGGACATGTCTCCTCCTTATGTATGGTAGATGAAGGTTTGTTGAAGGTTTGTCCATATCCCTACTTGATTTTGATCTTACCCTGCTTTAGTTGTTTTAGAAGCATTGCTAGAGTTTCAATAATTGTTAGCCATAATTTGGTAATTGGTAACTTCTCTTAACTATGATTATGGGTAAGTGCTTGAGTTTCATTTTCTTGGTGTGTTTCCTTGTCCATTATTCTAGTATATCCCCTATCATATCCAAAAATTGCAAGAATTTAATTTAAGTTACTTTGAGAAAGTTTATATTCTTAATTAATTTTCATCCTCTACCTGCTAACTTGAGTTAAATTTGGTATTTAATTGTGTTTTCATATCCAAGTAGGTTATGAGATTAACTCATTATCTTGTGAAATTTGTGATAATTTCCCAAGTCCTGGTTATCTCTCATTTCTTAGTTTAGGGTTAAAATTTTATTTTCCTAGAGGCCAATGATAATATTTTTAGATGAGTATCAAGAAGTAAAATCCTAATGAATACAAGTTATTTTGTTTTGTTGTTAGATCATGTGTGAGACCCCACCTTTTTGTAAACCTGTTAAGTCTATGGTTGTTCGACGGTTCTTGCCCAATGTTCTATGTGCTTCTAAGTTTGGATATTATACATGAGTTTATGGGTGATGGTAGTTTCTATACATCAAGGATATCTATATTCTTGGTTGTTATTGTATATGATTGACTAACTAATTCTATCTAACTAGTGGTTTTTTTTATTTTCTCTATGATAACCAGACAAGTTCCTTTCATTAATCATGTAAGTATGTGTTGATACAAACATTCAACTTCGATGGGTTGTTATTATTGTTAGAAGTGACATTGTTGCGTATATTTGATAGATTTCATTATGTTGATAAGGGATCATTGAGATGATTGTTTTATTACCATTAGATGGAAATAAATTGTTAGGTGGTTATATAATATGGAAGTGTGAGTAGGTGTTGTTATAGAGATGGTGTTTGATATTCTATTTACTAGTGGTAGAATCAATTATAAAATGGATTTCAAAAGGTTACTCCCAAAAGAGGCGATATTGTGATGATGTGTTGTATGATTAATTATTACTTGATTTTATTATGTGCTATATAAGTAGATGTGGTAGGAATGCTAATTGTATATTATTACTTTTGTAGATGGTTGGATTGGATTTTCTAATTGATTATTATTCTTAAAATGATATTTAACATGTGACCGTTGCTTCAACTATTATTTCTCATGTGTTGTACTGACACTTTTTCAATTGAGTAAACATGTGAATTTGGAAAATATTTATTGGGGTCACATAGCTACTTCCATTATCTTACCCTTGTGAATTTTTATTTTGTCAAGGACATGTAAATTATTGTTGTGAATCATTTTTTTGTATGTTCTAGTGGTTGTGTGTATATGTGAGAGTTTATTTTATTAATCTCTTAAGTTATCCTTTAATATGTTTATTTATTTTGTGATTTATAAAGTTCTTATGTGGTTTTTATTGTTTAAAAAGTCCCCTAGGTGATAGACTTATGGGTTAGGGTTCATTTTATCTTATAAAACCGCTTAAATAAAGTTTAAAACACACTTTAACTACCCACTTTTGAAAAGTGGCGAAAATTAGAGTTGCTTGTGTAGTTGGGTGGTTAAGGAAAGGTAGTTGCCTTTCACCTTCTATTTATTCATTATCCTCTAGTGGAGAAGGGGATTTTTTCCTTTTGTTTTATTCTTGTCTTTGGGATATTTTCCATTTTGGGGGAGGAAAATTCTTGTTGGAGAGAGAGAAAAGGATAGAGAAAGGAAAAATGGAAGAAAGGGTCTTGGAGAAGGGGATGCTTCCAAAATTTTGGATAGAAATGTTAGACACACATGAAAACTAAGAGGGGGTGAATTAGTTGTACATTAAAACATTCAAACATTCATTAACTTTCAAACCCTTATTATGCTTCAATATGAATGTAAACAAGTGAAACATCAACACATCAACAACCATACACAATAGAACATCGGATTTATGTTGAAAACCCTATTAGGGAAAAACCACCATGAGGATTAACTCACATATATATGAATAGAAACATTGAATACAATAGGATCACTATTGGAAGGGCTCACTACCGAAAAGAAAATAATGACTCACTACCCAAAGGAATCACTGTTCAAAATAGAAGAGAATAGAAGAAGACTATTACAAGGAAGTTCAATATCTCATAGCAACAAGAAGATCCACCACAACAACTCTACACCATCCACAACCTTTAGCTCACTTCCTCAACTAACTTCAAATTCATTGAAATGTATACACCTTTTGCTCACTGCATCTGGTAGCCTTAGGAATTTAAGCTCGCACTCAGATCATCACACTTGATTACATTCACATCTCACTACACACCTTTTTCATCTCCAACAATTGAACTTTCTTATATATCCTCTATGACCTCAAACAATATTTTTAGGTTGTCCTCAATAAAACGTATGCACCTCAATGTGCAACCAACAAATAGGTCGCTACCAAAAAATTCCATGGTGGAAATAATTGAAGACAGAGCATGCTAAGGGTTAACTAGGACCCAAATCCACACCAGCACACTTCAACACACTTCCAAAAACCATGAAGCACATCCACAAGTAACAATAAAATGCTAGGTTGGCCAAACCTATATTAACACTACCAAATAATCAATTCACTCTTCACCAGTTCTGGAAACATCCTGCACACCATGATGCAACAACACACATCTTAGAATATTCCAACACCATTAGAATATTCATCAACACTATCACAACTACCTACAACTGAGAATACTTAACATCTTGTGCAACCAACCACACCACCAAAAACATATAACTCACTAAACAACCTTATAGAACACATGAACACACAACACTCCAAGGGGAGGTAGATATAGACCATATTAGTATGTTCCAAAATCTGCAAGAGAAGAAACCTCAACATGGAGAAATGCGGAGCAACTCCATTTCTCCTAGATAAACTTCTTCACAAGAAACACACTATCAAACACATCTTCCATTGCCGCATGATCCAAAACCTGAAACTATGGATATAACACCTCTGAACACCTCTGATCATATCATCCAAATCACACAAGAACATCTTCAACCATGAAGAAATGTAGAGCATAATGCATAACACAACTCTACCATCTTGTACACTCTCTTATTCAAATTGTCTCAAAAGCACTTGGAAACCAAGTGAACCAAATTCAACAGAACCATCACAAAAACCTTCTCATCAACACCACACTACATATTGCAAAAATCTCCCTATCAACAACACTTTCTCAACACCACACTAGAGGTTGAAATAGGTTGACATCACTAACAACACTAAAGACACCATAGTGCAACAATCTCCAACAATCTCATTTTGCATCTCCTCTGCAAACCTTTTACACATTTCCTCATTTCCTCCAAATATTATGTCATCAACATACACAGCCACAATCAAGATTCGATCTCTCTCAACCTTGAAGTAAAAATTACTATCAGTAGTACCCTTTTTGAATCCTTGCTACAATAAGTACTGTTGTGCAGTTTTTTGCACACACGCCTCGCTGGAAGCAGATACCCTCTTTCGCTTCGGTTTTGGTGTTTTGGCCCTCTCTTTTGAGGTTTTGTCTTACCTAGGCATGTGCTTAAATTGTTTATTTTGAATGCCTAAGTATTTCCCCCTAGGTTACTCATTGAAAATCTTGAGTTCTGGATGAATTTCAGGCTTTTGCCCTGATTCGGGATTTTTCGCCTTGGTCGGATTTTCCTGGATCTTGCTTGGACTCTGGCTGGACCCTTGTTTTTCGGGGATTTTCAGTATTCGCGAATTTCCGCGTGGTCTGGATTTTCCCGGATTCTGCCCTGTCGTCAGCTTCCTAAAATTCCTTCTCTGGCTGTCCTGTTGATTGTGTTGATGGTTTCGTGCATGCTTTGAGGGGTGTATCTAACTTGGTTTCCAGGTCTCTGGGATTATTTCATGCTAGGGTTGTTCAGTATTGCATCCTTTTCCATCTCCCAGGTGAGTTTTGAGTTCATGTTTCCATCTGCATTTTAATGAATCTTGCCCGAGAGTAATTAGTAAACCCTAGTGATGACTTAACAGTGGAAACAATTAAATTCTGGGCTTGATTGTGTGCTCATGGCGGGTGAATAGGGTTTCGAACTGGGGGCAATGTAATTTCAAGTTGTCATCGTAAAATGGGCCTGAAACACAAAAGAAAATCTAGGAAAGGTCCATCCCTGACTTGTCCTGAGTTAAATTGTTGAAATTCTATGTTGGTTCAGTGTTTGGTGCAATCGTGACTTTCCGTCCCTCCCGAATTTCCGTCGCTGTAACCCTTCGAGGTCAGCGAGATGTTATATCAGTCATTCTATGTCTCGCCGAAGCCCTTTGTGGGTTTGCATTTGGTCGCAGGACACTATAATTCTCATGCCGAAAATCTTTTTGTCGGCAAGACAAACCAAGTCGCCAGGATGTCATAGTGGGTCTCTAAAGTCTTGCCGATCTTTCGTTCTGTCACTGTGACTTTTGCTTTCGGCGAGACCTTTCACCGAGCTTTGTTCCTTTCAGTTGGGGAGACATCCATCTTTCGCTGAGACCTTACCCTGAGATTCCAACTCTTGCCAATACCTTAGCATGATTCCCCGTAACATCGGTTGTCGCCAAGACCTTGTAGCAAAGCCTTCTTTTCTTAGCGAGCCCGGATCTTTTCGCTGAAACCTCTAGCCAAATTCAAACCGAGCCCTGGTTGGTAGGACATCGCAACTTCGCCAGGACTTCATATCGATAAACTATTGTCTGGCCGAAGTGATTATTTAAACCCACCGATCAGTGAGACATGAAACATTCGCTAGGACCTTACCCCGACCATCCTTGGCTTATACCGATATGTTTGCTATGTCCCTTTTCGCCGAGACGTTACACCGAGACCACCCGGTCTTAGCGAAGCCTATTCTAGTGGCTTCCTTCGGCGAGACTCCCAAAAGTTGTCGAGACTTCTTGGCGAAACAATCGACTCACACCGAAACCACCATGTCTTGGCAAGACCTTTTCTGATAGCATCTTTCGGCATAACTTCGTGGCTTCGCTAGGACTTCTCTGCAAAAATCCTTACTCTTGCCTGAAAATTTTGCTCCGGAATCTCTTGGTCCAGAATTGTGCCTAAACCGCGGATATCCGTCAAGTCCGGATTTCTCCAAAATCCGTTGTCTCCCAGATTTCCCGAAATTCTCTTTGGCCCATTCTTCGCGGAAATCCGTCCCTCATGGATTTTCCTGAAACTTGATGAGATGCAAAGGAATATTGAATAGCATGATATGTTAGTAATTTCTAATGCATTTGATGATTATTTCATGCTATCTTAAGAGCTCTCATGTGGTTTGTTGATGAAAAATGATCAGGTTTGATAATTAAGTAGGCGTTTCCTGGTTATTTCGTTGGAATCTGATTGGTCTGGAATTTCCCAAAATTCCTCTTTGGCTCAGATTCCGCGGATGGTCTTGAAACCCAAAATTTGTTGTGGTCATTTTATATGAATTTTAATAACACCTTGACTATATGAGATGCATTATAACAGTGTTTTGATGGATTAACCTTGCTTTCCTGTAGTTTTTACTATGGTTTTCATGTTGAGTGCAGGCTGAATCAAGAAAAGCAGCAGTTGGTTCCTCATTGTCTGATGCAGAGAAGATTAAGTTGGTCATCAAGAGCAGGATCCCTGAGAACAAAGTCACTGCAGGTTAGGCAGAGGGTGTTGAAGAAGGTTTATAAACAAAGAAAGCAGATTGATGACACCCTGAGCGGTGTATATTATGGATCCATGGCCTTCTTCGAAATCATGATGGGATGAAGGAGGATCACGCCCGAGTATTTGAGTTTGGAGCAGTTGAGAGAATGGTGGTAGGATGTTTATGCACCACTTGATGGCTTCGTTTCTGAACACCGGTTAGATGATGCAGCCACCTACCTTGCAGTTATTGAAAAATACCTAACGTACAAGGGAGACTGGGATAAGTCAGTCAGGCACTCAAGAGAAGAGATTGCGTCCATCGAAAGATGACTTAGGGTTTTACCCTTGCCACCAGTCGCTGGCCTTGATGGGATGTTCTTGAAAGTACATGAAGAGCCAGATCAAAACAGAGATAATAGGGAAGGGAGCTAATGATAGGCTGCGGCGCGATTTGTGCTTCTCTATTATCTTCCCGCGCATTGTCCGAGCTGCGGATCTCAGGCCGACTTGGATGGGATGTGCATTTAATGCTTGTTTGACCCATTTCAAAGACTCTCTTGGCTAGGTAGTTGTGCTGAGTTATTGCCGCGAAACCCTTTGCCTGGTCGGCGTTTTCTGGGGAATTCTATATAATGGGCATTTCACCTCATTTGTAAAGGGTTAGAATAATTAGAAAATAGGTTAGGGAAATAGTTAGAAAGTTAGAATTTGTAGCTAGAAGATAGAGCAGAGCTAGTTAGAAGTAGGGTTAGAGTTAACAAATAGTTACTCTCAAGCAAATGTTGTAACAAAAATCTAGAATTGTTGCTACAATGGATAGTTGAATACAAGTAATGACATTGTGATTTGGTGCTATACTGGTATTCATTTTATCTTGCATGGTTCTTGTTTTCCCATCTTTAAAATTGCTATGAGGAGATTAATATTTAGGTTAGATCTGATTCAATGATGTCTGCGATTTGATACTTGAATGTTGTAGCAATCTCTCAGTCCATACTTTTGCAACCAACTGATTGTTAGTTGCTTTGCAAAGTTAGCCTGGACTTTATATCCATTGTGCTTAGTTTAGTCGTGAATGTTTGTGTGTTTCAACTGCAAGAAGGGGTTGTGCGAATGAATGTTCATGATTTGAAAATCTTAAGAGCCTTAGAAGATTGCATTGTTTCTATAAGATTGTAGATTTATCTTGGTCAAGTAGAAATCAGTTTTGAGGGATTGGTCCATTCTGGGTGTTGGTCATTTTCATTGTTGATCTTAGGAATAGTATTAAATTTAGAAATCTCTTTGGGACCCTTCCTTTTTTCTATTTCTTTAATCATTGGGTTTAATCCAGGACTGAAGTATCAATATAATGTTAAATCTGATAAAAATCGATTCAGTAGTTTGCTTGTAGTAAGGTCCCATTGTGATTACCAACAATTTCACATTTATCACTGAGTTGTTTATGCACTGTCAAGACCTGACATTAGAGACCTTGGGGTTATCTCTTGAGGCTTGTTGATAGAGATTTACCTTTCAAGAGAGATAGGATATTGCATCTTGTCTGTGTTGTTTTTGTGTAGAAAACATGATCAACAAGTACTTATCCAATATTGCAAACCAAGCTCTAGGGGCTTGCGTAATCCCATATAAATCCTTATTCAATTTGTATACCATATCAAAATCTTCTGATAACTGAAAACCTTATGGTTGTTGAATGTATACCTCTTCTTCTAACTCACCATTCAAGAATGCAGACTTGACATCCATCGAATACACTTTGAAATCTTTATGTGCTACAAAATCCAAAAACATCCTAATGGCTTCCATTTTTTCTACTAGAGAAAAATTATCTTCAAAATATATTCCTTCCACTTGTGAGTAGCCCTTACACACAAGTCTAGCTTTATTTCTGATAACTTCTCCATTCTCATTCAACATTTTCCTAAAAACCCATTTAGTTCCTATCACATTCTTATTTGTTCGTCTTGGGACTAGTTCCCATGTCTGATTCTTCTCAATATGCCTTAGTTCTTCTTCCATAGCTTTGATCCAACTCTCATCCTTGCATGCTTCAGTTATAGTTTTAGGTTCTACTTCTGAGAGTAAACAAAAGTTTACATGTTCCTCTACTATAGCAGATCTTCTTCTTGTCAACACACCTTTGCTCTTATCTCCAATGATTTGACCTTCAAAATGATTCTTCTGCACATACTTAGAAGTATTAGGATTCTTTTATGGAGCTTCTTCCTCTTCCATTGTCATCTCTTTTTCTCTCTCATCATCATCTTTTTCTCTACAAAGGGGCTCATTCAATTCATATGCTTCTATCAGCATTGAGTTCTGATGTGATTCTTCATCCACTTTGACACTTGAACTTTCAACTATCTTCTTTAGCCTTTTTTTATAGCATCTCTATGTCTTTTTCTTTGTAGAGTATCTAAGGAAGATACCTTCATCTAATCTTGCATCAAAATTTCCTAAGTTCTCTTCATCTCTCTTGATATAACATTCACTTCTAAAAACTCTTAAATGTTTCACAGTAGGAGGTTTTCCATACCACAGTTCATTGGGGGTCTTTGAATTGTTCACTCTTTCTTGTCCTATGTTAAGAATGTATACTGTAGTATGAATAACTTCTTTCCAATAGACTGCTAGTAAATTTGCTTCCTTCATCATGGTTCTTGTTGCTTCTTGAACTATCCTATTTTTCCTTTGCACAACTCCATTATGTTGAGGAGTCCTAGGAGCTAATAAATGTCTTTTCATCCCATGATCTTCACAAAATATGTTAAACTCATTGGAGGTGAACTCACCACCTATATCAGATCTTAAACATTTGATTTTTAAATCCATTTCATTCTCAACCATAAACTTAAATTATTTAAATGTATCTAGAGCTTCTATTTTTTCTTTGAGAAATGTCACCCAAGTCATTATAGAGTAATCATCATTGAGAGCTTCTTGTTCTGGTAGGTCCACATAGGTTTGTATGCACCAACTCTAGAATTCCTGTGGTAGAATATTCTTTAGTTATGAACCTCTTCTTTGTCTACTTTCCAAATTAACATTCCTTGCAAAGTGTATTGATAGGCTTTGTAATTCTTGGTAGATCTCTTGTAGCTTGAGTAAAGTCGATCTTCACTAGGCTATCAAAATTGATGTGACACATTCTTCTATGCCATATCCAACTTTCATTGATTTGAGACATAAAGCACTTAACACCACCACCTTTGATATGATAAACATTTCCTTTTGTCCTTGTTCCTATTGCAACCAATGTTCCAAAGCTTCCTTTTCTGATTTCACAACCATCATCCTGAAACACCAAATTGTATCGTCTAATACACAATTTTCCTACACTGAGGAGATTATGTCGGAGACCCTTGACATAGAGAACACCATATGTTTTATGCTTTCCATCAAAACTAATTCAACCTTTTCCACAAATCTTATCAAATGTATCATCACCAAACTTAACAAGACCACCATCATAATTTTCAAGCTTAACAAACTTAATCTTATTACTGGTCATGTGATTTGATCATCTATTGTCAATTATCCATTAGTTTCTCTCCTCTCAAGATTGCATGAAAAATAGTCACCATAGTTCCTTCAATACTATGACCTATTTTCAGAGAAATTTCCTTTGTACATCTCTCAGGGTAATTAGAATTAGTTCCAACATTTAAAGCCATGGACAAGCATTCATCACTTCCATCATCTAGATTGTTTTATTCCTCATCATCAGACAAACCACTATCTTTTTTAACATAATAACTCTTCTTGAAAAATTTACCTTTATGATATTTATGTTTGTCATTTGCAACTTTGATTGGATATTTAGAAGTATAATGACCCATCTTTCCACTATTGAAACATTTGAAGGGTAACTTACCTCTGTATTTTCCAGTTCCCTTTTTCAATATCCTTACAAAATTTGCTTCCACCCCATCAAGATCATCCAGATCAAATTCATCATTATCTTTCTTGTTGAATTTAAAATCAATTTCTTTCCTTGTAGAATCTTGGTCAAACTCTCTTAATTCAAAAAATAGTTAAGGCACCAAACATTTGATCTCTAGAATATTGATCCAAATTTTGAGCTTCCTCAATATCAGAAACTTTAGCACTATAAGCTTTAGGAAGAGTTCTCAATAATTTTTCACAACTTCACTTTCCTCAAATTTTCCACCAAGACCATTGATGGAATTGATAATTTCATCCACTCTAACCATGTAGCCAACAATATCTTCATCTTCTAACATCCTTAGGGTTTCAAATTTGGCTTTGAAATTATGCATCTTTGCTTGCTTGACCTTATCACCTCCTTCATAAATGCTCTACAACTTTTTCCAGATCTCTTTAGCAATTTTAAGGCTTATCACCTTCACAAGTTCTAAATTAGAAAGCCCACTCAAGATAGCATTCCTTGATTTTCCATTCTTCTCATAATCCTTGATCTCATCATCACTTATCAGAGTAGTAGGTATAGTATATCTAATTTTAACTGACTTCCAAACAACAAATCCTAATGAGACAAGAAAGGATTCCATCCTGGCTTTTCAAAAAGCATAGTTTGTTCCATTGAACATAGGGACCTTGACACCATTCCTTTGTGTCGTCCAGATCTACCTCAAGTAGTTAAGCTTCTTCCAAGGAACCATAACTCTAATACCAATTGTTAGACACACAAGACAAATGAGAGGGTGTTGGAAGAATGAAGGTGTTGTCATTGATGTCAACTGGTCAACTGGTTATCAACTAGTTGTTTTCATTGATGCCATGGATGCAGGTTATTGGCTGTATATGTTAAGGATATTGAGAAAATTGTAATAAAGAAAGGTTGCAGGTATTCAGTGGTTGTTTCGGGTTTTTCTCTAGGATTTTCTCCTATGTTCGTGTGGTTCAGATAGGTTGATCATAGTTGTTGAAAGATGCTATATCCAAATTTTGGATTTTTGGATCATTGTATAGTGCGAGTTATGTTCACCAGTTGTGAACTGTGCTTTTCAAAGTATCTGGTTGAGGTTTGGGAGAAATGTTATTGCTATGGATTTCTTCATTGTTGAGTCTTATGACTTGTGGTTCTAGAGTTAAGTTGTTATGACTGTGTTGAAGTTAATTTTTTTGTTTGGAAAGATTGGATTGTGTTAAGGGTTGTGTGTGCTTAATTGTTCTATGTGTTTTACACTGGTTTGGTTGACCTTGTTTTAAACACTACTTTTGAAGTCCATGAAGCATGTTAGGACTTATTTGGGTCCTCATAAAGCATGTGTTTGGGTCGCCCTCATTCTAACTCCACCCTAGAATGTTTTGGCCCTGACCTAATTTGAATTTAAATGATGGATGAACAACTTTGGATAAGTTTCAAAGTTGAAGATGGTATAAATACAGGATGAGCTATCAGTGAAAGTTATACAAATAAATAAAGCAAGATAGGTGTGAAATAGATGATAATCAGTGTGTATGTGATGCAAGTGTGAAAAATCAGTGTGAAAATCAAATTGTTGAGCTTCCGGATGTAGTGAGTTGAAGGTGTACTCTATCATTCATGCATGTATGCAAGTGGTTGAGTGAATCATGGTGGAAACCTCTATTGCATTGAGTTTTTCTTCTATTTTTAACATATCTCTTCTATCTTCTTTGTATCTATGTGGCAATGAGCCCTCTGGGTGGTTAACCCTTGTTGGAAAGTGAGTCCTAGTCTGAATAGTGAGTCTTGTTTTGGCAGTGAGCCTACTTTGGCAGTGAGCCTACTCTGGCAGTGAGCCTACTCTGGTAGTGAGCCTTTGTAATGAGTTTTGATATTATTTATATTGTGAGCTAATCCTCACTGTGGTTTTTCCCTTATTGGGTTTTTCATGTAAATCCGGTGTTACTATGTTTGTGTGATGCTTTTCAATTTTTGTCTTTGCCTTAATGCTTAATCATTCTAGCAAAGTAAATGATTTGTGATTGATCTAATTTTTGGTGAAAGTTTTAAAGGTTAAAATTTGTCACAACTGATTCACCCCCCCTCTCAGTTGTCTTGTTCAACAATTGGTATCAGATCTTGGTTCCTTAGAGAAGAGCTTAACTGCTTAAGGAAGGTCTGGGATGGCAAGCAAGATCACTTTGAGTATCTGAAGTTCGATGGAACTAATTATGCTATCTGGAAAATACTGATGGAAGAATATCTAGAGTATTGTGGATATGATGTCGAGAAATCTTACAAGACTACTTACACTCCTCTTGCTAATGGTCCGAGTACAGCTGATGAAATCAAGGCACATGAAGTAAACAATAAGGTGAAGTTCATTTTGAAGAATAGTCTTGCACATTTTGAGTTGATTAAAGCTCAAAATATGAAGACTGCTAAAGAAGTCTGGGATGCTTTAGAAAAGGCGCATGAAGGAGATGAAATGGTCAAAAAAGAAAAGTTGTAGAATTTGGAGACACGGTTTGAGCTCCTGCATATGTCTGAAGATAAGAACATTAAATTCTATGTACAAAGAGTGAATGAGGTAGTAGGTGGAATGCAAGGACTTGGTGCTACAATAGATGAATCTAGGATTGTAAAGAAGATTTTTAAAACTCTCCTTAATGCATATAGCGAAAAGGTATCTGCTATTGAAGAACATATAGACTACAAGAACTACACGAAAGATCAATTATTGGGAACTCTGACATCTTATGAGTTGAGAAAGTCGAATTTGAGAAATGGATCCAAATCAAAATCTGCTTTTAAGGCTACAAGAGCTGAAGATCCAGATGAAGAAAATCTTGATGAAGTAGAAGCTAACTTTGTGAGAAGGATGAGGAAAGGCTCCAGTAAGTATGAAGGTAAGTTACCATTTAAATTTTTTAGTTGTGGAGGAATAGGTCATTATACTTCAAGATGTCTGGAAAGAGCTAAGAGGAACAAACAAAGACTTGACAAAGAAAATAAAGGTAAGAAGATCAACAAAGAATATTATGTGAATGAGAAAGATAGTATCTATGATGATGAACCTGATTATGGAGATTTTGATGACAATGAATGCTTGTTCTTAGCTATAAAAGATTAGCCTACTTCTGCTAATTCTGGAAGACAGGTGAAAGGATGTCCTCCAGAGAAAGAAAAAGAAAAAGATATTGTAATCTTTTCCCTACATGCTAAACATGAAAAAAACTATTGGGTTGTTGACAGTGGTTGTTCACATCACATGACTAGTGATAAGAGTAAGTTTTTTAAACTTGAAAAATATGGAGGCTTAGTTATGTATGGAGATGATACTGGTGCTAAGATTTGTGGGATAGGTTCAATAAGTTTTGATGGAAAGCATAATATTGATGTTGTCTGCTATGTTAAGGGCTTAAGGAATAATCTCTTGAGTGTTGGAAAAATGTGTATTAAAGGATAGAATCTTTTATTTAAGGATGAGATATGTGAAATCAAGAAAGGATATGGAACAATGATTGTTGTAGGAAAGAAGTCTGAAGGAAATATATATCAACTTAAGGGTGTTGATGGGCGTTGCTTCATGACTCAAATTAATGAAAGTTGGTTATGGCATTGGAGAATGTGTCATATGAATTTTGATAACTTGGCAAGGATCAGTGCAGTACAAGTTGTGAAAGATTTACCAAGGATTACAAATCCTGTTAATGCTATTTGCAAGAATTGCTAGTTTGGAAAGCAAGCAAGAAACAACTTCAGATCAAAAGAACAATCTATTACGAGACTACTAGATTTAATTCATACAGATCTTTGTGGTCCTACAAGAGTGAGAATTCTACAAGGTGAAAGGTACTTTATTATTTTGATTGATGATTACTCTAGGTACACATGGGTTACATTTCTTAGAGAAAAATCTAATGCATTAGATAGATTCAAGACATTCAAAGCTATGGTTGAGAATAAAGTAAATTTGAGAATAAAATGCTTAAGGTCTGGCAGAGGTAGTGAATTCACCTCCCATGAGTTTAATATGTTTTTTGAAGTTCATGGAATAGAAAGATAGTTATCTGATCCGAGAACTCCCTAATAGAATGGAGTTGTTGAAAGGAAGAACAAAATAATTTAAGAAGTTGCTAGATCAATGATTACTAAAGCTAGTCTATCGGAAGTTTACTAGAGAAGCTACTCACACTATAGTTTATGTGTTCAATTGAGTTCAAGAAAGAGCCAATAGTACTAAGACCCCCTATGAGCTATGGTGTGGAAGAATTCCTATTGTTAAGTATTTCAAGGTATTTGGAAGCAAATGTTATATAAGACGGGATGAAGAAAATTTTAGGGAAGTTTGATGCTAGAAGTGATGAAGGTATTTTTCTTGGATATTCTACTAGAAGCAAAGCTTATAGATGTTTCAATAAAATACTGAGGATTGTAGAAATCACAAGGTTGATGAAGAAATGAAGAATTCAATTGAAGTTGATGGATATGTATCTAATGAATCTGATTGCGTAAGGATTGAAGAAGCTATGGAAGAACAAGAAAATGATGAGAAAGAGAAGCAAAATGAAGAAGAAGAAGAAGAAGAAGAAGCTCTGTGGTGTCCCCAAAGACACCTAAATATGTGCAAAAAAATCACTCAAATAGTCAGATCATTGGAGGTGAGACAAAAGGAGCATTGACAAGAAGCAGAGTTGTTGGTGGTGAGATAAATTTGTGTTTACTTTCTGAGATTGAATCGAAGACCGTAAGTGAATCATGTAAATATGAGAATTGGATGGAAGCTATTAAAGAAGAACTTATGTAGATTGAGAAGAATCAAACTTGGGAATTAGTCCCTAGACTGGTAGATAAAAATATTATTGGATCAAAGTGGGTATTTAGAAACAAGTTGAATGAGAATGGAGAAGTGGTCAGAAATAAAGCAAGGCTTGTGTGTAAGGGCTACTCACAAGTAGAAGGAATAGATTTTCAAGAGACTTTTCATCCGACGGCAAGAATGGAAGCTATCAGAATGTTCTTAGCATTTTTTACTTATAAATATTTTAAGGTCTATTAGATGGATGTTAAATCTGCATTTTTGAATGGTGAGCTAGAAGAAGAGGTCTACATGGAACAACCACAAGGATTTCAATTGTCATATCAACCGAATATGGTGTGCAGATTGAAGAAAGCTTTATATGGATTGAAGGAAGCTCCTAGAGCTTGGTATGCAAGGTTAGACAAATATTTGATTTAGCAAGGTTTCAACAAAGGTACGACAGATAGTAATCTATATTTTAAAATTAAAAATGACAAAATCTTGATTGTGGTTGTATATGTTGATGACATTATCATTGGAGGAAATGAAAGATGTTTGTGGAAGAAATGCAAAAATAATTTGAGATGTCCATGTTTGGTGAGATGAATTTCTTTCTTGGGCTACAAATTAATCAAATAGAGAAAGGGATTTTTATTTCACAATCAAAGTATGTTAGAGAGATGTTGAAGAAGTTTGGGATGAATGGTTCCAAACCAGTATGCACTCTTATGGTGATTGGTTGAAAATTAATTAAAGATGACGATTCACCTAAGGTTGATCAAAGAAAATATAGATCTATGATTGGTGGACTATTGTATTTGATTGCTACTAGACCAGATATTATGCATGCAGGTTGTCTTGTGGCTAGATTTCAAGAAGATCTTAAAGAAACACATCTTGTTTCTATTAAGAGAATATTCAGATATTTGAATGACACTTTGAATTATGGCTTATGGTATCCTAGGGATACTGACTTTACACTAAGTGCTTATATAGATGCAAATTGGGTTTGTTGTGTAGATGACAAAAAAAGTACAAGTGGTGGTGCATTCTTTCTTGGTTGTAGATTGGTGGCATGGTTGAGTAAAAATCAAGATTTGGTTTCTTTGTCCACTGCTAAAGCTAAGTATATTTCTATTGCATCTTGATGTACACAAGTTTTATGGATGAAACATATATTGAAAGACATCAAAATAGTGTATGATGATCCTATTTCTATCTTCTATGATAATACAAGTGCAATTAACATTTCAAAAATCTAGTGATGCACTTGATGACAAAGCATATATCTATCAGGTATCACTTCTTGAGAGAGAAGGTTGTGAAGAATGAAGTAAAACTTGAGCATGTACCTATGAAGGATCATGATGTTGATATATTTATGAAGGCTCTTCCTAAATATACTTTTGAGTATCTCTGGGAGAAGTTAGGGGTTATTGCCCCTCCCTTTTTGAACTAGATGCATATGGAGATGCATCAATTTAGTGGGTCTATGCATCTATCTTTCATCTAGACTGATATTTTGGTGGCTACCTCTCAAGGGGAGTAGGTAGTGTCATGTGCTGTCATTGAAAGAGTATTTTGTTCTTAATGTTAAAGGGGAAATCAATGTAAAATATTCTTTTCCTTTTCCATTGATTTCAAAGGGGGAGATGGGGAAGATTTGAAAAATATTGTCTACTAAGGGGGAGAAATAGAAAGTAAAATCATGAAAAGTGTGTTCAGAGCTATTGTGTTGTCTTTGATGGTTTTTCACATCATGTGTTGCCATCAATGACAAAGGGGAGATTGTTGCAAGAATGAAGGTGTTGTCATTGATGTCAACTGGTTGCTATTGTAATTGATGTCATGGATGCAGGTTATTGGTTGTATATGTCAAGGATATTGAGAAAATTATAATGAAGAAAGGTTGCAAGTATTCAGTGGTTGCTTTGGGTTTTTCTCTGAGATTTGCTCCTATGTTCATGTGGTTCAGATATGTTGATCATGGTTGTTGGAAGCTTCTATATCTGGATTTTGGGTTTTTGGATCATTGTACAATGCAAGTTATGTTCACCAATTGTGAACTATGTTTTTCAAGGACCTTGGCAGAGGTCTGGGAGAAATGTTGTTGCTCCAGATTTCTTCTTGGTTGAGTCTTATGACTTTCGGTTCTAGAGTTAAGTTGTTATGATCGTGTTAAAGATAATTTTGTTTTCTTGAAAGATTAGATCGTGTTAAGGGTTGTGTGTGCTTAATTGTTCTATTTTTTTTACACTGGTTTGGCCAACATTTTGTTAAACACTACTTTTGAAGTTCATGAAGTCTGTTGGGACCTATTTGGGTCCTCATCAAGCGTGTGTTTGGGTCACCCTCATTCTAATTCCACCCTAGAATGTTTTGGCGCTGACCTAATTTGAATTTAAATGATGGATGACCAACTTTGGATATGTTTGAAAGTTGAAGATGGTATAAATACAAGATGAGATATCAGTGAAAGGTATGCAAAGAAATGGAGCAAGATAGATGTGAATTAGTGTATATGTGATACGAGTGTGGAAGATCAATGCGAAAACCTAATTGTTGAGTTTTTGGATGCAATGAGTTGAAGGTGTACTCTATCATTCATGCATGTCTGCAAGTGGTTGAGTGAATCGTGGTGGAAATATCTAATGCATTGAGATTGTCTTCTCTTTATAACATATATCTTCTATCTTCTTTGTAGCTGTGTGATAGTGAGCCCTCTGGGTGGTTAACCCTTGTTGGATAGTGAGTCCTGGTCTAGAAAGTGAGTCATGTTTTAATAGTGAGCCTACTCTAGCAGTGAGCCTTTGTAATAATTTTTGATATTCTTTATATTGTGAGCTAATCCTCATCATGGTTTTTCCCTTATTGGGTTTTCCACATAAATTTGGTGTTACTATGTTTGTGTGATGCTTTTCAGTTTCTATCTTTGCACTTAATGCTTAATCATTTTAGGAGAGTAAAGGATTTGTAATTGATCTAATTTCTAGTGAAATTTTTAAAGTTTAAAATTTGTCACAACTAATTCACCCCCCTCTCAGTTGTCTTATTCAATAGAGGTGAGGTGAATGAGTTGTACATTAAAACATTCAAACCCTCATTAACCTTCAAACCCTTTTTATGCATCAATATGAATGTGAACAAGTAAAACATCAACACATCAACAACCATACATAATAGAACAAAATATTTGCATGGAAAACCCTAATCGGGGAAAAACCATCGTGAGGATTAACTCACATATATATGAATAGAAACACCAAATACTTTAGGCTCACTATCAAAAGGGCTCTCTACTCAAAAGAAAAGAATGGATCACTACCCAAAGGACTCACTATCTAGAATAAAAGAGAATCAAATAATACTATTACAAGGAGGTTCACTACCTCAAAGCAATAGGAAGATCCACCACAAAAACTCTACACCATTTGCAACCTTTGGATCACTACCTCTAGTAACTTCAAGTTCACTGAAATGTAGACACCTTCTGCTCACTACATCTGGTAGCCTTCGGTTTTTAATTTGCACTTAGATAACCATACTTGATCAAATTCACATCTCACTACACACCTTTTTCATCTCCAACAATTGATCTTGTGTATATATCCTCCACAACCGCAAATAATCTTGTTTAGGTTAGCCTCAATGAAATGTATGCACCTCAAACATGCAACAAATAAATAGGTCAACACCAAACACTTCCACGGTGGAAATAAGTGAAGGTGAACCATGATAAGGGTTAACTAGGACCCAAATCTATACTAACACAATTCACCATGCTTCCACAAATCATGAAGCACATCCACAAGTAATGCTAACATGCTAGGTCAACCAAACATGTATTAACACTACCAAAAAATCAATTCACTCTTCACCATTCCAGAAACATCCTACAAAACATGATGTAACAACACACAACATCTCAAAAAATTCTAACACCATTAGAATATTCATAAACACTATCACAACTACTTGCAACTGAGAATACTTAACATCCTATGCAACCAACCAAACTGCTATAGACATAGAACTCACTAACCAACCTTACAAAACACTTGAACACACAAAAATACAAGGGAAGGTAGATATAGACCATATTATCATGTTACCAAATCCTCAAGATAAGAAACCTCAACACAGAGAAATGCGGAGAAATTCCATTTCTCCCAGACAACCTTCTTCACAAGCAACACATTGTCAAACACATCTTCCACTTCCGCACAATCCAAAACCTGAAACTCTGCATATAATACATCTAAACACCTTTGATCATCTCATCCAAATCACACAAGCATATCTTCAACCATGAAGAAATGTGGAGCATACAATGCATTTGACTGCAAAATACGACGAAACTGTCTAACAAAATATGTAAAATTTGATGTTCGTCGGGTGCTTGTAAAATTTGATGTGTAATTTCCAATTGTTTCGAAAGTTTATCCCCGACGTCCGTCGAAATATCGACGAACCTGGTGTTCGTCGAAATGTCGGCTATTATTTTCAATAATGTTCAATAAACATGAAAAATTAAAAAAAATCAAATTGTAATGGCTATAAAGAAAAGTGGAGTTCTCATACCGATGTATTACATGTTGTTTTGCCTTCTACTAGATGTTTTGTGGAGAACTACTGACGCATTTTCTGGGAAAATCGTAGTACCCAAGAAGATATCACCAAAGAGGTAAATTGTCTTTGCACTTAGTTGTGAAGTCATATTTGTAGTTCCAGGTTTGAAAATCATATTTTAAAGCAATATCTCATCAGATTTCATTTGTAGAGGTTAAGGGTTTTGAGAATTTCATGTCCAGATTTTGTTGTGTGGAATCACCATAAGATCACAACAGAGGAACAGATTCTTGTGAATATAATTATGTGATCCATAACTGTATTAGTCATTTGGCACAGTTGTGCTATAACAAATACAGGATGCATTCATGTGTGACCCAAGTTTAATGTGGCTATTTTATGAGAGAAATGGAGGCACTCATATAATGTAGTTAATTCAGGTTGTATAATGTAGGTGTCAATAATCATCATTGGGTGCATTCAGGTTGTCTCAAGTTTAACAGGATAGGATGT
Organism: Sequoia sempervirens; assembly: GCA_007258455.2. Lineage (NCBI taxonomy): Eukaryota > Viridiplantae > Streptophyta > Pinopsida > Cupressales > Cupressaceae > Sequoia > Sequoia sempervirens. The sequence goes on from VDFB02281492.1 coordinate 924,445,338, forward strand.
AATTATAGCATGATCGAAGAGTGATTACTTTGCTGCAATAAAGAGCCTTATAACTCCTGCTGATATGTGAGTGGTTGTGTTATATCACTATGTAGTGCATTCAAGCACAACCCATGTTTAATGGCCATTCTAGAGAGTGATCAAGATTTTCTAAACCCTATGAATGTTACTTGACATATATTTGCATAATCTCAAATTCCTTCAGAGGCTTTTGAAGTATCAATGTATCCTATATAGGGTTTAGAATGATTTCTTTTAATTAAAAAAATAAATAAATGATGTATTTCCCTCTAATTAGATAATGTGGAGATCTCCCAAATCTGCCCCA
>VDFB02281492.1:924445765-924458172 GCA_007258455.2 Sequoia sempervirens
TGCTACTGCATGTTACTTGATAAATCGTTCTCCAAACTTTGCTCTTGTTGAGAAAAAACCTTTGGAAGCGTGGTCTGGTAAGAAACCCTCTCTAAGACACATTCGTGTTTTGGCTGTGAGGCATATGCATATGTGCCGGATGTGAAAAGATCTAAAGTTAGGAGAGCAGTTGGTAAATGTATTTTTGTGGCTATAGTACTAGCATAAAAGACTAAGCTTTGGAATCACGATACGAAGAGGTTAAATACGGTAGAAGTGTAATCTTTCGACGGCTGAAACCTTCTTGGATACAAATTCGAGGAGACAAAAGTCAAACAATAATAAGGATGTAGTTGAGGAAATTCCTCTGACACCAAATAAAGAGGAATTGAAAATTCAAAATGTACCTAAAACTGAGGAGAGCTCAAGTAGTTCTAAGAGTTTTGACTAAGAAGAACAACTTCAGCCTCAGCAATTGAGGAGGTCAACTCGTGAAAGAAAGCAACCTGATAGGTATGGGTTCTCTTTAATAGATTCTACTTGTGCCTATGCTTTAATTTCTAGCAGTGATGAGCCTAGGACTGTGAAAGAGGCATTTAGAATGTCTGATTCAAACTCTTGGTTGGAAGCTATGAATGAAGAAATGGCATCATTAGAAAAGAATGATACTTGGAGTTTGGTGCCCTTGCCTAAAGGCAGAAAAGCTATGGGCTGCAAATGGGTATTTAAAAAGAAAATAGATCTGGATGGCAGTGTGGAAAAATACAAGGCAAGGTTGGTTGTGAAGGGTTATTCCCAGGTAGAGGGAATTGATTATGGGGAGATTTTTTTCTCCTGTAGCTAAACTGGCATCTATCAGATTTCTTTGGTCACTTGCAGCAGCGTATGACTTAGAAGTCGAACAAATGAATGTGAAGACAACAATTCTTCATGGTGATCTTGAAGAAGAAATCTATATGCCCCAGCCTGAGCACTTTGTGGAGAAAGGTAAAGAAAAACTGGTTTGCAAGTTAAAAAATTCTTTGTATGGGTTAAAGCAGTCTCCTAGAATGTGGTACCAAAAGTTTGATACTTTTGTATTGTCTTTGGGATTTGTAAGATCAAAATCTGATCATTGTGTCTATTACAAAGCTGAAAGTGATCAAGTTCTTATTATTGCTCTCTATGTTGATGATATGTTGTTCAAAGGCAATAGTAAGTTGATGATTTCTGATCTTAAGTCTCAGTTGTCTGCTAAGTTCGAAATGAAAGATCTTGGTGCAGCAAGGTATATTTTGGGGATGGAGATAACCAAGGACAAGAATAGTAGAAAACTTTGGCTCAGTCAGAGTAAGTATATCAAGACTGTTCTAGAGAGATTTTGCATGAATGATTGCAAGTAGCTAGTTGTTCCAGTTTTGCATGGAACGAAGCTATCTGTTGAAGATTGTCCAAAATATCCTACTGAGATGGAGGACATGACCAGTGTACCTTATGCTAGTGCGGTTGGCGATCTTATGTATGCAATGATGCATACAAGGCGGACATTACTTAGCGGTGGGAATTACATAGTCGGTTTATGGCTAATCCTGGAAGGACACATTGGGATCACGGTGAAAAGAGTATTTAGATATTTGAAAGGGAACTTGAGAATATGTAGTACCATGGAACTTGGTTGAATCATAGAGGACTCTCGGCATTGAGGCTATGGCTGATTCTGGTGGGCAGGGACATTGACAGCGGAAGATCCACTGAGTGGATATACTTTCATGTTGAATGGTGGTGCAGTGAGTTGGATGAGTAAGCGGTAGGCTGTAGTCGCTTTGTCCACTACAGAGGCTGAATACATGGCAGCTACACATGCTTGTAAAGAAGCAGTTTGGTTAAAAAAAAATTGTTCTAACATTGGTTTTGATGCAAGGAAAATAACTATTTTTTGTGACAGTCAGAGTGCAATTTGTCTAGCAAAGAATCCTACTTTCCATGCCAGGACGAAACATATAGATGTACAGTATCACTTTGTACGAAATATGGTGGAGGATGGAAAGGTCTCATTAGAAAAAGTGGATACTCTGGAAAATGTTGCAGATGCATTGACGAAGCCAGTGAGCACAGACAAGATTAGGTGGTGTGCCAGTTCGATGGGCCTTAGTGCCCATTATTTTCAGTAGTTTCATTGTGCTCTAGAGGTGCCTGTGTGATCTTTGTCAAGTGGGAGATTGGTGGAAATATATGCCTCAATCCCATAGGCTGAAACCTCTAAGAGAGCCAAGTTGGTGTGACATGCTTTGTGTCTAGCCGACTAGCAGTTGAAACCTTGGTGAACAGTTCTGGTCACTGTGACCTTGCTTCAGTCATGCCGAATGTATCTATCACTGTGAAATTATGATCGTTGTGACAATTTATATCTCACTCCACCCAAGTTGATCTCTTGCCGACGGGTCAGTGTCAAGTGGTGGTTGGGGAGACTCATGGCGATTGGAGTCTTCGGGGTAACACGGAGGCTTCGCTATGAACCCTCAGTGATGAAGGAAAGTCTCGCCGACAGTATACACTTGAAGTAACATATGGTGGCTCGATATGAAGCCTTACCGATATGAATATCTCTGGCCAACAGGCCACTCTTATCAGATATCGGGGAGACTCTGGGCAACAAGCGGAGGCATCGGGGTAACACTAAGGGTTCGCTAAGAACTCTTAGCAATGGAGAGAAGTATTTCTGACTGTTGTTTGGTGCTCGGTATGACTTAAGACTTCAGAGTAACATCTCAGCGATAGATGAATACTTCGGGATAACTTGTGAATCTCAGTATGATCTCCTAGCGAAAGCGATAAGTCTTTCCAACTGTTGAACGTTTCGGTATAACATAAAGGCTCGGTATGATCTCTCAGCGAAAGCGATAAGTCTTGGCGATAGCAATACAAGTGATGATCATCAGTATGAGGTCTTGGCGACATGGCGAAGTCTTAGCGATAGCTCTCTGGACTCGGTGTAACATCTTGTCGATAGTATGGACTCTTGGAGATATCGAATGTTGGCTTTGTGGCATCGGGGAGACACGGTTAGTGTCTCACCGACATGCCAACACAGGTTGAATGCTTTGACCGAGTTAAGACTATCCTATGTGGCTTGTATTCGACCAATCAAAAAAGCTGAATGGGAACCACTAGCAGTTGGACTGTTGCGGCCATTACTGAAAGGAAGTTCGACAGACAGGGCCAACATGGATATATGCTGAAGTTGCAGATGTTGTTCGGTTCGATGTTTAGTTGAATGGACAGATGAACAGTTCGGTGTATGGTCAGTGTGAATTCGATTCTAAGAAGACTGTAACTTGAATATTCTATACAAGGTTGATCATGGTGAATGTTGTTATAAATTGACATCAGAAAGATAAGTATGGTCTCTATATGTAATCTCCATTACTGTAATACAAAGTGACTTCTCTTGGTGTGGTGGGTTTTTCTCCCGTAAGGGCTTTCCCATGTAAATCTGGTGTGCATATGTGCATGTCTAATTCTCTGTTTCTGTTATCTCTTTCAAGTGCATCTTAATTGGACTGTACTTGTAAAATTTAAAAGTATCTCTGCATTCTTCCCTAAGGTTTTGATGTTAGGAGAGTTGATTCCGCACTTAGCTTTCCTTACAGGTTACATGTCTTGTAAGAATACCATGGAGATCAATCCTAAGAATTCCAAAACGGAGGAGCTTCACAAGAGAAATGAAGCAGATAAAGGGGATAAGTTCGTTGAGGATTTGGTTATGTTGTTGTTTGAGACTGGTAGATTTAGTTCAGATGATCCCAACATGTTTAGCAGTAGGATTCACTTGATGCTCAAGCTGAGTCTTAGCTTTGATGATGTTGAGGGACGTGACATTTCTAAGCTTGTTACTACTGATGTTTTGGATGTGTCACAATGGTCCAAAGTATTGGAAGAAGTTGATTTATAGGAGCTAAAAGGAATTCAAAGAGAACAAATAGTAACAGAAACATTGGATGTTAATGTAAAGCGGAAGGTCAAGGAAGAAAAGAAGGCGGCGGTGGAGCGTGTCAATATTTCTGGGAATCCACCTCAACAAGAAGAAAGTGAAAAGATGAAGAGTTTCTTGAAACATAGGATGAAAGATGAGAAAGTAGTGCATTTGGTTTCAAAGTTATTTGATATGCATAAAGTTGTAGCGAGCGAGGAAGTATTAGCCGAAAAGGAGACCTTGTATGAAGACTATATTTGAGTCCCTAGAAGGCCATCGTCACATGAAAATAAATCTACATATGGCCACTTATCTCTATCTGGTGTGAATAAGATAATGTTTGATGCCAGTGATGATGAGGATTGGAGAAAAAGGTGTCATAGACAGCATTTATGAAGGAAAAAGGACAAGAAGGAAAAGAGAGAGAGGGGGAGACTTATCCACGTAGGAGCCACAATGGCAGCCAACAGAACCAGCCATAAATCCTTCGTAGGAGTCTTCTTCTTTGTCGGCGATTACTCAGAAGCTGGCAGCTGCAGAATACATAATATCAAAGATTGATGCCCGGAAGGGATCACTTTGGCCCATGATGTTCGGCCTGGCGTGTTGTGCAGTGGAGATGATGCACATGGGGGCTACAGGCTATGACAAGGACAGGTTCAGCATCATTTTCAGGCCCATCCCTAGACAATCCGACTGTATGATTGTTGCAGAGATTCCTGGGCTGGAGAATTCATTTGTTGTTTATCTGGTCATGGCAGATGCTCTTTTGGAAGATGGGACCCTGTTGGAGTGGTGGAGCCATAATTTGGTTCTGTATGAGAAGAAGCTTGGAGTTTCCAGTAACTATGCTAAGTATCCTTATTTAATGCAGTTTGCTATTGATTATGAAGTTTGCCTCCGCGCTTACGTGTTTGTGGGAAATAGTTTTTCTATGTTTTCAAGCCTGATAGCTTTGCAAAGGACTGTGAGAAGAAAGAGGGGTGATGGTCGTAATGGTTGTGAAGGAACATATGTTTATAATATAGAAGGCCCTAAGGGAAAGGTGGTTAATTTGCTACAAATTTTGATGCTGGATGGAGGTTTTTTTGCCACTTCTCAGGCCTTAGGAGATCGATTCTTGAAATGGAGTGTGATTTCTATACCTAAAGTAACATGTACAATGCAGACACATGAACATGAGTGTTGTGGCGGGATTGAGACTGAGGGCGAAAGAATTACTATTGATAGTGAGCACCCATCCTTCACACCAGTTGTCATCATTGATGTTGAGATGAATAAAGAGAGATTCAAGATTGCAGTGTTTGGTGGGGGTATGGGTACTGTCCTAATTCAGAATGCTGAACAACTAGAGGATTATGCAAAAATAGAGGAAGCAAAAATAGAAGAACTGATCAAGAGTGTTCCTAATTATGAATTTATAGGTGATTTTACACCTGGAAAAGTTGTAGGAAAAGATTTTTTTTCTTCTGATCGAATTTGGAGACGACTAATCCAGAATGTTCGTGAGAAAAGTTTGGAAAAGTCAAAATATTCAATGGGCTTGGTTGCGATGTGAAGACAAGATGGAAATGCAAGTGATGAAACAGTGCATGGCTGTGCCGATTGGACTTCACGGGGGAGATTGTTGGGATGTGAAGCCCAACGGTCACATGACCATTCATATTCTCCCATCTCTTCGTATCCGAAGAGCTTTGTATAAATACAAGAATATAGTCCATGTATCTCATAACTGATAATACAAGTTTTCCCTGCTTTCCTGTGGATGTATCCATTTATGGTGAACCACGTAATTCATGTTGTGTTTATTCCGTTTTTACGTGGGTATGTTTATCATACTAATGCATAATCAAGCCAATACCATATATACTCGCCCTTATATATGGTTACACTATGTCTATATTTTCTTTATTTTTCATGTTCTTCCTTTCTAATCTGGTTTTATTGCGGTTTGGTATTGTTTGTTTTCTTGATTAGCTTTGCTTCATATTTACATTGTTTTAGTTTTTACGCCCTTTTTCTTTCTTATCTTAATTTCCTTCTCTGGTTTCCTCCATGCTTGGGTTTTATATTCAGTTTGATATTATTGAATTCTTTCTTGTTTCATCATTTGGTATAAAGATTTAGGTTTTGGTTTCTATTGCCCATTTGCTTTTTTGTTTTCGAATTTTCATCTTTTATTTCAAAGTTCGTTTAGATATATATACTCACTTATATTTTCTCCAATAGTTCTCTCTTCCCATATGTTTCTTCAGTTTTCTAGAAATTCATTTGTATATTATTAACTATGTTTGTTTTTAAAATTCTTTTTCATCTATCATCAAATATTTTGCTGATTTTTCTTAATTGCACACTCAGTGTTATTTATTTTCTTTTCATTTCTCAAATTTGCCTCATTTTAAAACTCAAAGTTAAATTTATTCAGCCTATCTTATTTTTCAGGTTCTTTTTGTTTTCCTTTCCTTTCCTTCAGTGTTATGCTTTGTCATTGGTTTAGTTCTTTTGTAACATTTTTTGTTTTTCTCTTTAGCACTTGCCACTGTGTTTTGATACAATTTTTGAGTCTTTTTATCCACTTTTAAGTAAGATTTATTTTCATATTCTATTTTGTAATTTATTTTGTTTCTTACCAGGGTTGCGTTTCCACTCTTTTCCATTTTATTTTCTCCTTCCTCTTCTTTAAAATTACTTTTTTGCATTTTTGCATAAATTTGTTTTCTTTAGGGCTCATTTTACCCCTCTTTTATTTCCTTTAATTTTTTGTCTTCTCTTATCTTTTGATTTCTTTTTTTGTATTTCTTTCCAATCTTTAATGTTTTGCTTTTTGTTAGTTTTGTTTCTTTTTGTAATTTTTTTGGTTTTCTTTCTTTGCCTTTTTATTTAGTTTCATTCTTTGAGTCTATTTTATAATTTTTGTGGTAAGTTTATTTTATTTTGTATATGTAATTTGCTGTTTTTATTCTTGTTGTATTTACTTTTGTTATAATTTTTCAATTGGCTTAGCTTTTCCTATTTTATTGTATTTTATTTTTAAATCCTTCTTTTAATTTTAATTCTTGAGTTTTCCCTTGTGTTCTAATTTTGTAATTACTTTTTTTCCAATTTTTAATTCTCATTTCTTAGTTCTTTCTTCTTTAAATCCTTCTTTTTTGCATTATTTTTGGTGTCTTATTTGTGTGCCTCCCCTTATCTCTCCTCCCTTTTTCCAACCTTTTTATGCCTTGTTGGGTCTGCAAGCTATTCATTTTTCTCTCCTCATGCTCTCTTTTTCATCCTGATGATGGATCATGGAGTGTGATCCAAAACATTGATACAAAAATTTGAACACGATCTAATCCAGAAACATTTATTGACAATAATTTTCATGGATTGTGGAAATCTCTTCTCATTAAAGAAGAATAGTTTTAGGCATCAACAGTACTATTATCCACTAAATAAACTATAATAAAAATATATATTTTTACAAAATCTATGTATTAAATTAAATATTACTATAAATGATGATTTTGGTTTAGTGCAATGTTAAAATTTATAAGATCTAATTAAACCACTTAAAATGAACTCTAGGTGTGAGAAATTAATTCAACATGGTGCAAACTCGAGTAAACCTTGGAGGAAGTTAGGAGATGTCAAATCCTTCTAAAAATATAATGGCTAAATTGGATCAAATTTTGACCATGTTAAACGAAAATAAGGAAAGGCTTGGTACCCTAGAATAGGAAGTGAGGGGCCAAAGTAAACCTGAAGGAGAGAATTAGGCATCCTAGGAAAGGGGTGGTGAAAATAGGCATGATCATAGTACACAAAGTGAGCGAGGGGAAAATAGTAGTGAATCTAGAACTAATAATGGAAGGGAGAATCAACTTTCTCTTGAACTGTCAAGGGATATGAAGAATGTAACACCACCCAAGTTTGATGGGACAATGAGTGGTGATGTTGTGGAAGCTTGGCTAATAGAAATGGAGAAGTACTTTGAGATCAAAAACTATTTTGAGGTAACTAAGGTCATATGGGGTACCTATAAATTGGCAGGTGAAGCATCCACATAGTGGATGAATAAGAAAATGGAATTGGGGTTAAGCTTTTTCAATTTGACATGGGACCGGTTTGTGGTCAATTTTAGACAAAGGTGGTTACCTCAACTCTTAGTTGACAAAAAGATTACATAATTTCAAAATTAGGAAAGGTTTAGAATTAGGAAATTCATCATGGGGCTGAATGCCTCGATAGGTGAAGAATTAGATGTGCATGGTCCAACCACTACGGATCAAGTGTTTGAGAAGGATATAAAGAAAGAACATAAAATAAAGTCAATCTTCGCTTATTGTGAAAAGAATCATAAAAAGTATAACTAGTCACAAACTTTTCAACCATTTAAGAAGAGAAATGACAAGTAGAAAGTGAGAAGGAAAAGTAATAAAGGATTTAGAAATAACTAGAATGAGTCGAGGAATGAAAAGAAAAATAACAACAATTTAAAGAGAAATGGTGATAATTTTGGTAAACCTTTTGAAAAGCGGGGACCTCTAGGAGGATGTTTATCTTGTGGAGGTGATCATTATGCAAACTAGTGCCTGAACAAGAACCAAGGAGTTCAGTAGAGAGATAATCCTTTACCAACCCAACAAGCAACCTTCCATCAAAGGATTCATGCAACCTTGGACAACCGTCAAGAAGAGTACCAAATTAGTCACATAGAGATGATGTGTACTTTATTTGGAGTTTCCATTTCTATTTTAATTGATGCTGGTGAAATAGAATTTTTTATTGCACCAAGGGTATTAAGTAAATTTCTTAGAAGATCTAGATTTATGGCTAAACCTTGGTTAGTTGAATATGCTAACCATACAAAAGCTTAGGTAGAGAAATGCATGTTTGAAGCTAGAGTTGATCTCTTAAGTTTCTCAACTAGAGTGAACCTGTATGTAGCACCTATAGGTTCCTATGATGTTTTCCTAGGGATAAATTGGTTATGGAGGCGTAGGGACAAGGTGGACTATTTTTCAAAAATAGTAGAGTTTCTAGACGACTTAGGAAATAAGGTCTTCCTTAAAGGAACTAAAAGAGAATTCAAGGTTAGACAAATCCTTGTCATGCAACTTAAGAGAGCTAAGAGAAAAGGATGTTATTTCTTTACAATCAAAATGGAAAAATTAGAAGAACTCAAAGAGCTTACCATTCTAGATGATCTGATTTATTGGGAATATCAAAAACTCCATGGGATTGGAGAAGAAGATCTTGATCGAAAAGAACCCGTTGTGGAGAACTATCCCTTCCTTTGAGATTTTCAAGATGTATTACTAGATGAACTCCCTAGGTTACCCCCAAATAGAGCTTTCAATTTCTCCATTGACATAATTCCTGGTTCTAAACCAATGCCAAAAGTACCATACTATATGACCACTACGGACTTAATAGAACTAAAGGCTCAATTGCAAGAACTATTGGTAAAAGGGTTCATTAGACCCAGTGTTTCACCCTTGGGAGCACCCATGTAATCTTCATCAAAAATAAGGATGATACCTTGTGTATATGCATAGATTATCATATGCTTAACAAGGAAACAATAAAGAATAAATATCCTTTACCACGGAATGATGATCTTTTTGATCATATGCGTGGCACATCAGTGTTCTCAAAGATCTATTTATGATCTAGTTATCACCAATTAAGACTAAAAGATGAAGACACTCATAAAATAACTTTCAAAACAAGGTATGAACACTATGAATTCACAATCTTGTCTTTTGGACTTACGAATGCTCCAACAACTTTCATGAAGTTGATGAATAGATTCTTTAGAGATTGCTTGGATAGATTTGTTCTAGTGTTTTTAGATGACATTCTTATATACTCTAAGAATGAGGAAGAACAATACTAGCATCTTTATTTTGTTCTCCAATGCCTAAGGGAACATAAACTATATGGGAAGCTTTCTAAATGTACTTTCTTTCAAAAATAAGTACAATATTTGGGTCATATAATCTCAATAGAAGGAATTGTAGTAGATATGTTGAAGATCAAATCCATTCTTGAATGGCCAATGCCAAAAAATATGCATGAAGTGTGTAGTTTTATTGTGTTAGAAGGCTATTATAGAAAGTTTGTGTCAAAATTTTCTAAGATTGACCACCCTATCACTCTCTTCAAAGAAAAGGAAAACACTTTGAATGGTCAAAAAAATGCCAGGAGGCATTCGATCATCTTAAAGAAAAGTTGACTTTGGCTCTAATATTGAAGGTTCCTAATCTGGAAGGTAATTTTGTAGTAATCACCAATGCCTCAAGAGAAGGACAAGGTGGTGTGCTTATGCAAGAAGGGGGAGTGATATCCTATGAGTCAAGAAAGCTAAATTCATATGAATAGAATTATGCTCCTCATGACCCATAATTGGTAGCAATTGTTCATGCTTTGCAAATGTGGCGACACTTGTTGGGAAATCCTTTTGAGCTTAATTTGGACCATCAAGGTCTTAAGTACTTATTCTCCCAACCACATATCAATGCTCGACAAAGAAGATGGTTGGAATTGATATCTGACTATGACTTTGAAATAAGTTACATTAAAGGAAAATAAAATCGAGTGGAAGATGCCTTGAGTTGGCAGAGACATATTTTCTCAATAGTCTCCATTCATTCATATTTCAAGGACCAAGTTTTACAAAAGTTTGCGGGAATTGAATATTATGAATAGGTTAAGCAAGCTCTCGGTCAATCCTCAAGATTTGAGTTATGACGGGTTCTATTTTGGACCAAATAGAATTTTAAGGTATAGAGGAAGGATATATGTTCCAAACTCTGCAGAACTAAGAAACCTTGTATGGAAAGAGGTTCATTCCACACCATACTCAAGACACTTGGGAGTGACCAAAATCCTAGTAAATTTGAAACCACTTTATTTCTAGAAAGGGATGAAGAGTGATGTTGAAAATTTGTGGTAGGATGTCTAGAATGCTAGAGGGTAAAGGATGATCATCAACACCCAACAAGACTTTTGTACCCTCATGAAAATCCAGAGTGGAAATGGAAAGTCATCAGTATGGACTTTGTGCAAGGTTTCCTTATGTATCAAAATAGACATTATGCTATCTTAGTAGTGGTGGATAAACTCACCAAATTATCCCATTTTATACCTAGAAATTTAACGGATGGAACACCAATAATAGCTCGTAAGTTTTTCCAAGAATTTTTTAGATTGCATGGAGTTCTTGAGAAGATTGAATCTCTAGTAGAGATGCACGTATGACATTAAGGTTTTGGAAAACCATTTTTTAGCACTTGGAACCTGGCTTAATATAAGCTCAGCCTATCACCATAAGATAGATGATCAAATAGAAAGAGTGAACCAAGTCCTTGAAGATTTGTTGTGGATGTATTGCATGGATCAACAATACAAGTGGGAGGAATATCTTTCTCTTGTAGAATTTGTATATACTAACACCTACCATTCTACGATAAAAATGGATCCATTTGAAGCATTATATGGAAGAAAGTGCCAAACTCCTATAAGGTGGGATAAACTAGAAAATAGGATTAGCCTTGGCCTGAAAATGTTATCAGAAATGGAAGAGAAAATCGGGTTGATTAGAAAAATATTGGTGAAATCAAATGATAGACATAAAAGGCACATTGATGCCAAGTGTACACAAAGATAATTCTCAATTGGAGAAAAAGTTCTTTTGAGAGTCAAACCTCATAAAAGTTCCATAAATTTTGGAAAGTCATCCAAACTGGATTTTAGATTTGTGGGACCTTTCAAAGTTCTTGAAGTGATTAATCTAGTTGCCTACAAAATCTCTCTACCTCCATCTCTTGCTTGGATGCATGACATTTTTCATGTTTATTATCTAAATAAGTATATAACTGGTTTTAATCATATACTTGACTAGAATGTACTACAAGTACATGATCCAAGAGTGGTAATGACTGAGCCTCTCAAGGTGCTCGAAGTATGCAAGCTTTGCTTGCATAATAGAGAGGTTACCCAACACAAGGTCCAGTGGGACCAATATGTCAAGGACAGTACCACTTGGGAAGATTACAATAAGTTTTATCAAAAGTTTCCTCATTTATTTATTGTTTTCAATAGCTAAAAGAAAAACTTGTTTTATTATATTTTTATGATACACTGAATTATTAGGGACGATGATCCTTAAGGGGGGAGATATGTCACACCCCAAATTTTGGGTTGTAGTTACTTTAAAGTTTTACGTTAAATATGTGTTTTAGACATGAATGGATGATTTTACTTCAATTGATGTTTATATAAAATTATAATGCAGTGTAAATATTTTATTAAAAGATCAAAGAATTGTAATGTTTACTACTTTTGATTAATGATTATGATATCATGGTTGTTAGCGCACTAACAATTGTGATGACCTTCTAAGTTGATTGCAAGAGCAGATTTTTCCCTTCTGGATGGAGAGGGAGAGTATCATCAGAGAGAAGTGTATATACATTGTGAACAAATGGGA